>JAOPHQ010006565.1:0-97500 GCA_030340625.1 Merluccius polli
GCCTCTGGCCAAGCTGAGCCACAGGAAGAGAAAACGCCCTCCGGTTCAAGGCGAGAAAAACCATTGGAATCCTATGTGGAGATGGGCCAATCATCCAGAAGGACAACCACGCCACCAATCAGGCCTTTACCGGAAGCAGCTCTTCGGTAAAAAGAAAAAGGTAGCCTGCTTGGAGGCATGTAAAAGGACTCTCAGACCACAGGGAGAAAGACACCATGGTCTGATTAGACCAAAATGGAACTCGTTGGCCTGAATAGACCAGATCACTAGACAGCACATCCAGGTGCTTAACCCTGCCAGGGTAACGCACCTGGATGCAAATTCACAATGTATTGAAAATAGTTCCTTTTTTATTCTTATTAGCACAATTAATTTTGGCACACTTTTCAATCTGTTTGGTGCTTTGTCAAAACAAACTCAAATGTACATTTTTAGAAGCATAAGAAAATGTGGAAATTGCTGAGGGGGTGTGAATCCTGAATGCAACCGATATGGGAAAACCAAAACTATACGCATTTATTTTCTCTATTATTTCAGCTATGCTCAGTTTGTCAGCCTCACAATGTGTTTGCTATTCCTGTGCTACCCTAATAAGCTTTAAATGAGATCCTCTCCTGTGCTGATCACAGGAGATCACAGTGAATTATGCATAGAGCCTTGCTAACAGGGCTTCTGCACTCAACAACAAGCGGCCTTTGTAGTGACAAGACACTCAACGTTCTCCGACAAACCATGACGATCGACTTGACAGTATGGGCAATGTGAAATAATTCATTACCAGGGTAATCACTGGGAATTTTACAATTCATTTATTTTTTTTTATATTTCAAATCTCGTACTGGGTTTGATTTCAACATTTAATGGAATTTTTCTCACAAAAGAACCACCTTAGGAAGTGATGGCTGGATTAACAGAATTCACATTATTCGAGTTTAAAACATATTTGGGGTGGGCTAGGCTTGGCATAGTGCAGGGGTTAGGGAGTTTCTGGGTTCTGGGTCAAACCTCAATATTCCAGTCTACCTGGAGGCATCCATGCGATGATGCCCATGGAGTGAGATGCCCAAACCCCTAACTGCTGATTAATAATGACATCCCAAAAACGATTGTAATAACATATTCACTGTAAGTTACTTTGAATAAAAGCAATTTGTTTATCATTTGTAAATTGCTAAATAGATATAAAAACTGTTGTTGGAGCAAACACATTTCAATGTATTCATTAGTGTTGTTGCAAGACTTTTTAATGGGTGTTGGCCTCATGTTTGCTCTGAATTTGCATCCTTGCTGGTTATTCTGTGGTATGTGTTCCTGCCATATTTCAAAACTCACATACAAAAATATAAGGACATACATTGTTTAAAGTCTTTATAGAAAATAAACGCAACAAGGGCCAAACCAAGACAATGAGACAAAAAGAAAAATTGGAAAGGTGTCATATTGTAATGTCTAAATCTAATCAAGCTAGGGTTAGCGGGGTGTGTGTGTGTGTGTGTTCCTCATCAATTTGTAGCTGTCATGGTAGCAGTGAGAATGTTCCTGTGAGAGCGAGGTCTGGCCTACCACATGCCTGTGGGGGACAAAGCGCACGCACGCACGCACGCACGCACGCACGCACACACGCACACACACACACTTCATAGCAAATGAAGCTTTTATGCTATTGATCAGGAACAAACCCACTTCCTTCACCATGTTTTCCTGATGCTATGAAACCTGATCCAGTGTAACCGAACAAGCCAAATGTAATATCAAAGTATAAAAATATAAAACCTGATTCTAAATGTCCAGGCTAATTCAAACCAACAAGCACATCTATGCATTAACATGTGTATTTCAATCCACAATTCTTCTGTGTAGGCCTATCATCACTCAACATAGAAAGACATAGAAAGAGATACCCTGATATAAACCACTTTGCTTTACATGACAAATGATATGTACCTTTGTTAGTTATACATGCATGCTTTTATGTTGACCCTGAAAACACACACACACACACACACACACACACACCACACAATAGAGTCAGGTGATTCATCACCTGCTGAGGAGAGCATGACCCAGAGCTACACCAGGGTGGCCTTTGAACTATTCCGCATGACCTTTAGCAGAGGTCACAGCAGATTTTATCACGCACATAATGACCATTAGGTTCGCCATCCCTCACTAATACCCGATTCTCCCCATTGGTTAGGAAACTCAATAAACAGCCCCTGTAAAAAAACAATACCAATGTTTACGATGCTGCGGAAACCTCCAATCACAAAACAAAAATTGTTATCTTATTGCGGCTGACATTTGACATCGCCTCAATCCACCGATCCAATACACGAAGGACAGGCCAAAGACACACGAGGACTCAAGCCTGCTTCCCTCTTCCTCCCTCCATTAAACTCATCCCTCCCCCCTCCCTCATTTATCTCTTGTATCATCTGTGGGGGGGGGGGGGGGGGGGGGGGGGGTCCATGTCGGACGCCCCATTCCCTGCTCGGGTTGTGCTTTTGGTTTTCATTTTTCTACAGTGATTTCATTTGCTAGCGGGGAGATGGGATGTCGCCATGTGATCTTGGTCCTCATCAATGCCGGTGAAACACATACTCTCATGTCTCGGCTTAATCCCTCCAAGGGCCCACCGGCAGGGCCTTGACTGATGTGGCACAAGCCATGATTGACAGGGTTGCAGGTTCCTGTTTTGTTGCCTCTTTTTTTTTTTCCCCCACACGTGATGGAGTGCAGTTGCAAATGTTGATCAATAACTTGCCTGGAACGTTTGAGGTTGTTGCGTATTCATCCATCTTGTGCAGTTTACATTGATCAATTCTTCATACTGCATGTGCTCAATGCAGGAGAGTATATCACTTACACTTGAGTTCACATAACTCAGTTCGAGTCCGTCTACCTCACTAAATAGTTTGCTCATGCAGGTCGTCCCATTGATTATGTGGCTATTGACACGGCACAACATGTAACATATGCGTCAAACATGTCAGTCGCAGTGGCTACTCGGGTATTTCTACATAATACATTGTTGTCTCACCATTTTGAATGGGGCCTTCACGACAAAGGGGTGTCCATGTAATCTTGTGAAATTTGACAGACCAGAAGAGTTCCTTGCTGTCAGTGCAATTAACACCCCTCTTTAATAAGATTCAGTGTTTTGGGGACAGTAGAACAGACACTGGGGTTTTGTGTAACGGCTCTGATAGACTGGGTTTGGTGCTCCATCAGAGCTCATGACATGCAGATTGCTCTGGCCAGATACAAATAACATGCACAGCCTTACTCATCTCAATCAAGATTTTGTCTATGCTTCTTAATTACTTATCAATTGTAAAACCTTTTTTTTTTAATCTAGCCATTACTCCTACTAGTTTACTCGTCGAACCAGTTGCCTATTGAAAACTAGTTGAGTACTGGGATGTTGTGTTTCTCATTGTACCCCTTGTAATAACATGCTGTGTTATACACTCGTACACGCTGTTGCCATACCACACCCCAGCAGCATTGGGAGAGGAGCACAGTGATAATTCAGCGATAATTATTACTACACAATCCTTCAAGATCCCTTGCTTAATTTGGACGACTGAAACACATGGGTATATCCGATTCAAGATTCCAGGAAGGAAACTCAGTGCGTTGCAAAAAAGGGGTGTTAGATCCCAAATCCTGTGTATTAACTTTGCTGCGTATTAAAGACTTAGATCTACTATTGTGCATTGCAGAAAAGCTTTAAGCGAAGTAAGGTGTCTTTGAAAAATGTTTTTCCAGGTAATGTTTTCCGTGTTCGGTGTGTAGTCATTATGTCAGTTAATGTGTTCTTCTAAGGCCCCAATTATGGACTTCCTAAATTATCAACCAAACTAAAAGACAGATGTAGCAATGGCTATGTCTTGACAAAGAGGAGTCTGAATGCCAAAAGTTTAAACCTTGCCATTAGGAACTATGTCGCTGACACAGCAGCCAACCAGTAAGGGCCTCCTGTATGTTATCATACAGCATTTCTTTAATATACTAGAATGACAATTATACATTCCTTATTCTACACCAACCTATGTGAGGATGAGGAGAAACCTTTAATCCGACAACCATCCATCCATATACAAGATGAACCAAGTTGACCTACACTTAACATCAGGCTCGTCAACCTAAAAATAACAGTGTGCAGAGATACGAACACTGAAGGATCGAAAACTCATCTCTCATCCACTGCCCACAATTCCCTTACTTTCTCAACCCTAATTGCTTTTCCAAAGTCAATTAGATAGACACTGCTTCTATTTATAGGTGGAGAGGGAGAAATCAAGGCTTATTTAACAGGATTGAGTTGGATGGTGGGATGGGTCGGCAGTTGATGCAGCTGCCCCATACTGTGTTCAAGGCTCCATTTTAGGACATACACACTTAACACACACACACACACACACTTAGCCAGAGATATACCAACCCCATACTGTGCTGAGCCCTACATTCAAGCCCATTTTCTAGACGGGATGTGACAGGTTGTTTATGAGGAGGGTAGAAGTGAGGTGGGCAAACACACACACACACTCACACACAGAGCATTAAATAGAATGCACCACTTGCAACAACACTTTCCCACCAGACGGAAAATTGTATATGATTGGACGCTAGCTATGCAGTGGGATATGTCTCAACCAATCATAGCCGCTGGCCCCCTTGTGTTCTGTAGAGAGTTTGCATCCTTTACTTCTCATCATCATATACATCGTGTGTACTAGAGCCCGACCGATATGGGATTTTTAAGGCCGATACCGATACAAATATCTGATGATTTAAAAAGCCGATATTCCGATATATCGGCCGATATATATATTTTAAAAAGAAATTCCAGAAACACGTAACAAAACATAAACAGATTTCCATAACATTAGTTATATGTAGTTATTTATGAGTCCTCGCTAAAATAATAGGATAATGCAGTGAACACACTTCACTGATGGGTCACACCGCGAGCGACATGAGCAGCAGGGGGCGCTGTGGCTGCTGGCTGCCGTCGTCAGGGGGGCGGGGCTTCAAGCAGCACTGCAGACATCAAGTTCGGTTGCGCCCATTGCAATATCAAGTTTGTAGTAGAGCTATTCGGCAGGCCGGCGTGACAAGCATGTTCAAATAACAATTTACACGTTTCCCCTGTTTATTATTTAGTAATCAAAATAACAGAAATGGAGATAAAGCATTATAAAGTGCAAAACACACTGCCGCCGCAGCGCGTCTATGACACAAGTGCCGCCCGTAGCACCCATAGGAATATAGTCGTCTCCAGAGCAGAAGGAAAACTAAAGAAAAGAAAAAAGCGCCTTTTCGGCGGCACTTGATGCGCGGCGACGCTGTGAAATAGGACAGTGGCGTGAAGTGTAGCGGGTTGCTGCTTCGCACCGACGCCGCTCATTTGCATAAAGTTAAACTAATTTCAACTCTCCGCGTCGCGCTGGACGCTGGCGTCGCGCTGCTCGCTGCCGCCGCGGCGCCGGCCGCTCCTCGTCGGCAGCGCTCATTGAAAATGAAGGACTGCCGGCCGCTTTTGCTGCTCATGTCGCTCGCGGTTGTGGATAACTCGTTCGCTCTGCCGACTCCGGCTGGATCAGCTGGTTGTAGGGTTTGTGGCGTTATAAATGGTTGAAGGGGGTTTCGTCCTTTTTTTTAAATATTCATTTATCGGCCATTATAAACGCCGATACCGATAGTTTGGAAAATGCCTAATATCGGCCGATAATATCGGCCCGCCGATATATCGGTCGGGCTCTAGTGTGTACAGTGTCTACACACTACCAATGTTCACCGCCTTTGCTACCTGGTGTTGTGTCGGGCGGCAGCGATTAATCGATCAACAGAAAATGAGTAGCCTAGAACTCTAGACACCCCCTAGCGGCAGCAAATTTATTTGGCAGCTAGTGTAGGTCTAGCACGGCTCCGTCGGCTTTTTGGTGCTGGAAACACCAAGTATGTCTTGTATGTCAGACCAATCACAGCGTGAGGGGCGGAGTCGAAAGCCGGGCTACCATGACGACAGAGTTGCGACGGTTCCGTGTTAGAGGTAAACAATGGCTGCTGCTGCTGGCGAACGGCTGTCTTTCACTCGGCTTTGGCCGCGACTCTTCAAGACTTGAAGTTAACATTTTATTTGAGAAAAGAACAAAGAACGGCACTGAAGTGTTTCCTCGAAAAGAAATATGTATTCGGAGTTTTGATTAATTACGTAGTCGGAGCCGTCGCTCTGACTACGTCACCTTCTTCGTTGCTCTGATTGGTTGTAGCGCTATCCTATTGCGTGCAGAGGGAACTTGAAAGACAACCGTTTATCCCGCCAACACTGCCAGGCTAGAAAATGAGTGTATCAAATGTTAATAATCGATTAATCGTTTAGGTAATTTGTCATAGAAGTTCAAATACCAGACAATTGCTGCTTGATGCTTCAGAAACTCAAATAGTTGGTTCATGGATTATTATAAAATGAATATATTACTTTTTCTTGGCGGCTTGTCAGATAAATAGTCAGGGTGTAAGGTTAGAAAAGACTGCTTTGCAGTGAGAAAATAGAGATTATATGCCATGCACTTTGCTATAAAGGTAGTCACAGTCCGAAATTACTTTAATGAAATAACCTTTTTTTAGTGCTGTTTAATCATTTAAAGTCCTTCCTAAAGGGATGTTGATAAATGTAAAAAAAAATGTAGGATAGTAATTTAGTATGTTGGTGGTATTAATAAGGACAACACTGACTGAATAATAATATTGTTGTTTATTTACAACTTAATGTAAAAATGTACCGGACCACCAATGTGATATTTGGTGTTATCCAGATAAAATGTATCGCTGAACATGGACCTTTAATACAGAGACTTGATCATTCTAAGCCTTTAATCACATTGTAGCCATCAGTTCAAATACGTCTTTTTTCAAATATGTCTTTTTTCAATCCCAGGCTTAAAGTCTGCTTTTTTCTGGGGTTGCTTTTAGTATCTGGCTAACAAACGTATGCCTTATTGTTACTAAGCTCATAAATGTTTAACCTTAGAAATTGTAGAATCTTAATAGCTGTATAAAGGACTTCATTGGGATGCTTGTCTGTAAGTACTAAAACCTATACAACTCACAACAGATTTGTGTGGATACCTTGAATGCTTGGTGAACTAGGGAGACGAGACCATATACAAGTCAACAGGGAGAATGAGTAGACCACCCTGCTAAACCACTATGTATTTTGGCTCAAATCTGGTTAATTGAGAGTAAAAGGTTAATAGAAAAAAAAGTCACAAGGGAGTGTAAAAGAAAATATAAAAGGAAAATACAACAAAGCATAAATATTTAAAAACTGTATTCTATTCAAGAAAGCTATGTGACACATTCAGGGTGATAGAAGATGGGTCGTGACCCCAGAATGGTTCTTCTGCCACGGGCTCAGTGGGGCTAAACACAACAAGACACTGGGGCTCAGCCACACACTTTGCCTCTCCTGTGTTTATTTGGTCGTGTCTGTCAGTGTGTGTGTGTGTGTGTGTGTGTGTGTGTGTGTGTGTGTGTGTGTGTGTGTGTGTGTGTGTGTGTGTGTGTGTGTGTGCGCGCACATTTCCCATGAATGTAGGCTAATGCCCTGCAGAACTGACAGATTAAATGCCAATCTCAGGGTTGGACCGAAAACTCAGCTACAGGCAGCTCTCAGTGCGTGTGTGTGTGTGTTCAACAAACCATAAATGTGATGTATGCACAGCGAGTAGCCTATATGTCCAGTTTGATAGAATTCTGTGCTGTGTGTGTGTGTGTGATTTCGAGTATGTGTGTCTATGTATGTGCACCTTTAATGCATATAGATACAGCAAACCACATGAAACAACCGGTGGTAAAGAGCACTAAAGGTCACTTTAGATTGCAGGTTGTTTAGAACTAAGATGTCATTCTTTGATGAGCAAAGAACATTTCTGACCTTAATGCCAGTCGCTTTCAGCTTGTCACTTTACTTTAAAACACAATGTAAGGGCCAGAATAACCATGCAACACGTATCCTATGCCCTTCTATGCACAACAAAAAACAAGCAAAACTGTTTAAATTGGCTTCGAAACGAGAAACGTAATACGGACCGACAAATAACACATGGATGGCGTGGTGTGTTGTTTTAATGCTTTAAAATTTTCCCCAGAGATTACGACCAAGCTTAATCAACTAAAAAGATTTGCTTTTGTATAGCATTCACACAGCCAGCTCCAGGTTTCAGCCTGGCCAGGTTTCATGTTATTTTAAGCCTGTGTGAATGTGTGTGTTTAATAGTTACCCAATGGTGTGAGGATATTAACCCGTTTGTCAAACAAAACAGTAGCACAAAACCACAGAGATAATGGGACTAAGGTATAGACAAAGTTTTTACAGTGAATTTACACTTTTTAATGATTTTATTTACCCAGCCATGACCTTTTGCCTCCAGTAAATATACACTCAGAAATCAATGACGCAAAATCAGTACAACAGACTAGATCGCCTACTCGCTGATCAAATGCAACCGCCAAGGGCAATAATGCATATCAACCACTTAGGCCACCGCTACGAACCGCTGTATTGACTCGACACATTGACTGGACTTATTTTAAAAGCCCTCTTCCATCTTTATCCATTCATTTATTTATTTTTAGTATCTTTCTTTGTCCGTACTTTAAACTAAAATAAATGAGAAAAAAAACCTATACATTCGAAGCATAAAGATTAACTCATGTATGAGCCTTTTAATTTTCGAGGCAATTATGAAGCAGCTCTTGGGGTTGATGAGGTAGCTTCCACGAGGGCTGTGGGAGAAGCAGCGCGAGCCAGAGAGCACGGTTCCTGGATATGGTGAGGAATTCACTTAGCAGCATGCTGGCATATATTTGCAGCAACCAAGGCTTGACCCTATTCCTTGGGAGGGCCATCTCGCTGCCAGCCACGCATAACCTGCTGCTTTAGTTGGCCAGCACAGCAACGCTGCTACGCTGATGACGAGTCTACAACAGCCAAGAAAGATTGCCGTTCAATGTGCAGTGGTTCGACATCTGGAGCTTATGTCAGGTTCGCGCTCGGCCAAGATATTATCCTTAGGTGGTAATGCATATTCACAACGCAGGGCAACTCTCCACGCCTGCCATACACGCAATGTATAAACTTAACATACACAATGCGCACTTTCTCTGCGAGTCCCACGTGTCGTTGCGTGTCCCGTTTCAATTAACATGAAAGACGTTTGTTTTTTTTCCCCTACACTTTTATTTCTGGTTGGTTCATGCATATTGAAGCAACGTGAAGAGATTAAAATGAATGTCAATGTGTGTGGGAATTGGTGCACAATTTGAGAACAGAAATGCAGAATTCCAAGTTGGGTTCTAATTCGTTAAGCACTGCACTCCCTTGATCATACAAATTACGAGAGACAGCAGAGGGTGGAAAAGACAGACACACACACACACGCACACGCACGCACCATAAGATTTAATTACATGCTGTTGAGCAACTGTTTCTCTTATGCATTCCGCGTTCATTGATTTGAAAGGTCTACGACATTGAAATACACTATAGATTTGGGCATTGCAAATGCACCCACACAAACACGCGAATACACAAATATCCATGCTAATTGACTTTTTAGCATTCAGGAGCAATTTCATTAGCATTATTTTTGTTTTTTTTCTCGTAGTGAGCTCCCGGCGCTGCGTTCCAGCTGAGGAGATGAACAGCAGGTCGGAGCAGAGCTGGACCACTGTGGGAAGCATCCAACCTTTCTGCCTGGTTACGAGACCAGCCGTGTGTGCTAACTCCCTCCCAGCACAATAACAAATAGCAGGGGGGAAAAAGGAGGGAAAAAAGGACGCAACAGGCTTGCTGGGCGGCAGTAGCTCAGTCCGTAGAGGACTTGGCTTGGGAACCGGAGGGTCGCCGGTTCAAGTCCAGCACGGACAACAGTACGGAGTGTGGACTGGTGGCTGGAGAGGTGCCAGTTCACCTCCTGGGCGCTGCCGAGTTGCCCTTGAGCAAGGCACCAAACCCCCTAACTGCTCCCTGGCGCCGCTGTTACGTGGCAGCCACCATCTCACTCCACCATCTCTCCTTGCATGTCTATAGGTGTGTGTAAATAAAAGTTGAGTGATAAAAGAATTTCCCCAATGTGGGATTAATAAAGTAAATCTTAATCTTATGTGAATAACACTGTAGTAACACATGGGCACTTAGAACAAAACTTCACTTCATACATGTGTAAAAAAACTCCAAACCAAATAACAATTTGAACACATTTTATATTTTCAAAAAGTGTTTTGTGTGTTTCTGGTTGTGGAAGAATAAACAATAAATCAACATTCAGTGTCACTCTGCCTTGCAAACAGTACTTGTTGGAATTGTATGCAATGTACAAACGTACAAAGCCCGGTCAAAACACAGAGGTGGGTCTGGACGCCACGTTAACAGTTTTAATTCATCATTGCAGACTGGCCAGTCTATTAAGGAAAGACAGGCCGCCAAGCCTGTTAAATACAGCAGTGTTATAGCTCAGCCCTGCTCAGTAATCAGAGATAATATCTTGGTCTAGATCTCTGGACTTTTAAACTTTGGTTTAAAAAGAGCCACAAGGCCCAGAAACACATCTGTGGTTGACAGCCACCCTGCCAACCTGTAGACACGTGTGTGTGTGTGTGTGTGTGTGTGTGTGTGTGTGTGTGTGTGTGTGTGTGTGTGTGTGTGTGTGTGTGGTACCAGGAGGTGCTGGAGAGGCCCAGCGTGTGACTGAGCATGAGGCAGTTTGAGAAGCGTGCCAGTAGCCATGTGGCTGCCACCTCTCCTTTACCCCCACCCCCTTATTTCATCATGTGAGCACCAAGCGATGAAAAGAGTATTTTCCTTTGTGTGTGTGTGTGTGTGTGTGTGTCCAATTAGGAGTGCGTTGAGTGTGCGCTAATTGCTCTGAAAATATGTGTCGTCTGAATGTCTGTGTGTGGGGTTTTGTGTTATATATTGTGTGTGTGTGTGTGTGTGTGTGTCTGTGTGCATGTGCGTGTGTCTGTGTGTATGTGCGTGTGTCTGTGTGTCTGTGTGTGTCCAGTGTCCTTGCCACTGAATAGGACATTAATTACATTAGCATTACAGCAGGGTGATTTCCAGTTGAAAAAACGAAAAGAAAACATTATTAACAGGAAAGACATTTTTCAAAGACAAGTGCTCTCCTATTCATTCTGGATTCCAAACTAAAACTGCATGAAATTATCCCTGATGGAGAGCATGAAAGCGAGACAAAGGACAGGAAGAGACATACCAGAGACACATAAAAGAAAAATCTGCTCTAATCAAATTGGGCCCGAAAAAAATGTAAATAGATTTACTTTCTTTTTTTGATGTTCTAGTCAAACATTCAAAATGGGAAAGGAAAAAAACATTCGCTTCTGGCAGGCTGACAAGACATGCCGATAACTGCTGATCAATGGGAATGAGATGTCTCAAAAAGGACCAAAAATAGCCACTAATAACCCCAGGATGTCCAGTCGCCACGATCTGGATTCGACAACACAGAGCCATTATCCGGCCCACATAAGACAATGTATGTAGTGTTCACCACAGTGAGCCTGATACTTCAGACTACTCACATAGGTGGAAAGAAATACCCAATATAATACTTTGGTCCTGTGGTCCTGAGTAGCTCAACTGGTAGAGCACGGTATTAACATTGCCAGGGTTAGGGGTTCAATTCCCACTGGGAACACCCATGCTAAAAATGTATGCACCCACGTTATTGTAAGACGCATTGGATAAAAGTGTCCACCAAATGGCACACACACACACACACACACACACACACACACATATATATATATATATATATATATATATATACACTCACCGGCCACTTTATTAGGTACACCTTGCTAGTACCGGGTTGGACCCCCTTTTGCCTTCAGAACTGCCTTAATCCTTCGTGGCACAGATTCAACAAGGTACTGGAAACATTCCTCAGAGAGTTTGGTCCATATTGACATGATAGCATCACGCAGTTGCTGCAGATTTGTCGGCTGCACATCCATGATGCGAATCTCCCGTTCCACCACATCCCAAAGGTGCTCTATTGGATTGAGATCTGGTGACTGTGGAGGCCATTTGAGTACAGTGAACTCATTGTCATGTTCAAGAAACCAGTCTGAGATGATTCGCGCTTTATGACATGGCGCGTTATCCTGCTGGAAGTAGCCATCAGAAGATGGGTACACTGTGGTCATAAAGGGATGGACATGGTCAGCAACAATACTCAGGTAGTCTGTGGCTTTGACACGATGCTCAATTGGTACTAATAAGCCCAAAGTGTGCCAGGAAAATATCCCCCACACCATTACACCACCACCACCAGCCTGAACCGTTGATACAAGGCAGGATGGATCCATGCTTTCATGTTGTTGACGCCAAATTCTGACCCTACCATCCGAATGTCGCAGCAGAAATCGAGACTCATCAGACCAGGCAACGTTTTTCCAATCTTCGATTGTCCAATTTTGGTGAGCCTGTGCGAATTGTAGCCTCAGTTTCCTGTTCTTAGCTGACAGGAGTGGCACCCGGTGTGGTCTTCTGCTGCTGTAGCCCATCCGCCTCAAGGTTCGACGTGTTGTGCGTTCAGAGATGCTCTTCTGCATACCTCTGTTGTAACGAGTGGTTATTTGAGTTACAGTTGCCTTTCTATCAGCTCGAACAAGTCTGGCCATTCTCCTCTGACCTCTAGCATCAACAAGGCATTTGCGCCCACAGAACTGCCGCTCACTGGATATTTTCTCTTTTTCGGACCATTCTCTGTAAACCCTAGAGATGGTTGTGCGTGAAAATCCCAGTAGATCAGCAGTCTCTGAAATACTCAGACCAGCCCGTCTGGCACCAACAACCATGCCACGTTCAAAGTCACTTAAATCACCTTTCTTCCCCATTCTGATGCTCGGTTTGAACTGCAGCAGATCGTCCTGACCATGTCTACATGCCTAAATGCATTGAGTTGCTGCCATGTGATTGGCTGATTAGAAATTTGCGTTAACGAGCAGTTGGACAGGTGTACCTAATAAAGTGGCCGGTGAGTGTATATATACACACTTTATAACTTTTTGTTAATGTAAACAGTATCGTGATATTCTCTTTTGTATTGTTGTTAATTGTGTGTATGTCGGATATTTGTAACTTTTATGCAATGACCTGCTGCTGCCGAACTTGGCCAGGGCGTAATATCAATAAATAAATAAAATGATAATATTGCTTTTACCCCACCATGAGCATGAACTCTCCTCCGTTGTATTTGTTAAACTAATTTCACGTGTGCACACTCTACGCATGCCTACTCCTTTCCTGTGCTCCTCCCTCATGGATGGAAATATAATCAAAATGCTAAACAGTTCCAAGCTTAATCTCTCTGTTTTTATGCAGACCTGTGTGTGTGTGTGTGTGTGTGTGTGTGTGTGTGTGTGTGTGTGTGCCAGTGCGTGCATGTATGTGTGTACATGTGTGTGCTTGCATGTGTTTACATTCATGGCAGGCACGTTCTGACCAAATGCACTTATGCAGAATCGGCACAACAAAGTAATTTTGACAAATGATATTGCTGCGTGTGTGTGTGTGTGTGTGTGTGTGTGTGTGTGTGTGTGTGTGTGTGTGTGTGTGTGTGTGAGATCTTAATGGTAGGGTAAGCAGCCTTTGGAGCATTGTAGGTGGGAAAGACATGGGGGAAATGACATTAAAACACACACAATAAGTCAGAGGCAGGAGGGGAGATGGAGATGACAGACATGGGGGTTTCTAAGCTGCTGGGTGTTTCCCCATCATGAACCACGACGAGCTGTGCTACACCCTCCCGTCTTCAGGGCTTTACACAAGACTACACTATACATGTGTTTGGTGAGCCAGTCGATGAGACATTCAGCAGCATATGAATAGCAGTTCCCATATCAGATCACATTTAAAATGGAGATCTCCAAAACAGATTGCGTGTTGCTGCAAATAATTTGTATATTTAAAAAGGTATAATATAATGCATGTTATAAATGGCCTGTGTGTGTGTGTGTGTGCGCCATTACTTGATAGAGTTTCTGAAGTGGTCCTCTGCAGGGTTCTTCACAGTGCAGCTGTTTAGGAGCCACAGGTCAGCTTCTGAAGGGTCCTCTGAACACGGGGAGGAGAGAGAGAATCGTTAGTTAAAGTGATGGACAGCAGGATCTAATAACCACAACACATCACAGAGGGGTGTAGCCACCACCACACACCTACCAAGTATCTTGTCAATGTCAAAAAGTATATTAATATACATCTCAAAGTCAGCAAAATAACTCGGTCTTGGAAAGACTCAGGAGTGTAGGGGAGTGGTCTGAATCCCTATTCATTTTCTGATGGTTAATGCACACCTTAATAACCCTTAATTACATAATTAGAAGGAAATTATGAATATGATTAAATGAAAAACAACTTTTTTTTGTTGGCAAACAACTTTGCGCTTTAATTATTAATGCATTATCCACATTTTTTCTCACACTGAAAATAACTGTTGCTGATAGTTTTTCATGTCATTGACATAATCACTTAATTGTATGAACATGCGCCAATTAAGATGCATTTATTGTAACAACTTTTTTGTAAAATGCAATAATAACTTTTGATTATCATTCACATTGTCATAATTTTCCCATTTAAGTATGCCTCTTCAATTTCATTATATCATTTCCATTCAAATATATGTGGACACGTGATGATTTGGACTTGGCTGGGTTTATAAATCCATCAGTAGAAATGGGCCAATGTTTTGTCTTGTGACACAGGGCTCGGCAGCTACACTCTAGGCACCAATGGCAAGCCCCACACGGCACAGCCAGGAGACACACACACACACACACACACAGGGGACATGCCGTGGTGGTCGTGTAACGCTAGCTCCTTTACGCCAGGTTGAACCAGATATTTCACTTAGCATTCTGTTCCCCTTCCGCAGTCAAGCATGTGCACACACACACATACACACACACACACACACACACACGATTGCAGCAGTCAAGCATTCACAATACTCTATGGTGGGTCTTCATAACCAAGACGTGTGTGCCTGACCGCACGTCAGGCATGTAGTGAAGAGTGTGACCAGTCACACCTTATTTTGGCACCATTGTCAATCTCTTTCACTCTCTTTAAACACATCTCTCCACTCTCTTTAAACACACACATAATCACCTGCCCACTCACTCACACACCCACACACACACACTTTTTTAAAATCCAAAACCCTGACACTCAGGCTGCTTAACTCATTGGCTGCCAATGACGTCTATAGACGTCAATTGAAATACAACCGTTGACTGCCAATGACGTCTATAGACGTCAATTATGTTTTTCAACGGGGCTGACTGGGGAGCGATCTAGAGGTCCCCTTGTCACAAAAAATCAGGCTTGTAAACATAGTATCTACTACCGAACTGACCCACTAGGTGGGCCCCGTGCCAAATAGGATGGGAGAGATGAGTAAACAGTAGCCTAATGGGTGAAGAAAGTGAATATGGCGCCAGCGAAACGTAAGAGAAACTTTAGACAGCTAACACTCGAACAGAGTATGTGTCGCAGTGTCGCGATCGACTCGGTTGTTTGCAACGATAATCCCAACTCGTCCCAACTCGTAATATACCGACGATTTGTCACGCCGCTAGACGTCTGATACTTACGCAAAAGGTCCCCTCCCGCGTCTGTGTGAAACGGTCTGGGTTCTCATAAACCCGATCGCGGTGGTAAGAGACGAGCAGAGTCTACAGCGTCCATTCACTCCAATAATAACCCGGTCACGGTGATAGCTTACGCTAGCCCTAACCATAACCATAACCCTAACCATAACCACACACCCTAACCCTTTTTGGAGTGAATTGTTTCACAGTAGACTGCGGACGCTGTAGACTCTGCTCTGCGAGTGGACGCTGTAGACTCAAGTGCTCGCAGGGGTGCGCAGCGAGACCAAAATGTGGTGTCAGTCCTGTTGTGTCCCCTTGCACGCAGGAGAGTGTTTTACAGTTTACCACACTAAGCTGAACTATTTTGTGTAGGGGTGGAAACAAGCATACACACACACACACACACACACACACACACACGCGCACACACATAGGATTTGATATAGCTGCGACAACATACAGAAATACACACACACACACACACACACACACACAGGATTTGATATAGCTGTGACAACATACAGAAATACATACCTGTAAAGAATTATACAACTGACATTTTGAAGAAAAAAAAGTAATTTATATTCATATTTATATTATATATTGGTTATATATTTGCAAATAAATTATTATTGTCCTATCAAAATACCTTTCTCAATGTTGTTTTTGCTGTTTTATGGAGGGAAACCACTTTTCAGATGTTAAAGGTGTCACTAAAGCAAAAAAAGTTTATTTTCACAAAAAGCTTGTTTTCTCCATTTTTGGTCAAAAACAGGTGTTTTTGGTGAAACCAACGTATGTTCTACTGCCGATTACTAAAGAACGGAAAAAGGTAGAAACAAACGGTTTGTTCCTGATTAAAGAAGAGAGTCTACTCTTTCTTTTGATAGTTTCGGTGTTTACATAGTCATAGAACTCACTGTTAAGTGGGTCTTAGGAAATCAGTCAAAATGCTGTAAAACGCTTGGCAGTATGGGGCTCTCTGCACTGAAAATGGCTGGCAGCCAATGAGTTAAGGGCCACTTTGACTATTTAATTCATGTGACAATTCTTTGTGATACACTATCACTACAAGTACAATGCTATAGCCCATGCATCCATACTCATTTTTCCACAAAACTTAAGTGAAACAAACTATTTTCAAAGTCAATATATGGTCACTTTGGAATAAAATAAGAATACAATGCATTAGTGCAGACAAAACCAGCATTTATTCAACTAGGGCTGGGAAATTTAGCTGGGTCTTGGATTTTGAATATCGTAATATCGAGTGCTGTCTTTTCCTGGTTGTAAAGGCTGCATTACAGTCAAGCGATGAAAGAAAATAAGAAAATAGTCGTATACAAAAATTGGCTTTACTATGTAGTTATTTTATATAGACTATTTACTTATCTAATTATCAGAAAACATGCTATATCGTGAAATACATCGTTATCGAGATATTAAAAACCGGGATAGAAGATATTGGCCATATCCCCCAGCCCTACATTCAACCATTAAAAAGTGAAATGAAAAAATGTGCAGAATATGGGTTGGGTCTAATGGGGAGGGTGGGTCCATTTGAACCCTCTTGGATTGAGCTAAAGTGGACTATACAGTCGACCTGCAGAACACCGTGAATAATGGTGGCTTTAAGAGTGATAAATCACAAGGATGTTTGCCGATTGGTGTGATTGTTTGCATGCGCTGCATGCAGGCACCTCGCCTTGTTTGCGACAGGGTCCGCATGAGAAGGTCACATAACTATATTGATTGGCCTTGTAGAAAACACACACAGGCCAGACTGTTTTGCCTGCCTTTATTAGTCCAGTTTTTTTACGCACGAACACACACGCACACGGCCGGTGGGAGTGGTCTCAGCTGTGCCATTGCCCTCCCCACTCTGTCCTGGGGGAGGCTACTCAGAACGACAATAACAACCTCTTCATCACTGTAATGCACACACGTACACACACACACACACACACACACACGCACGCACGCGCACTTACAGTGAAACAGGGACACACTATGGGCATTGAAACCCTGACAAAAAGCACATGCACATACACACAAACTCACAAACACTCACATTTATCACTCACATTTATCAAAAGGCGTAACATCCGGCATTATGTAGCCCAGTGAGATTGCAAGCAACACAGAGAATGGACTGTGTCAATATTATAATATGAGAGCAAGGGACTTATGAGAGGGAGAAAGAAGGCAAGTGGAGCTGGTGGAGAAACAAAATTAAAGGAAAGGAAAGTTATAAAAAGAGCACAGCCAGGCCACTTACTGAAGCAATTGACTCCAAAAAAACAAAAACTTCCCTTGCAGATTGTCAAAAATCACTGCTTTCCGCCTGCTCACAAAATGGACCATCAAACCGAGCCAAGATCCGGTTTAATCAATTGTGGTCTGTGTTGTACTTGGACCCTGAGGCCCTCTGATCGCAGGAACTTTTCATGACTAGATAGGTGTGACACTAATGAGACAAGCCGTCTGCTGATTACAACTTTAAAAGGCTCTGACCCTTTGCGACCTGTACAATGCCCATTTGGCTCTGACTGGGCTACAGATTCTGTCCATAATCTTGTCATTTTTTTGGTTGGAGGTTAAATGGCAAGCAAAACATGTTCAGAAGAAAGCATTAGTTGAATTATGCATTACATGAAAGAGATAAAAAGCAGATAAATAAAGTAATGAAGTGTATTTACATGTCTAGAAATGTCCTTGTGTGCTAATTTGAAAGCAGGGGTCTTACTCCGGGCAATGTGTTTCGACTTTCTTCTTGTTTTGTATTTGACAGTAGCAGTGGCTTTACGGGAGATTGTGACCATGGGGTGCGTTTGTTTGTGTTACAGCGTGAGGTTTGGTGTGGCCGTTTCACTGCGGCAGGACTCTGATTTGGAGGTGCTTATACAAAGCGGCCGTGGCGCTGTTGGCTCATGACAGCACTAGAAGTTGGGGGGGGGGGGCTGATACATACTGGAACTCTAGCTAGCTAGCAGGGGTTGCCTTTACTGTGCTGTGAGTGCTGAGACAGACAGAGAGACAGACAGACAGAGATCCAGACAGAGACAGAGAGAGAGAGAAGCGTGGGGTGATATTTCAATAGGAAAGTTAGAGCAGTTAATATGGAAATATGAAAGGGTGGTGGCAAATACATTTATTGGCACTGTGGGTCATAATGCTATGGCCTGTCTTCAATATGGAGGAGAAATGAACAGTAGAGCCAGAGGAGCCAAAAACATAACAAAATATATTTGATAAATAGGTGGGGGCCTGTCTGACTATAGAAGAAAAGTTACTGCTTTTTCATTGTCCATTTACATCTTCTCACCATGTTGGCGTACAAGAAGTCTGAAAATAAATTAAAAAATCACGATTCAGCTCGATTCAGCTGGAGCCACATACCGATTCAATCCATTACTTTTACTGCACAGACTACTACATGGCAACATAACCACAGGCCTATCATTCATGTTTGTACCCCAAACAACTTACAATCTACGTGAGCCAACAACTTGACTGCATCCCTGACATAGTTCGCCTGTTCTCTCCTGGGGGGAGAAAATGAGGAGGAGGCTAGCGTCTCGCGAATGCAAAGAATGTTGACTCTCAGATAAACATCAAACCTTTGGTTTGCATAGAGGCAATTTGCATAGACGATGCAATCCAGTCAATGGGTGAGAAACAGATTTGATTATAATTTGCATGCCGTGGCAAATGGAGCCTGCAGTGTTAAGAGAGAATAACACTTGACCCACAGTCTGACGGTTCAGCCTGTATTTGATAGCAGAGTGAGAGTTAAGGTCAGCCTGTGTCTGATAGCAGAGTGAGAGTTAGGTTCAGCCTGTATCTGATAGAGTCAGAGTTAGGTTCAGCCTGTATCTGATAGAGTCAGTTAGGTTCAGCCTGTATCTGATAGTCAGAGTTAGGTTCAGCCTGTATCTGATAGAGTCAGAGTTAGGTTCAGCCTGTATCTGATAGAGTCAGAGTTAGGTTCAGCCTGTATCTGATAGAGTCAGAGTTAGGTTCAGCCTGTATCTGATAGAATCAGTTAGGTTCAGCCTGTATCTGATAGAGTCAGAGTCAGGTTCAGCCTGTATCTGATAGCAGAGTCAGTTAGGTTCAGCCTGTATCTGATAAGAGTCAGATCAGGCAACAATAAAGTAATTCTGGTCTGCGTACGTCCATGTGTGGGTCCGCGAGCACGTGTGTGTGTGTGTGTGTGTGTGTGTGTGTGTGTGTGTGTGTGTGTGTGTGTGTGCGCGCGTGCCTGCATGTGTGCGTATGTGCTTATATGTCGGTCATGGTCATAAATCAGCCCATTTCCTCTATTTTAGAACTGACAGACTATTATAGATTAGGGTTTTATATGAAGCACAGATCAATAAAACTAATAATAATTCCAGGACCCTGGATCTAGGACTGGATACACAGAGGTCGGGAGATGGAGAGCAAAATAGGTAGTTGGTGAGAGAAGGGGGAGAGAGGGGGGGGGGGGAAATAGAGAGAGAGAGAGAGAGAGAGAGAGAGAGAGAGAGAGAGAGAGAGAGAGAGACGGACCATCAAATTCAAACCCAACCACACAAATGCATAAACAAAATTAACTTGCGTTATTTGTCATTGTCTTGTCACAAGTTGTATTTCACCTGCAGTGCTAATATTATTGACAGTCATGCCAATACAGCATGGTGAATTGGATCTTGGAAGGGGCTGAGGTTTGGACAAGGTAAGAAAAGCTAAGCGGCTTTCCTGAGAAACATGCAGTGA
The DNA here is from genome assembly GCA_030340625.1 of Merluccius polli. Classification (NCBI taxonomy): domain Eukaryota; kingdom Metazoa; phylum Chordata; class Actinopteri; order Gadiformes; family Merlucciidae; genus Merluccius; species Merluccius polli. The sequence goes on from JAOPHQ010006565.1 coordinate 20,455, forward strand.
TAATGAATATAAACAAATGTATTGATCGATGGCTGAGTGCAGTGTCTCCTTGTGAAGTCAAACAGAACAGAACCCTCATTGCTTCACAGCCTGGGAAATGGAAAACCATGAATGCAATTGTGTAAAAACACATGTGGACAATTTACCTTTAGATGTGCCATCAGATGTGCGATAATTTAGATTAAAATCAGAGGTAAAGCAAAATGTGTTTTCAGCCAGTGTCCGATATGGCCAATGACAGAATCGCCAATTATGCTTCCAGTTCATAGTTCATGAATCTGATTGGATTGTAGATATTGGGTTAAAAAGAAACATTTGAGTCATAATCTTTGTGTGAATTTAACACGTTGTTGAAACTCATCATATTCTCTCTACTGTAAACTGGCCAATGGTTAGGCTATGCGTCTAGTATTATTGGTACACAAAAATGTACAGTTTTCTTTTTTATTTACTTGATTTGACATTCTTTTATTCATCGTTTCAAAGCAGCACTGGAATTTGTTGATGAATGCTTTTGTGGAGCATTTAGGAAATTCCCATTTGCATCCCTTGGCCTATACACAACAGTGTATAGGCATAGTGTATAGAGTGTTTATGTGCTTGATTACATACAATCGTAGTTGACTAACGTGTAGCAGGTCCAAAATGATTTGCATTTCCTTAGTAAAGAACGCTTGATACAACGTTTTCAGATTCGATTGGCTGACCTTAAGACACACACGACGGAGCCGACCACTGTGCCTGCAGCCGTTGCTTTAGGAGTGGGTCTGTGGATCACAGTGAATTTTCCTACATATTCTTTATATACATTTATTTATATGCATACTTGATCTGGGGTCATAGATACACCATTTCAATCACAGCGCTCCCCGCATAGATGGGGAGACAAGGGTCAGGGAGCAGGTGTATGCAGCAAATAGGATCGGCTGATAGATAGAGTGATGGATGGCATCGAGGGAAAAGAGGGAGGATGGCATCGAGGGAAATGGGGGAGAGGGAAAGAAGAATGAAGGAACATACAAGCACTGGCCCATTCTTTTTTTTCCCCTCCAACCTGAACCTGACGCTAAAAACTGAGCCAAAAGAATAACAAAAAAATAAAATACGGGAGGAGAAGGGGTAAAAGTTCGGGAAAAAGAAGAGGAATAAAGATGATAGCGAGGGAAAAGAGCCAAATAGTGAAGAGAAAAGCGGTGTGTGAGTGATGAAGAGCATCCGTTAACACGAACGATGATATAGATGAACGAGAGAGAGAGAGAAGGCCAACTAGAAACCATAGTAATAAACGTTAAGAAGGGAGTGATGGTAGAGTGGAACAGTAAAAGACGGTCAAATAACAGACATAAACAGAAATGGAGGGACTCAGTTGTTGAGAGAGCAAAAAAGGATACGTGATTGATGACTGGATGGATGGATGAGCAGAACAACCGATAAAGAGAAAGAGTAAAATAAATCTTTCTTTTGCGTAGCTCTTGCTTCGAGACTAAACAGAAACACAAGGCTTTGTTCACTTGCCCTCACCCACTTTGGGTCAAATACAAAGCACTATTTTAAAGAGGTATATGGTAGGCATACATGTATAGCAGATGTTTCACTTTTATAAAGTTGCACTTGGTTTGAGAAACATTAGTTGTAGTTGTGGATAATTGTTCAGTGGGTGGGTGAGTGAGCGAGCGAGTGAGTGAGCGAGAGAGACTCAGCTGTGGGGTCCCACGTGAACATAAACAAGCACATGTTTGTGTGCATGTTTCTAAAGCTATTCACATGCTGAATGTGAAATAGCTTCATGTGTCCCGGTACCAATGTCCCAACAAAATGTCAATTAAATAAGAAAAATTCAGTTGTCAGGGCAGTTGTCCATTGTAGACATTAATGTGGAGTACTGCAGTTAGTGTGAAAACAGTTGAGCTAATGAAACATTCACATGTTAAAAAACAAAACACTTAAAGGGACACTAAGTAGTTTTTTCCCCCATCTAGTGGTCAAATTGTATTTTGCATTCAAACAAATTTATGCTCTCTAGCGCCTCGCGTTTTCGAACTACGGCAAGCGGTATTAGTCAAGATTCAAGAAGCTATGACAACATGATAACAACATGTCTTCAAACACCACTTCATCAAGTTTTACTTCGGATGATGAGGTACGTTCAGTGCTCGAAGTGGAAAAAAAGAAGTGCCGGTACGGTACTCCCTTATTCACATATAAGCGACGGGCCCCCCCCCCCCCGTCGCGATATTAACCCACTCCGGACCTACGACCGAGGGGGGGGGGGGGGGGGGGGGGGGGGGGGGCGCGATCGTAACCCACCGCGGACCTACGTCCGCAGCCTGTGACAAGTGCCGGTACGCAAGAAAATGTGCCGGTACGCTAAAGGGTAAAATGTAGAAGTGCCGGTACCGGTGCGTACCGGCCCACTTCGAGCACTGGGTACGTTATTTCAAACAAACTTCAAACTGCATTGAATCATTAGTGTGAGCATGTATGAGTAATTACTCCTCGAGCAAGATAGTGAATTATGTTCTCATGTTTATATCGTTTTTTAAGGGACAAGCGCGTCTCGCTAAGCTCCTTCTCTGTTCCACAGTCACGCTGGCTCTGAGTGAAAACGCGTTTAGCCTAACCTGTACCACGTAGTGCTTTTTGTCCCTCTCGGCAGTTCATAGACCGGAAGGACATGGCAGCCTCCATAGAGCTTGCCTGTCCTATGTAAATTCTGATAAGTGATTCTTCGCTCAGGAGGATAAGTGAGATTGTTGACAGAGATAATTTTACACCAATGGGGACTTATTTATGAATGAAGACGTTGATTTGAGGTAATAAATTACTAAAAAAACTACTTAGTGTCCCTTTAAATATTTCCACACATTTAACATTACGCAGTTATCAAGTCAATTCATTAATCCAAACCTTTTAGGACTAAAGATGATCCGTACAAAGAAATTGCACACACACAACTTCTTGCCAAATGCACTTTGAAATTTAGTTAGTGTGATTTTATGTCACTTAAATGTGCTGTAAGTAAGATTGAGAGTCATATAATGAGTGAAATGTGTTAGAAATGCCATAGCCATGTGTCAGCTGTTAGTGAGTGAATTGCTCTGTGAAATATCAGCTCTGGTTGACTGCCTGCCTCTGTATGAGACCATTTAGATTTCAGACCGCTCCCGGCTCAGTTCTGACCAATCAGGGCATCTCTTCTCTGATTGGTTCAGGGAATCCATCTTGCCTGTCAATCACAGGTGCATGAATGCAACACTTCTCAATGACAGAGAAGCATATGGGGGAGGGAGCAGAGGGAGGGGACATTTTTTTAGGTGGTTTATTTTCAAAATCTTGCTGTCTTCCACTTTGTTCTGCCATCTCTCTCTACGACTCTCAGATCTTACCTACAGCACCTTTAATATGATGTTTTTTAGATTTTTCTTTATATACACATTATCAGTTTGGATATCGGTTGTATTTTGCAGATTGTTGTTAGCCTGAAACATGACACAATGCAATCGACCCGTCAGTTAGGAAGTTGGAAAATGCCCACTTACCTTAATCTTATATGCAATATTGACATTGGATCCGAAACATACTGTGATATCCCAGTGGAACCATACTGACAAAGGCAAGCCGGAGAAAGCCTCAACTGACTGATTCTAGTGTTGCATTTCCGAATATAATTAAAATGTTTAGCCTTTAATGAAGAGAAAAGGGTGTTGTTTTTAAAATGTAAGCTCAACTGCTTAGTGGGAGGGACCAAGGAACAAGCGGTCATTTAAGTTCAGATAGCGCAGATAACTGGGAGCAACAGCAGCAGCACACACCAGAGCCATTACATTATCAATATTCTAGCGACAGCCCGGGGCGCTGGGAGGAAACATCCATTTCGGTGTGAATGGGTGAACTTGTGAGATTAACCGATATCTCCTTGTACGGTGAGCGGCTGGAAGGACGGGACTGGTGTTTGCAATTTTTTGGTTTAAATGTTATTATGGTACAAATTCAACTGCTACCATTCTAACAAAACAGCCAAAAATGTAACAAGCAAGTTTCACTCATGCTTGCTAGACTAGATATTTTGGATATATGAATTTCCAGTAAACTGTAAACTGAGGATACCATCTAGACTTTTTTTGGGGGGGGCAGAATGACGCATCGACAACGGTAATCTACTAAAGTGAGCAAAAACTATTTTGCAGAGGTGTTGTAAATGACAGTATTTTACTGGTAAAAAAGTATGGTGCGATAAAATGAGTCCCAGCTACAGGCGTGAAACGGCGAGGCGATGACGGGTATAATTGGACGAGCATGCATGTACCTGATACTTTAACACAACAACTGGCTTTTTTATCTCTCTCCATCTCCTTCTTTTTTCTATTTAACCACCTGATCCATAGCTCATTATCCCTACCTTCTTATTCCTCAGATCTTTTTTCTGTTGAAAACAACCTCCTCTTTTGTGCTGGCATGTATTTTATTTTACTCCACCATGTTGGCCTTATCTTTTCTCTACATCATTTTAACCACCCCCCGTCGAGAGAGAGAGAGAGAGAGAGAGAGAGAGAGAGAGATCTTACAAAGTTACATTCATGGTGATGAACATGTGATCGCAATAATACGCCACATTTAACTTGGTACAAATATATCTAAGGGGAGTGCTAATGAGTTACCACCAAAAATAAACAAACCACTCAGATACTTGAAAGACTGAATCCAAAATGTTGCAACATCTTTGCCTCTGTTGAAATTCAGAACACGCCTTTGCGAGGTTGGCCGTTGTCCATTTTGTGTTGTACATTATATTCGCCTGAAATACAAAGTATAGTATTTTCCTCCCATTTTCTCTCCCATTTCCATCGGGGCTGGTTGAGAGAAGTTTGCCCTAGTAGTCAGTCCTTGCTTTCAGATCCTTGCTTTATTTATGTGAGGGGAAGAGGGAACCCTAGGAGACCAGCTCCTACTCTCAAGCATCATAAACCTATCACACAGGGCCCTTTAATCCCCGAGCTCTCCCTCTTCTCCATCTCCCTGCTCACTCGTAATGTCTCTTGATGATAGATATTATGTCTAACCTCGTCGGTTAATATTGCGGCAGCCTCTGTATTGGGTTTTCCATCCGAGACGGGGCCTACTTCAACTTTCCAAACTCCCGAACACACTCCCCAAACAGCTGTATAAACAGGATATCTAACCCTACAGCAACGAGGGCCGGGTTACGTCTCTCCAACAGAAACCAGCAAACATTACGTTTCATCCTGAATTTCCCACATGGTATCAAGTTATTGTTGGGCTTAATTTAGTAGTTCACAAAATGAGCTTCACGTAATGTATCAACGTTGACCAACCCCTGCTCTTTCTAGTTTTAGGATACACATGGCTTTTGCCATTTTTACATCATGACCAGTGGATATATAGAAGTTGTATACAAATACATTGTACACTCATACTCCTAACTCTACAGCGGGGTTAGGGTGGTGGTGGGGGGGGGGGGGGGGTTATTGATTTTTATCATCCCGACATCAAACAGTATCTTGCTAAAGTAGGATGTCTATTCTAATGATCCAAAACAAACAGATCACACTATTTGTTGGGTGTGAGTTCACTGGTATTTCTGAACACAACTTCGGTCCTGAATCCTGTAAGATGATATATGAGGGCTGGAACAGAGACACGTGTACGTGCATGTGCATGTGTGCGTTTGTGTGCGTTTGTGTGTGTGTGTGTGTGTGTGTGTGTGTGTGTGTGTGTGTGTGTCTGTGTGTGTGTCTGTGTGTGTGTCTGTGTGTGTGTGTGTGTGTACACGCCCTGAGGGTCAATATGATTCTCCTGATGGTTGTGACTACAATACTACGTGAACCACCAAGTCCATGACCTACTTTCAACCCCCCCCCCACCACACACACTCCTCTCATCCTGTCTCTTTCCCTTATATCTCCCGATTACAGATACATTATCCTTCTACCCTCCTTGTTACACACACACACTCACGTTGACCTTGGGAGGGATGCAGGAGGGCTTGACGGGGAGGGTGGAGGGGTGGCTCTGGGGTGAACGGACACACTTGACTGAGCTAACAGGAAGTGTCTGAGCGGGGGTCGGGGTGTCGTCTGCCTGGCTGTGCGGCTGCATGGTTAGCTAGCTGGTTAACTGGCTGGACGGGACACCATCTGGCCGGCTGACTTACTGCCTTCTTCCCGGGCGGCCTACTGGCTCCGCACTTAGAGGAAGGTGGTGCTCCACGACATCGCGCCGTGACTCGAGATAATCTTGCTTCACAGAGGTTTGGCGGGGGGGGGGGGGGGGGGGGGCAGGGGGGCAGGTGTCTCAAACTTCTGGCCCACGTTTGATGAGGAGGGGGATTATGTGAGATGGTGTTAAATGTCCCCGCGGAGCACGTTTCTGTGTGTTTTCTAGCGTGACACTCTGCAGTCTTAATGAGGCTAACTTGATACACCGTGATGAGGAACACAAAGACAAAGTAAAACTAATGTTCATGTAAAAGAGACGGAACACACTGAACAGTGAACTCGCAATGAATGACACATGAATGAGTCCAGTCGGACTTTGAAAAACAGCTGATAGAGATGCAATAACGACAGACCGTAGAAATTATATTAAAAAAACACCAAAACTATCAACCACCCACCAACACCAAACATGTATATTGAGGGGAGGGGGGGGAGAGAGACAGACAGACAGACAGAAATGTTCCCAGCGGTGTTGCTGTCTAAAAGGTTCATTCTCCTCAGGGAGGGGTGTGCGTGCTTGTGTGTGTTTACCATGCCAGTCTATGGATGTGTCTTTTTGTGTTTGCTAGACACGGCAAAGTATAGGGGAAAAAAACAGAGTGTATTTTCCTTCCAGTGACATTTTACAAACACACACACACACACACACACACACACACACACACACACACACACACACACACACACACACACACACACACACACACACACACACACACACACACACACACACACACACACACACACCACAGGGGCCTTGGGGTTTTGGTGGTCGGTTAATCTGTCAATCAGGTAGAGAGATAACCCAGCTGTCATAAACACACACATGAACAGACACACCCATCACACAAACACACACACAACGTTAATAATAGATTGCTGTCAAGATTAAACACAGTTTTACTATTTGCACACACACTATTGTGTGTAATTCCAAAGGCATTTAAATGTAGAAAAGTAATTATGCAAATCCAAATGTTTAGACTGATAGCTCCTTTCTGAAAAACAATTTGGTTAATACTTGGAGGAAGGTACGTGGCGTTGTCGACTAAACGCTCCAAGGTGCTACTCTCATATGCAGGAGTACGTTTACCCCTCATGTCCCACCATCACCTAACCAAGAATTTTGGTTACCCCGAGAACAGGAGTTATGTGCAGGGCAGGAATCTCACGGTGGCCATGGCAGTCATGGCCCCTCAGTCTTGCCGTAATGCCCCTTTAAATATGACATGCCTTGCGGCCACAGGGGCCTTGGTTCCCCGCCACCACTGTCCCATTTTGCCATATTGTCCTCTGCCCATCTCCTGTCAGACATTCAAGTGGCTTTGTTGAGATTCTGTATTCTTATAGGCCAACATACTGAAGCGTGCGTGTATGTGCGCAGCGCTTCGTATGTTCGAGTGAGCGGGCCGGGTATGAACCACCGACAAACCGTGCTTTAAACCGTCATTCATTTGAGTTGTTTATGTCACAACTTTGGTGCATAGTCGAATGTGCTCCCCGAATACCATGACTGCGAAACTAGAACAGTGTCTGGGTGGGCTGACTGAAACAATCGTCAACTGTGGAGGCCAATGAATAACATCCATCCATCCATCCATCCATCTTCTTCCGCTTATCCGGGGTCGGGTCGCGGGGGCAGCAGCCTAAGCAGGGAAGCCCAGACTTCCCTTTCCCCAGCTACTTCGTCCAGCGCTTCCTGGGGGATCCCGAGCCGTTCCCAGGCCAGCCGAGAGACATAGTCTCTCCAGCGTGTCCTGGGTCTTCCCCGGGGTCTCCTACCAGTGGGACGTGCCCTGAACACCTCACCAGAAATGAACAACATAAGAAACATAACTTTTAGACATGGCTCATATATTGCTTTAACATTAGCGGATATCGTTTTTAATATTTGCAAACGTAGCTCAGGCTATAAAGTTGTTAATGTTTTAAATGTGTCATAGTGAAGAAAAAAATGTGTAAAAAAAAAAGTAATTAATGCCTAACATTTAGTAATCCGTGCCCACAGTTTAGTAAAAAGCAACAAAATTAGCAGTCTCATGAATATTGTATATGCAACCTTTCAGGTATCCATCTGCTAGGGACCCAAATTGTGTTTTAATATTGAGGACAGCAAGTTTATTCAGTCATGAAAACACCCTAACCCTAACATTATCCAAAGAAGTGCAGCATGTCCGTGGACTCAAAGTTGTATTAAACTTGATGGCCTTGCTATCCTGGCATGTGGCCTTTTTTCCCCTAAAAAAAAAATCAGACACCAAAGGCCAAAGGGGCCTTGCCCCTAAAATTATAAATTTCCAGGCCTGGCTATGGGACTTGTCTTTTTTGGCTTATGTTCTACTTCTTATCTCCTTACAAAAGGGAATTGAGAAATACAGTATAAATACATTTTGCTGAATCAGGGGACTGTTACCACCCACTGAACGGTGCTTTTGCCAGCTTTCTTTCAGGTGATGTCTGGTGCATTTTTTTCCCTCTTGTGTAAGTCGGTGCCGAGTGCTAACGGTACCATTTTGGATTAAGCAATGGGAGGCAGAAAAGAGATTAAAGCCAGTGGGGATAAAAAAAAAAACATGGACGCTGGAGAGGAAGGGGAGGGGGGGGGCAGCTTTGGAGGTGTAAAAAAAACTTTACTTAAAAAGGATAGATGTAAAATGAGAAATGTATAAGCAAAGGATTCTAGTGGGGAAAAGACAAAACATAGGATGGTGGGACTGGTGAAAAATGGGTCTAACCAAGAAAACACACACACACACACACGCAAGCACGGATGGACGGACACACACACGTCAAACCAAAATCACTAAGGATCTTAACTGGCTCTTTTCCCAGCCAAGTTGAGTGGCAGATATATGTGGAGTGAGTGTGTGAGTATGTGTGTGTGTGTGTGTGTGTGTGTGTGTGTGTGTGTGTGTGTGTGCGCACGCGTGCATAACTGGGGTAGTGCATGCCGTGTTAGGCACAGCATGGAGCCCAGCCGAACATTCACGACCAACAGTTTGACAACATCTTAAAAACATCCACTCACTTGAGATTTATCCAACTGTCCTAAACAACACTTTGAGTCCATTATGTTGAGAGGGAAGAAAGGGAATGAGCTGGAGGAGAATGTAGGTGAGGAAAGAAGTCAGAAATGAGTGACGGTAAAACGCCAGAGCAGGTGAGAGACAGGCCAGAGAGAATGGGGAAGTCAGATAACAAGGTAGAAGACGCTTGGCTGTGCTCGGCTAGCTCTCTGCTAGCTGGTCGAAGTCGAGCAGGGTTGTCTGACCATAACACAAATTGGGATTTAAACCGTTGGAATTGAAACAATCTACTCAAGGTTTGTTAACTACAGCTGTTGGAAGAGAGGACTAGATCTTGAATTCAAAAGATACAGTAGGCAAGGGTCCATCGTAGGACTATATCGATATTATATCGATATCGTGGTATACTGTAAGACTAGGCATCGTCTTAGATTTTGGATTTGGACTTCTGGTTTTAAAGGCTGCATTACAGTAAAGTGATGTAATTTCCTGAACTCACCAGACTGTTCTAGCTGTTCTATTATTTGCCTTTACCTACTTAGTCATTATATCCATATTGTGAAAATAATAGTCATCCCTACCTCTGTATTTGGTAAAAAATATTGATATTTGATTTTGTAGCTCAGCCCTACTGTGATATACGTATATCATAAGAAGTGGGGTGTATACTGCCTGAAAACATAACTTGCCAAGATTAATTGTAAATAGTCCAAAAACGATTTAGCAAACTAGGTACCCTAGTATATTAATGTTAGTTATCTGATCAAGTTCCAACAGCTGGCGAAACATGCAGTAATCAAAGACCAATTTTGGGGGTGCAAAATGCCATCTATGGCCATCATTATGATGAATACCATACATTCAAAATGTACTGTTAAAGTGACAATTAAACCACATTCTGGGCCAGTATCTACCCACAAATTACCATCAATTGATGATGATAATTAAGAGTTTTGGGCTGGACCGGCAGGTGAGTGAGTGAGTGAGTGAATGATAGTTACACCATTGGCGGAGTGAGTGATGACGTGATTGTTGTTACATGGTCCAGCCACATACTAGGTTTTTACCTAGTCTTGTTTATCCTCATGTTGACTTCTCACTTTATCTACTGCACTCCCCCCAATACCAGCACACTGTTATGTGTACTTCTTAGCGGGAGTGAATATGCTGGAGGGCAACAAAAGAGGATTCAGGCAGCCCTGGAGAAGCTCCGTTTAAATCGCCCCTGGAAGGCATTTTCAATTTGCTACAGCGTACAGCTGCTGCAGAGCGTAACTGTAAAGTTTAGTGTCGTGTCGGCCACGGTGAAGAGAGTATCTGTAGTGTGTTGTTGAGAACTGCTTTGATGCAAACTTTTAATGGTTACAACTAGCGCCGTTGAAAAACGGAGGAAGGTTCGTAGGGTGCTGTAAAAGTTGAAGTTATGAAGTAACCAAATACATGAGATTTAATACATGACCAGGCATGTTTAACCACCCCAGGTGGCCAGCAGGAGTGTTTGGCTGCAAACAGGGTTTTCATGGTGGACTGACCGGGCAGATTGGTGTGAAAGACATCACTGACCAGATATCTGGTCAGTTGCATGATCCATTAGGAAAGGACAGTGTTTATTAATTTCTGAAGTAAATATATTCATCCTTAAATGAACACATTGTGCAGCTTAGTTGCAGGTGCCACTTGAAGTCCTAATTATTCATTTTTAAATGGATTGCTAATGGCTTTCCCAACAGTGCAGTGGTGTTTTCCCTTTTGTTTGCAATCTAATCTCTCATCTAGTTATTTAGGTGGTTAGACTAATTATTTGCCAAATCAATCAATTTATTGTCAATTTCTAATGCAAACAATTGACTAATAAATTGACTATTATTTTTGCCAGACCATTCCAATATTAAAATTTGCTATGAATTAAGTTTATTTTTGTCAACCAAAAATACATTTTGAATCTACACATGAAAGAGTAAATGACACAACCAATGGGGGCTGATGACATTTTAAAAGTCGATTTTTGTACATTCATGTTTGAACAACAAGGGAATTAGTTAGGAATTAGGAATGACTTACCCAGTAAGAGACATCAATTATTCTAGGCACTATCTTTGGCTAGACAGCTCTCACATTGTAAAAACACAAAACGTAGTCCTAAATAAAGCCAACAAAGACATTTAACATAAATATATAGACATCTATATCCTATAAAACAAATATTTAAAGCAGTTTCCGAGATATAATTTATGTCCATTTATGTCTATAACAGTGCTCATGTCATCGTTTTTTACTGGTGCAACATTGTAAGAAGTGACAGTGTGAGCTACTCATGAATATTGCCTCATTACACAAAACAGACTTATCTCTCTCATGATGGTGTGTGTGTGTGTGTGTGTGTGTGTTTGTGTGTGTATGTGTGTGTGTGTGTGTGTTTGCCTCCAAGTCAACTGTCAAAATCATGTGCACTGTAGTAACGGCAGTCAGTTTCCAATTTCACAACAATAACAGAGCTGGCAAATATTGACACAACATTTTCTAAGACATTACAAATGTGATTATGTTTGCTGTTTGCCCTAGGAGATGGCAGCTTATATTCAATAAGGTGTGTGTGTGTGAGAATGTTGGACACAGAAACATGTGCAAGTGAACAGAAGAGATGAATGTGTGTGTGTGTGTGCGTGTCTGTGCGTGGTTAACGGCAGTTGTACCTGTTCTTTCTGTGTGCATAGCAGAATCTGTTTGAGGAAGCTTTGTAGCATACAGAAACGTGCTGTATGTGTATATATGTATGTGTGCACAAAGTGTGCATTTTTATTCCTTTGTCGTCCCCCTATTCAACCTGAGATAGACACAAAAAAAAGCTGGACAGAGATGAAATGAAAGAAAGATGTTTTATGTGTTTCATAGGCTCAATGACAGTTGCTGTTGATGGATAGCAAAAAATAAAAAAAACAGCGACGGTTGCAGGCAGAAGAAGCAAACTGGAAAGGTCTGTATGTACCCTCGGCGCCCTCTACAAATACTGAAAGATGCAAATTAGTAGGTGGTGATAGAAAGGCGGACGGGGGGGGGGGGGGGGGGGGGGGCGTGAGCTAGTTAGTGGCTTTCAGAGAAAATGAATGGATTTAATTGAAGTCCAACCATAGCTGTGTGGGTTGAAACTTGAGTGTGATTTTAAGCGAAAAACAGTGGTGGAGTTTGAATTATAAATGCTAGCCAAGCTCTGCAGGGTTAATGTGCAAGAGTATCTTTTATAAATCACTCCCATGTAGTTAATGAAACCAGCCCCTTCGCAATTAATTAGTCGTCAGTTTTCTTCAACTGGGTTGATTTTCGTCACCACATTCAAACTTTCAATTTAAGTAAAGTAAGAAGGCCACCAGACCCAGAAGTCACTCAAGTGATGGAAATGTGATCTTTTATCCAAAACTTCCTTTGATACGCCACAAAAGCCACCCTTCGGGTGCAGTTTAAGAAGTACCCAAGTTAGCGCTGCTAAAGCGTTTTTTTTTATTGTGAATCCATGCCAAGTATGAACCACACCCATGCAGCATGGATGTGGTTCCCTTCCATGTTCCCATTCAACGTGCAATCGACAAAGGAACGTTTTACCCAATTTCTTCTGGGACCAACCCATCTGTGAAAAGTATCGGAGTACATCTTCAACTGTGCAGAACATGCCTACCACGAGGCATTTTCACTTTAAATAGAATATCCTCAAAACAAAGCAGGGGTTTTTTTTTGTGTGAGTGTGTGCACGTGTGACAAAAGAAAAGGGGAATGACAACAGGGAAATCTGCAAATGATCCAAGATCACCACAAACACACACACACAAACTAGTGTTATGCCTCAAACACACAGTTGGGGGTTTCCATTAGGAAAGGTCTTACCTCAGCTTCCCGGGGCAGCTAATAACCCCATAGCCGTATACATTTACGCTCCACATTTAAGGCGTCCTTAATTCGATTAATAGTAATAATTAGACCCTGCGCCGCTTTTTTTCCAATCTGGGCGGAATTGAAACAATTTAGGTCACCGGGCCCCGTATTCCCCAAGCTGAGCCAAAGGAACATGCAAATTAGATGCAAATGCAGTACATAGTGGAAAAAGTAGGTATGGGCCCCAGTAATAAATACTGGATTTAGCCTCTTGGCATTCCAAAAAGCAGCCAGTTGGGACCTGTATGCAAATGACATGCAAACAGCCCAGACACAGAGGACCTTTCTTCTCCCTCCGATAGGCTGCAGCGTAGGTGGGTTCCACCGGGAGGGAGGGGCTCGGATTTGGTGCGTATACTTTTGATGTTGAGGGTTTGAATTCAACGCAGGATTTATTTATTTATTTACCCCCCCCCACCCGAATTTGATTTATTTATTCATATTTTGGATGCGTGCCTAATCCTTGCCTTTGATTCGCTGCGCGTTCGCATCCTGACTGCACGTGGACAGATACCCTGGGAGTGAGGGGGTGGGGGGTGGGGGGGGGGGGGGTGGCTGGAAGGACTGAGACGTGAAAGCAGGCAGTGCTAAATAAGATAGCAGGTAGATCGCTAACGGAAATGAAAGGAGCGGTAATGAGATGGAGGAAGACAGACGAGGGAGAGGTGAGCGCAAGACAGAAGGCAGAACAGAGAGGAGAGGGGGGGGGGGGGGGTTGAAGACGAGAAGAGTTGCGGGAGAGATGCCAAGATGCCAAGAGGAGGAGAGAGAATGAAGGTGGGGGGGGGGGGGGGGGAGGGATCATTTGATAGGTAAACACAAGTGACTGTTGCCGGATGATTAGTGGATGAATGGAGAAGTAGAGGTAGAAAGCAGGAGGGAGTAGGGAAAGTAAAGATAAACACAGAAACTTAATATCTAAAAGCGTATCATTCATTCCTAAAAGCCATTTTTAGAAGCTGTACACAAATTCAATCCACACCGATTAAAACATGTGCACGCACACACACACACACACACACACACACGTGGCCCTTCTATCCTGTATTTGAGAGCAAGCACAATTTCAATGCATTCTCTGACACACACACACACACACACACACACACACACACACACACCGAACGTCATGACAAGCTTACCGGACCACCTTGCTAAGTTGGCAATGTCTTTCCAGATTACACATGTCACTTGGACACACACACACACACACACACACAAACACACCTGTATCTGCACCTGCCATGTCACCATATTAGAAATAATCAGAGTAATGCTAGAAATTGAAAGTGCTCCAGCTCATGTCAGGCTTGCATGGTTTCAAGCCTGATCTTTTCACCTGCACTGGCAACACACGCAAAGCTCCTCATCGCAATCTCTAGCCTGTGACACACACACCTACACACACACACACACACACACACACACACACACACACGGTCACAAGCAGGCGTGTGTGGCAATGTGTGCTTAGCGTTAAGATGCGTAAAGGAATGTGGACGATGACAAGTGATTAAAGCGGCTGCTCTGATCCAAAGAGTGCTACAGCTAATGCTGTGCATACGCACACAAATATAGACACACTCTTAGGCCTAAGTACGTACATACACCAGTGACACTAGGAACGGCGTATGCCAGCACACAAGACTCTGCACCGCCTCTGAGAATGTGAACGTGCTTGCCTCACTGTGTGGGTCTATTGTAGTTTTCAGGTGTTTATACACCTAAACATATCCTGTTTTATAAAAGCGCACATGCCGGATAATCTCTCGTTGTGAATGCGAGAGACTTACATGATGTTTACAGGGCTCCAGACTAACTTTTTACATTGGTTGCACTGGTGCGCCTAACTTTTTCATTTAGGTGCACCAGCACATAATTTAGGTGCATCCAAAAATGTTCACCACGCCTTTTGCCTCCGCAATAATACATTTTAAGCATTTTGTCAGTTCCATACACATTGGTAATTTCTTAACACATTATGTAAATTATTGTAAACAGGAATAAAGGTGCAGATAAATGTTTTTTTAAATTTAAATCACTGTACAAACAAGAAATCACAATAACCTCAATTGTGATGTTTAAAGTGCTTGACAAACTCAAATAAATAAATCAAACTCAAATAACTTAACAAAAGTGTGCACTGCCTTGAACAGACATCTTTTTTTCAAAGCGGATTTACATTTAACCCGTTCTTTTTCATAAGGATGATTTGGGACTTCAATTTAAAATTTAGTAAAAGGTAGCTCTTGTTATATATATATACACTCACCGGCCACTTTATTAGGTACACCTGTCCAACTGCTTGTTAACGCAAATTTCTAATCAGCCAATCACATGGCAGCAACTCAATGCATTTAGGCATGTAGACATGGTCAGGACGATCTGCTGCAGTTCAAACCGAGCATCAGAATGGGGAAGAAAGGTGATTTAAGTGACTTTGAACGTGGCATGGTTGTTGGTGCCAGACGGGCTGGTCTGAGTATTTCAGAGACTGCTGATCTACTGGGATTTTCACGCACAACCATCTCTAGGGTTTACAGAGAATGGTCCGAAAAAGAGAAAATATCCAGTGAGCGGCAGTTCTGTGGGCGCAAATGCCTTGTTGATGCTAGAGGTCAGAGGAGAATGGCCAGACTGGTTCAAGCTGATAGAAAGGCAACTGTAACTCAAATAACCACTCGTTACAACAGAGGTATGCAGAAGAGCATCTCTGAACGCACAACACGTCGAACCTTGAGGCGGATGGGCTACAGCAGCAGAAGACCACACCGGGTGCCACTCCTGTCAGCTAAGAACAGGAAACTGAGGCTACAATTCGCACAGGCTCACCAAAATTGGACAATCGAAGATTGGAAAAACATTGCCTGGTCTGATGAGTCTCGATTTCTGCTGCGACATTCGGATGGTAGGGTCAGAATTTGGCGTCAACAACATGAAAGCATGGATGGAACGTCCGTCTAGATAATGGACGAGATAATCGCAGACGGCAGACACACAGAGAGTCCTGCCTTATAGTTAGTTACATTGCAGACATTGCGTCCTGCCGCAAAGTGTGCTCTCTGTTTACGACACGTGTGACAGCTGACAAAACGAAGGATCAGGCTTAGGTTCATGCTCAATATAGCCGTTACCGATCAGTAAAAAAATGCCTTGAACGGCCCGAGTCCGAGTCTTTGAGATTGGATCGGGACCGCATTCACCGAAAAACAATATCAGGGTCAGAGCCAATCAGAGGCAGAGTAGGGCACGTCAGAGCCAATCAGAGGCAGAGTAGGGGCACGTCAGAGCCAATCTGAGGCAGAGTAGGGGCACGTCTTCACAGAACGCGGGTGGGGAAACAAATTAATGCTCCACACAGACGGACCTGCTTAATGTCAGGCGCACTGGTGCGACCAATGAAAATGTTTCGTCGCACTCAACAGATTTTTGGTCGCATGTGCGACCAAAATGGTCGCACTCTGGAGCCCTGCTGTTTAGGATGGTGGTGTGAGGTAGAAGGTAATGACAAGCGTTGATGGGTGGGTTTTAGGATACTGTAGATATTGTCACATTTACAGCATCTAACAAACTTTAATATCTCATTAATGATTTAAGATTTGTTAGTACCGATATCACTCAAAATCATTTTGATAGTGTCCACAAAACGTGCAAGAATACTAGGAGTACTACCACCGACTATCCTAAAATTAATGAAAAATGTGTAATTTTGAATGAATCAATAGTTTATTTGATCATATTAATTAAATCTGTCTCATCATTCAACCTGCTAGACTGTCAATTTAAAGCTCTGTCTTTCCCCAAGGTTGTTTCTTTTTACCCAAAAAACTCAAATGTGATGTTAGGTGTCTATGCATGAGCGCATATCCGCTCAGAGGGGTGATGGTGAAGCCAAATCCCAGTGAATGAGCCCCCACATCCCCATCAATTAATAAATCATTAAAAAACTGAGCATTTAAAGTGTTTTTCCCTGTAAATAATTGATATCTTTGTTCACAGGCTGTGCTTTGTTCACAGGAATTGTTTATCAGGGAGCAAAACAGAGAGGGAAAAAAAGACAGGAGGAAATGAGATGGTAAAGGAAAGACACACACACGCACACACACATACGCAGACTTCAAGTGGCTCATCATCTACTAGTGTGAATTGGTCCTGGTGTGATGATCATAGGATGTTCATAGACATGAACAGATGAGCTATAAGCTAATCTCTCCATTCAGACTGACTATAGGTGGCATCAGGAGAGGGGGAGGTGGAGAACATACAACAAAAGCATTATCATTTTAAAAAAGCATACTGAAGACATACTTAAGAACAAAGACTAACTAGCATCCAAATGATTGCAAACCACAGTAGGTGTACATTCAAACAGGCCACTGCTGTGACAGGACACAACATGACCCTTTCATGAAATGCCAACTGCTCGGCTTATTCTTGTGCTTAGTTTACAATCAAATCGGGTTCCAACTCTCCATCTGGTCTTTGTAAAAACCCAAACAAAATGTGCCTGTATAGAAGGGAGCAGCCAAGTAGTGTGGCTTTACCACATGACTAGACGTTCATGGTGGTCCATGCTATACAGACCTATTGATCAACTACAGACCTCTCTGATCAGCTACAGACCTTTATTTATCAGCTACTGACCTATTGATCAGCTACTGACCTATTGATCAGCTACAGACCTCTATGACAGCTACAGACTTGTATCAATCAGCTACTGACCTATATATAGCAACAGACCTCTGCTGATCAGCTACAGATCATATAAATAAATAAATAAATAATAAATAAAAATAAATAAACAAATGTTGACAGCAACTGACAGCTCACATACACAGGAATCAGCAGGAGCCTTTTAAGGGTGGATTTGGTTGGTTGCATCCTCAGAAATGATGATCCTTGAAAAAATAAACACACAAAACTGAATGCATTCACAGGCACACACACAGGAATTGAGTAATCGTCAGATCAGATATCAAAAGGCACTGTCTGTCTGGAAGATTAGAAGAACCATCTGCCCACCATGTGGAAAGCTAGAGATTATAAATACACTTCATACACTGTGTGTGTGTGTGTGTGTGTGTGTGTGTGTGTGTGTGTGTGTGTGTGTGTGTGTGTGTGTGTGTGTGTGTGTGTGTGAGAGAGAATACTCTTAATATTATTTCACTTGATTTGTTATCACAATTTGGCTGGCTAATTATAATGACACCACTGTCAGTAGAGTGCTACAGTATAGACAGACACATATTTACAGGTAATTAAAAAAACATGCACATGTATTTGAAAATGTATAAAATATATCAAATATATGGCAGGGGAACGAGGACAAAATGGCCCATTAAATGAGCTAAATGATCAGAAAAATTATATTTCCTAAAGAAATAAAGATCAACAATCACACCAGATTGTCCAATGAACTACTAACCAACATAAATAAATTAATAACATCTACGGTAAACAATGTGACAAGCCGTGCTAAAATGCCTTCATTGCTGTTATTTGGGCGAAAGACGTTATTCGGCTATTATTATATTATTCCCAGCGGGTCATCGTTTGAGTGGGGCAATTATGATCGCTTTGTTCAATGATGATATAAAATTATACTCCTAGCCGGCTACAAATCAGCCCGTCTTCCAGTCATCTCAGTATTTGCGTCTAGCCATGGAAAAGCAGCAAATAGTCAATTCCTGTGTAATAATGGGAGGGGAGAGGCCACACAGAGGGAAAGTGTGCACGTCCAGAATCAATGTGTTACAAAAAAGGACAGACTGTGTGTGCACGCACACAGACATGCACACACAGTCAAAGTTATCCGATATCAATGCCACTTTAAACACAGCAGATGTGCAGACCTGCATGCATAAACGCATACCCATAAGATTCTCACGCGCACGCACACACACACACCCATTTGGTATTGTACACGTGTCCTTTCACCTTAAACTAAGCCTCTTAACAAGTATGGCCATAGAGTAGAGGACCCAGTTGCTAGACCAATGGAGAAGTATTGATTTACCAGTTTCTCCATCTCTTCTGCAAAACACTACAAACTCAGATAGAAAAAAGTGCACATGCAGACGCAAGAACACACACACACACACATGCTCATGACCATGATAATTCAAACTAGGGTTTTACATTTTTTGGGGGGATAATCAGGTCCTGAGTCAAAATAGTTTCTGGGTTGTTATTTTGTATGGTAGTAGGTTGCACAGACAAAAAAAACAATGACTTGGTGACAAAATCATCAAATGATCAGACAATAATCCGACATTGTGATGACCTTGTGTGTATCTGGAAAAGAAAAGAGGCAGAGAGCAAAAAGAATGGCAATTGTTGATCTTCAACAAACAACGCTACTTCAAATCAAGACATGGTGGCTGATGGGGTCGATCTGGGCCCAGTGGGTCAACCTGGGGTCTGTGGCCCACGGGTTGTCAGGATGAGTAACAATCTCCTGGAGAACAGGTCTGCTGGTATGGGTCTCACACTGCATTCTCATTCACCATTGCTGTTTTGGTCCTGTTTTGTTGTATTAAAGTTATGTAGATGTATTAAGGTGTCCCATCCTGAGCAAGGCATTCCCAATACATCAGGTCCAAATGGAAACTTTGGTGTGAGGCACTCACCCTAATCACTCAAGCAGCACGACATGAAAAGCGAGCAGAGATGGGATCAAAACTTGGAGTTTCCATGGACGTGAACATGAGAACTAGCGGCTACAACGTGCGTGTCTGCAAGCATGAGCTTATGGACAGTCGTCATTGTTTTCGGCCATTTTACTGAGATGGAAAATCCCACTGTCAAAACGAAAAGGCTTTCATGAGAAAGCCTGGGAACCAGACAAATCTGCGAGCTCATGTTTCGTTTGCCCTGGCAGGTTTTCGTAAATAACCAAGATGGCTGCTGCTGATGTGGAACAGTCTCTTGAATCCGCAATAGCAGAACAAACTGGACGGTATATTTTCTCTAAAAGATGAACAAACGACTGCACTCAAAGCTTTTGTTGATAAGAGAAATCCGTTTGCCGTACTTCCGACAGGATTTGGTAAAATGTCAATTTATGTCACAAGTTTCGTTGCTCTGATTCTATCCAATTGCGTCCAGTCATTTTGGTCTGCACCCATTGATAAACACCCCTTGGAAATCTAAAATGAACTGAGAGGTGCCAGACTAATGCACATTTGTGAATTGGTTTGCCGATGCCAGGCTAACGAAAGTATAGTACTATAGTAATAATAAGTAATAAGTATACTTCTTACAATTAATCCTTGTTTTCCACATCAAATACCATGCTCAGACCTGGTCATAAGGTGATGACGATGATGATGATAATGACGAGGATGATGAACGCTGGACATGATTAGATGAATGTAATAAGCACACTTACAAAAGAGACATAAAGAGAAAACCTCGAAATGTGTTAATTTCCTAGCTTCTCTGACTTTGTCTATTGGCTTTCTGCAGGCTGGGACCAGCGCCCACACACACACACAGCTTAGAAGATGGTGTTAATTGTTGACATTTCTGCTTTGCTTTCATCGACAGTGTCTTCACAAGGTTAATTACATTTTTTTGGTTTTTTTTTTTGGGGGGGGGGTTGTCGAATCAAGATGAAAAAGAAGGGAGGGTGGTCAACGGAGATGAGAAGAAACCTAAAGTAATCACAAAAATAGGCTCATGAGCTTGAGGAATAGCAAGAAACAAGCTCATTATTCAGCAATAGATAGTGCAAGCATCGGTGAGTCAGATCGCAGATGTCTCTCCTTTGATTCAAGGCTCAACACAGTACATGTGAGCAAAACCTGGCTTCACCCCTGCCTGTCTTCACATACCGTCCCCCACCCCACCCACACCCGCCCAGCTCCCCGCCTGTACTCTTCACCCTTACTACCCTTCATCCATCCATTACTGCTCTGTTCTCTCTCTCAACCACTTCCAACTCTCCCCTCCATCCTCCCCCCATCCCTAGACTCCTGCCTTATCCCATTACCCACAGCCCTATCCATGATATTCCCATAACATCCCTTCAGGGTATTCCCAATCCCTATGGATTGCAGGTGGTATTCCAGGGGATAACGGAGGCGAGCTGGCTGGCTGGCTTCAGCAGGGAATAGGGGGAAAGCCTCACCCCTGGGGTGGTGGTGGTGGTGGGGGGGTCCTAGGAGGGAACAGGGGAAGATAATTCCTTATTTTCCTACCAGTGGAGTGGGGGTGGGTGAATGTGTGAAAGAAACCGGCAGCACAATTGTACAATTCCCCCATTCATCCTTTCTTTCCATATCTCCTCGCTCTCCGTTTGAGATAAGGGGGAGACATCGCCTAATCTCTTTGGGGATAAGACGATGTGTTGCTTGAAAAGTTGCTTGCTTGCTTTTTTTTGAGAATGGATTCAGGTCCCCCTTGTGCTTGACATTTTCCGCTACTTTTGATGAAAATCAACATCCAAAAATTATTAAACATGTCATCTCTCATACCGCTTTATTATCACTTTCATTATTTTAAGTGCAGTTGTACCATTAGGGTCAGATTATCTTTATGGTGCAACTGCACTTGAAATAATACAAATGACCCATTTATCTTCAGTTTGGCAAGCAAATATCTCAAGAGGCTCCCTTGAACAGCAACACCAATACAATATAGAAGTAATACCAACAATTGTTTTGCAATTAAACCATTTTTTTAAATATTTGAGCGTACAAAAAAACTAAACTTGATGAATCCCATGTCAAAACAGAACAGTGACAGTTTCCTGCATGTATGGAGGCCTATAATACATTTTCGATACGTCTTTTCGTTTCCATCATTCCCTTTGCTCCAGGGAATTTACAGGTGGGAATACTGCGCCCTTGGTGTGGGATCCCGAGACTCCATAATCCCATGGCCTAGGCTAAATAGTAACTGGGTGCTGCCTACACAGAGGTCACCTTGTAGGATTATACGCCCACGCTGAGGCGGCCTCCCTCTCTCTCTCTATATATATCTCTCTCTCTCTCTCTCTCTCTCTCTCTCTGTCTCTCATCTCACAGGGCTCTAAATGGTTCCACTCGACTGGCTCGGGCTTATATGTCTATTTGTTGCCTTTAAATGAATTCAAAGCCTTAAAGTCCCCCCCCCCCCCCCCCCGAATATGTGTACATTTTACAGCTCGGCCGAGCAAAGAGCCTAACCATTATGGCTTTTAAACTCCTGCTTTATTCTAGACTTGTGCGTGTGTACATGCACGGGTGTGCATAAGCTGTCATTTGTAGTCCAGGTCTCTCCGTTGTGCGTCTGTGTGCAGTTACTGCTTTTCTTTATGTTTCCTGTACTTAGTCCCCAGCCTGTTCCAGTCTGTGCCAGAGTATCCATTGCAATGGCTCTTGTCTTACCTTTATGATCCAAATGAATCCAACAAAGGGTCCCTTATCATTATTACATGAATATGTAATAACTAAAGTAAACTAGCTATCATGTTATGGCAATTAGCCCATTGGTGAGGAAAAAATGTCTGCCGAGAACCTCCAAGTAGGGCTGGGCAACATATTGATATATCGATATTGTTATATCCGACTAGATATCGTCTTAGATTTTGGATATTGTAATATGGTATTTTCTTTTCCTGGTTTTAAAGGCTACACAGTAGAGTGATGAAAAATAAGATACTAATACTCACTACTTTTTATTTGTCAAGTATTTAATTCACACAGAAGTATACAAAAATAGGCTTTACCATGTGGTTATTTAATATAGACAATGTATATATTGAAATACCAGAAAAGATGCTATCATTAGAGATATTAAATTACCTATATCGGGATAGAACATGTTGGCCATATCGCCCAGCCTTAAATCTAGGTATAATTTTATACCTGCCAATTGACCCATGGGTGAGGAAAAATGTCTACAGAGAACCTCCAAGCTAGACAAAGTTGAGCTTTCCCTGAAGGGCCATCAGGAGAAAGAGTGAGGAAGAGGGTTGTATCTTCAATGGAGTAATTAAAGGACATTGACCATAGTTTAGACAAGCCAGATCATCAAACCATCCCAATCAACTGGTTAGATTTAGTCACTGCTTGGAGCAATGGAGACCAAAATGTTGTTTATAAATGAAGAAATGCTGTGGTTTGATCATTGTTTTTTATATTGTGCATGGGGATTCAATTAGACTAGTTACTAAGATTAAGCAAAAAGAAGGTCCTTTCATCAACGATATTGTTGACAATTAAGCCTGCAAACTACGACCGTTTTATCTGTCTGCATCTACCAAACCAGACTCTCTGGAAGCACTGGCATTTAGGAAAATTCTGCTCCTGCCATCTCTTTCTGTTGACAGGATCTACTGCTCCTCCCCACTCTCTCTCCAGCTCTATCCGTCTATCTCTCTCTCTCTACATCTCTCACTGGCATTGGATGGAAAGCATCCCTCTGTGCTTCTCTCTCGCCCTACACTGCCTTTGGCTCATTTTCTGTTTCATCTGTCACCCCCCCCCCCCCACACCCCACCCTCTCCCGTCTCTCCTGACATGGTCCCATCATCTCCCCTTGTTCTTTCTCCTTCTCTCCCTCCTCAGTATCCATGTCTCCTTGTAGGAATCCATTCCGCTCTAAAGCCTTCCCCCTCTTTTCCCGCAGAAAGTACAAAGTGTTAAAGAGTCACACACACACACACACATGTAATCTCAGTGCAACGTTAGCAGCCTGATGACTTCTGAATGACTAAACTGCTTCTTACACACACACACACACACACACACACACACACACACACACAGGCTATGCGATACTAGTTCCTATCCATATCTACAAATGCACAAAATGTATGTGAGCTGGGTTGTCGTGTGTGTGTGTGTGTGTGTGTGTGTGTGTGTGTGTGTGTGTGTGTGTGTGTGTGTGTGTGTGTGTGTGTGTGTGTGTGAGAGAGGTGGAGTCATCCAAGAGAGGCAGAGCGCAGAGTAAGTTTCAATTGGCTATAGCTTCGCAGCATGTAATGTTGCGTAGCACGCGGGTAGCCAATCACATCAGCCGTACAGCCTCCGTTTTATGAATGAGGAGGCATATATGAGAGGTACGCACTCACTCACACATACGGAGCGAGAGTACTCCGCGGTGATGTAATGCACATTAACACAGAGTAGCGCTGCGATATGCAACAGTAGCGCGCTTACAGGCTTCACTAAATGGCCAACGAGGAGCAGTTCGCCCCTATAGCACCCCATCGCCTCTGCAATAAGGCAACGCAGAAAAAACATGCCGCTTTAAACACACTCCACGGTGGAAGTTGGGCGGTCATTAAATAAGCATTATTTTCCTGACTTCATATCCACCCGCATGACATAGTTCTCTTATAGTGTTTCTTTAACCTTATGGATATTTTAAGACATCCAGCTGTGCTTAGCACATGTTTACACCGAGGCATTTTAGGCAAGCTCCAGCTGTAATACTTATAATCCAAGTGGCTTTGACGCCAACAACGAACACAAGGCACCCATAATAGAGTCCCTGTTGTGTCGCTATTTAACTATACACAAATAAATTGTTCAAAAAGGCATTGCGTGCATCTTTCTGTCTCAGACACACACCTTTTCGTATCCAAAACAACACCTGCCGATTCAGAGTTTAACATCACTCTGAAAACAGCACACACCCTCTTTTTAAAAAAAAACAAAACATATCCCCTAACCGCCAGTATCCCTACCAGGAACTGAGAGCAGCTCATTTGGCTGATAATATGTACAGTATGTAAAATCATAACTGACATGGGGTGTGTGCGAGAGAGAGAGAGAACGAGAGAGAGAGGATTTGGAGGGGAAAGAGAGCAGCCTAAAACCAATAACAACTTCCTGGTGTGAAGTTTCATGAAAGGTGTGCTGCTGGTGTGTGTGTGTGTGTGTGTGTGTGTGTGTGTGTGTGTGTGTGTGTGTGTGTGTGTGTGTGTGTGTGTGTGTGTGTGTGTGTCACTGGCAACACAGTTGCTGTATCTGTGTCTCTTTGTGTATGCGAGCAAGATTGTAGATGAGTGCCTTCCTACAAAGTCCATGTTTGGCACATATTCAGTTCAGTTGGTTAAAATGCCATGGGTGAACAGTGCCATCTATGATCAGGAAGAGGAACAGCAGGTAGCCAGGTAGAAAAACAGATAGGCTATTAGTGTTAACAAAGAGGACATAACACACTAGCCAATACAAGACAAAAAAAGTGATAAAATGAAAGGGGGCTGTGAAGCTCCCAAAATAATTGGACGACTAATCCAAACCCAAAGATTTTAACTAAACATCTCTCATCTCTTTCCATTTTGAAAGTAATGTTGGTAAGTGACAGTTAGGAAACAACAATCATTGAAGATGTAGATGGCACTTGTCTTGTCCAAGACTGCAAGTGTAGATAATGTGGAGAGTCACAATGTAACAGAGCAAATTGCAAAATAAATCTCACAAAATTGACTTGCTTGACGCCTTTAATAATATAGTAATGACAATATAATTAACAGTAAACAGTAAAATGAGTATTATCGTCAAGCTACAATGGGCAGGTATTTTTGATTATTTGACCCAAGTAAACTTGACTGGCATCAGTGTAGTGGATGGCATATTGTGTCATGCATCTACCAAAGCTACCATTCAGCTTGGCAGAGCTGTTAGATTCTGAGCTCTCAGTAGTATGAAACCATCCAACCATAAGCATTCATGATTTCCAAGACTGTCTGGATCTATGGAGCAACACTGCCGCCTACATGCCAGTGTTAATACTGCTACTACGACTCACACAGGGTGATGTCATAGTTTAAGAAAGAAAGTGTCTGAAGGTGTGTGTGCGTGAGTGTGTGCGTGTGTGTGTGAGGGGGGGGGGGGGGGGGGGGTACAGGGTGGTGAGAATGGCAGACGAGATGAAAAAAAGAGAGGGAATGAGGTAAGGCAGAGATAGGGGTGAGAGAGAGAGGCAGAGAGAGCGAGACGGAGAGAGACAGGGAGAGAGAGAAAAAAGGTGATGTCATTTCACTAGAGCATATGGGCTGTCAACAAGCGCAGTCTTTCTCTCACTTTCATTACACTATGCTGGCAATGATGCAATTAAGATGAACAGCAGGCTATAGGAAGGGGTGGCATTTAGCCAAACAAATCATTTGTCCATCGCTCGCCTTCCTCACTCTCCATCCACAAAGCTGGACTCTAGTGTTTGGCTATGGAAACTGTTCGACTATCACAGGGTCTCGATAACGGCACTGAATTTCTGACAGTCAACCCCATCAACTGCTGGTTTGCTAGGGGTGTGTGGCACTGCCAAATACAGCGTGCTTCACTTGGAGACTGCCCCACCAAACTATGGACCTGATCAGGAGACATGATGATCTCCCAAGCCAGGTCAAGGTTACTTCTGTTCTCTTCCTCTGGGTTCAATAGAAACCACCTCACACCCTAAAGAGCCATTCAATGGGAATAGCGGCAATATGCTCAGTCTGTGCCCACCACTCTGCAAGGCACAGTAGTAATATAAAATGCAGCCTATTTGTTTGAATGCACGTGCCGTCTACTGTAGGGCTGCAACTAACAATCGTTTCATAGTCAATTAATCTAACGATAATTTTCTGTTAATCGATTAATCACTCAGTCTATAAAATTTCATAAAAAATAGCAAATGCCATTAGTCATGCCAGGTCAATGTCAAGTTACCAGTCCAAAGTGATGTGCTTCTTTGTCTGACAAGCAACCAAGATAAACTAAATTATTAATTTTATAATGATCTATGAACCAAACATTTGAATTTCTGAAGCATCAAGCCGCAAATGTTTGGTATTTCTACTTGAGAAATTACCTAAAAGGTTAATTGATTATAAACATTTTATTCCATTTAATGTAAT
Organism: Merluccius polli; assembly: GCA_030340625.1. Taxonomy (NCBI): domain Eukaryota; kingdom Metazoa; phylum Chordata; class Actinopteri; order Gadiformes; family Merlucciidae; genus Merluccius; species Merluccius polli. The sequence continues at coordinate 47,478 of JAOPHQ010006565.1, forward strand.
AAATGTAATGTAATGTAGACTATTCCAATTTTTGCAGCCCTAGTCTACCGTGTAGAGTCAAGAGTGGGAGGAAGACTAGGCAGTTTTTCAGAAAATACAGACGGTGGTTTTATTCATGGTGAACTCATTTCTGTACACAGCTCTCATAATTAGCCGAAGAAAGAACATACATGCAGTCTAGATATATTACATGCAGTGCAAACATACTACTTGGAAACATATTACATGTCTGTTAAAAATATTTTTGAGCAAGATCAGATCAACCCAATCATTTGAACCACTCCAGTAACTAAGCAACACATACAATGTTTGCTTCTTGTGGCAAGGTGGGACCGCCCCACTGTATTACGATTGGCTGTGTGTTTTGAGGTCAGCGCTGAGATGGGTCAAAGTTGAATTCAGTTGATTAAGTTTCAGCAACAGCAAAATCTGGAGGGTGCAGCAATTTGTGCCGGCCATTGAAAGCAATGGCACACTCGCAACACTGCTATTGTAATGTGAATGGCAGTTAACACTTTCCTTGGCTTGCCAGAGTGTTTCAGCTGAAATCCACCGTGCTTCCACATCATAGTCCTATAGCTACGCTCTACGCCCCAAGACAAGGGGAAAGAAATATCATAAATTCCACAGTGAGGTCTTGACATCTGTATCTCTGAGTTTCAATACCATAGACAGCATTAAAGGAAAACCAGACTCTAAAACAACATATTTTAGGTGAAAAGTGGGTTACATAGTAGTGCCATGGATTGATCTGGTCCAAATCTCAACATAAATGCAGTTTATGCAAATGAAGTGTTTAAAAAACGTAGGATAAGATGTAAATATGGTCTCAAGTGGCACTCTATGGGTTAAACACATGCTATCGCATGCGTTACCTGGAAGCTTTGGGTTACCAGGTAACGTCAATCAGACGGTCCGGCTGAACGCTGGTTCAGTAGAACCAGTAGTTCAGCTGAATCAATATGCGAGGGAGAGAACAAAGCAGTTCATGTGCTACGTTGAAACCTAGTCAACGGACAGTGATGTGCACGCAGTCGCATCATTGTCTTCACTCTTTTGATTGTCTTTTTGATAAAAAATGTGGAATTAATTATTGATGCAATTGTCGAGATTTGTTAACAATATCAATCCATTTCACATCATTTGCTCATTTATTTTAAATGCCATGTATCCATACTTTCAGTGTCATTTTAGACAGTTGATTTAAAAAATATTCCTTTTTTCCACTCCTTTTTCAAGTACAAAAATGTGGGTTTTGCATATTTTTTACATGCCCCAACTTGATTGGCGATCTTACCAGCAAGTCAACGATAATTGGTTTACAACCCAGAATTGACATCACACCTGAGGCCAAACCTGGTGCCAAATGGAGGGGGCCATATTTATAAATTACACAGACATCATATTGTCACGTTCATGTTCATTAATGTAAGACCACATACTCTGGGCTAGTGTGCATAGTGCCAAATGTTTCCCACCAAAACGTCAAACTGATTTAAATGGGTTCCTCTTGAAGACCGGGAGCTAGACCTCCTTCTTAAAGAGAAAGTCAAACATTCCATGAACTGATAACGCTAACCTGTGACCCGAAGAGCTCACACACGCCACCCAGCTCTGTGTGCGTGCGAGACGTGTGTGTGTGTGTTTGTTAAGAGATAAGGGAAGACAGAGAGTAAGAGAGTAAGAAAAAGATGAACAAAAAGAGGCTAAAAGGTTAGGTGTGATAACATCAGCTTCAGGGAGAGGTTGGGTGAAAACAAAGAAAAGGTGTGTGCATGTTATAACAGTTCACCCTTGAGCCCTCACCCCCTCACCTCCTCCCCAAACACCAGAGGTGTTCCATGGATGAAGGATGGCTCGTTGGGACAGGAGACGGGAACACGTCACGTTCTCCGGTCTTGTGTTGAGCAATGGAAACTAAATGTGTGTTTGAGTGGATGCAAGGTTGATACCCTGCATGTGTGTGTCTGTGTGTGTCTGTCTGTCTGTCTGTATTGGGAGGAAGGGGGGGGGGGGGGGGGGGCTGGTCTGCGAATTTGCATGTTTGAAGCATGTGATTAATGTCCTTGTACTACCGTAGAGACCCCTTAGTGTGAGCAACGCCGGAGGGGTTAATATCTTTCTCACGTGCGCGGGGCGCACACACACACACACACACACACGCACACACGCACACACACACACACACACACACACACACACACACACACAAAACCTTGCAAATATAAAATGTCCAAGGAGCATAAAAAAATGTATTCAAACTCGGCAGACAAATGGAAGTAATTTGCAAGACGCTTGCTGACACAAAGAAAATACACATGCGCACACACCTATGCAAACACATGCGGACATTGAGACAAAGAGCGTATTTGACTACCATGAATCAGAAGGAGAAAAAAAGTTGTTAAACTGGCAGCCATTTAGGCATTGCGTACACATGCGCACAAATGTATGCCCTTTCTCGGGAAATACCTTAGGGATGTGAAATCTTAGTTCACAATGTGTCTGGACAGCATGCAAATGATATGCAAACCCACAGGAGAAAGCTGGAATCCACTTCAGCAATGTGGGGAGAGGCCGGACACAAGTACCCACAATGCACATAGCTCTTGGGTTCCTACAGCCAACCAGTATGTTAGGCCTACAGCAAAACCATGGAGCCTTCTTGTATTACAGTTGTAATTAAACATTAAGCTTGTAAACATGCATATAGCACAGTCCACTGACTGGGAATTAGGGCTGGGTTACCAGTAATCATATATTATTGATGATAATCATGTAGAATGTAAACCGATATTGATGTAGTCATACAGTCTCGTATACCCAGCACAAATCACAATACATTGATATCATAGTCATGATAATATAATTCCACTCACAAAATAATATATATATAAAAGATAGATAGATAGATAGATAGATAGATAGATAGATAGATAGATAGATAGATAGATAGATAGATAGATAGATAGATAGATAGATAGATAGATGGATTAGATAGATAGACAGACAGATAGATATAATGGATTAAAAAAGATTAAGGTAAAATAGTACTTTACTAAAAGCACAGGCAAATGCAACTGTAACCCCATGTGCAGACAGTAGGTTAAGCCAACACCAATGAGTTTATATGGCAAGACTGCCCTCTAGTGCTCATACGGTGGATAACACGTGGTGACTCCAAATCCCGTTCAGGCCTGGCTGAGCAGTGCCACAGTGAACGTCTGTGTTCATTAGTCAGCTGACAAAAGAGTCATTATTCAACCCCTCATTCATTGACTGTTTGTCCATCCACCCATAGCTTCATATCGCTGAAATACATCAATTTATCTTGGTAGGTCTGCTCCTCCATCCATCCATCTGTCCAGTTATCCATCCATGCATCCATCCACCTGTCCAGTCATCCACCCATCCACCTGTCCAGTCATGGACGGAAACGCCTGGCAACGAACAGCCTGTAGTCCCTAGACATGTATAATTTATCTGAAATTAAGAATCCATCTATCCACCCAGCCATCCATCCCTCTGTCCCTATCATTTAATCCTACCTCACCTGTCCCTCTGATCCAAGCTCTCTCCCAAGAGTTTTAATATATTTCTATTTAACATTTTAGCATTTGATCCCCCCAATACAAGTTAATGCATTTCCAACTCCAACGGTTTTACTGTAATCTGACTTGGCATATAATCACAATTCAATCAAAACACAAATTTATCATTGACACATTCCTACAGATGCTTCCACACAGGTGTACTGCCTGATACAAATGAGCAATTAAAGGACAATACCGATCTGTGACCAAAACATCGTAACCATCTCTCCTGGCTTCACTAAAACATCCGTTACCAATATAATTTGTCTAAATCACTTCCATGTACCGATTCTGCGGAAGAGCATTTATCTGCCACAAATGTAGACAATAGCAATACAGCACTTTTGGAATCAATGCACGTCACGTCAGTAGGGATTTTGTGGACGAAATAACGGTGAATCGCCATACTAGTGTAAAACTTCATATAGGAATTTCAGTTTCAGTCGAATCACTGTTGCACTGTTGAGCAAGGCACTTGTTGGCTAGCCTGGCAACAGCCAGCCCTTGCATGGAAATGATTATTTCCTTGTACATGGTCTGGGACATAATGTCGCTGGTTGCTCTCAGCCGACGGATAAACCAAATCGGAGGCTGCCGTTCTAGGAGGCGGGTTATAATGCAAGGAGACAGGCAAGGTGCCATGGTCACTCTCGGTTCATTTTGATTTTTCATAGAATGGCTCGTTGAGCCTCATCTTTAAACCACATGCTATACAATTATCATTTTATAACATGTAAAATGTACAGTTATAATCTGCCATTAAACACAGGCAAATGTTATATAGCCTAATTAAAAATATCAAATAGCCTATATGCAATACTGCAGCTATCAACTTGCTCCGTTGGTGTTGAAGTTCTGTTAATCTGATAGGCTGAAGGTGTTGTCCGTCAAGGCATTGCTTCAAATCAACTGCTAGAATCTCTTGCGCAAGGGACTGAAAAGTCCTCACAAGATAGATTAGTAGAACCAGGCTCCTTGTTTGATACTGTGTCAAGAATGTATCATGTGTCAAGAAATATGAAAGAATTATTTATTTTACAGACCACATTGAAAATGATGTGTGATCTTGCCCTGGCCATGTTACTGTTTTTTGTAATTGTTGTTGAGTGCGGCAGTTTATTAATATGATCCCCCCCCCCCATTTTATGACCCAAATGCTGCCCCTGCTTTGTGGCATGTATAAATGCTGATCAGGCACAGTTGACCTCAGTTTTGGATCAAGGTAGCAAGAGGAAAAGCTCTAAGTAGTAGGCAGGGATGGCAACCGCTTCAGTCAAAGACTGAAAGTGGCTAGTGTTTCAAAAGGAACAGTGACTCAAGTTACATCTATAGCGTCTATAGAGACATGGAAAATATTCATATTCACCATATTCTCGACGATTCTCGACGAGTCTTTCAGTAAAAGCCTGAACGCTTGACAGTGAGGGGATCTGGTGACTGTGTTGTGGGGGACATTTTCTTTGCATAGTTTGGGTCCACTTGTTCATTAGCAAAGGGCCACTGAAAATAGCTTTTGTATCCAACAATGAAATATTTCTATCCTGATGGAAGTAGTCTCTTAAAGGATGACAATGTCCCCATCCACAGGGCATGAGATACTTTCGTAAGTATGAGAACGATTTGATGGCAGTTTGTGGTGGCCCAACACCCTTCTACGATACATTATCACCTACTCATCTGTATGTTTGCTTTAGACATGGCTAACTCAGACAGCGTAAAATAGTTTTCTAAATCCTGCATTGGAACTCAAATGTGAACAATAAGCTATTTGTAATGTGTGTTGAGTTACAGACCATTGACCACAGCAGGGGTTCTCAAAACGAGTGCTAGCAGAAAACGGTAATATGTATTGTGTCTACTGGCCTTGGGAGGCAACTGTGTTGTGAACCACTGGTTTAGGGGATTCACAGCACAGACAACCCAGCCAGCTGCATTCAGTTTGTGCCCAGCCCAGCATCCAGCGCCCCTTGGCCTCAGGTCTTACCAGTCATCTTGTAGCCGCTGGCAGCCAGCTGCCCCGCCATGTACTCCCCGTCAGAGTTGTTGTGACTGCAGCCCCACGTTCGCATCCAGATCTTCTGGGTGCCGGGTATAAAGCTGCAACACACATGGAAATATCAATAGAACTTTATTTAGTTTGGTGAGAAGCATGATCGCAGAAATACAAATTAATATAGATTAATATAGAATAGAATTGTGACGTTTGTGATGTATATCAAACTTAAACCTGCAGTGTTATAATATTGATAAAACTCCTCCTGGTTTCAAGCAGAACAAATTAACTTGGAGAAAAACAATCTTGATTGAGTCGATGGGTTTTATTATTTTGATAATTATTTAGTAATTTTGTAAGTGGTGATGGCAGTAAAACAATTGCAATTTCAGGTTTTAAATATTTTTTTCATTTGATGATATTTAATTAGGTAACTTTCAATTAGTGCTTTCAGCACTTCCTTCCTACACAAAGTGCAGGATTCAAAACGCAATTCCTTCTAGAATCCAAACAAAAACATTGGATTACTATATAAACAGTAAAGTTTATATAAGTTAATTATGTTTAACTACATATAGTTCATAAGTGCATGTGTGACACAGGTTTGGCATAACCGTTTTATTTGTTTGCTTCCTTGCACCATTATGATTTCTGTATGATTTACATTACATCATCAATATAATAATAATGTATACTTCCTAATGCCAGTGCTGACACCATGGTTTCAAGTTACTTTATTTGGTGCACCACTTACGAAGATTTTCCACCTTCTGTAACCCCCAAGAACATCAGATTGTGTTCTGTTGTGGAGAAAGATCTGTTTTCTCACATGTTGTGCTCAGATTGAAGAGCTAAAGCCTACTAGTCTACAGTCAGTAAAAGATTCAGTTAACATGCACAGCACTTAAGGCTGAACAAACAGGTTATGTGTATGCAATGCCATCTATATTTTTCTTTTCTTTTCTGTATATGTTGTGGATCTATACATTTTTTTGCCGTAGACAATTGTGCAAAAGGTATTATACAAATACAAATGTCTGTATTGTTTATAGGTGGGTTTTCATGAAAATATATGTCAATTGTTTGTGTGTGAACAGCAGGAAAAATAAATGTTGCTTGGTGAAAACATAGAATTATGACTGCCTTATCATTCAATATCCTCTATCTGCCCTAAAATCAGTTTATGGTATCCATCAACCGCAACCCAATCAGAACATGAGCGACAAGACGGACCTGTCTGCTTGGAGCTCCTCTGTGACGAGCTGGTCTTTCCTTTTCCTGGCTCTTGGTACGATACTCTTCCGGGCATACTGTCTCTCCTGAGGTGTGGGGTCGCTAGCTGACACCATGTCCTCAATGTCGTCAATCATTGAATCACAGGCGGATGGCATTGTGATCTGAAAGAACACACATACAGTGAAGTCAGCAGCAGTAGTAGCCGCTATATCATGATCCTACATGATCCAACTACCCTGCAATCGTCAATACAGTTTCCCATTTCTGAATACTATGAAAGAGATAAAGTAGTAATGAAAGCAGGGCACAAAATCAGTACCAGCCACCAGCCAATGCTAGTAAAATATGCAAGTGGCTGGTAGATTTGCTTCACACACCAGCCAAAAAAACTATTGAGTGGCTGGTAATATTTGAAAATTCACTTAAGAATGGACAACGGTTAGCTTCCTTCTCGCATTCATATTAAGGGACCACGCTGTTTGTCAACTGTGTGTGGCCACACAGACTAGGACCTAGTCTGTGTGTCATCTCTCAGAACTAATGGATATGGTACGTGAAGGACACAAGAGACTAACGATGGCGATCAATGCCATCCGTTTGCTATACATTTTAAAAGTGGTAAGCGGTATGCTTGAGTTGAGTTTCGCTTACATGGGAAATGACACTTTGTCCAATCACCCATCACAAACACAGCACATCTTTAGCAACAGTAACATGACCCACTAGCTGGCATAGAGCAGCGAGCTGACTTGCCCGCCTTTTCTACATCAATCGGCTGATTCAACGTTTTAAAATAAAACGGCTGACGCCTCCTTTTACTTCCATCTGACGTTCTGTTATAATATAACGGAGGCTTTGCTACCACGTGACTTGGGAAAAAGTACAACTGACATAAGCTAAGTGGCTACTTTCTTGATGGCTAACCTCAAGATGACCCACGTGTTTGCACTTTGGACACGCGCGCAGTCAGAAACAGACCCTGTGCAGACCTCACCTGTTTCGTAATGTTGGTATAACTTACGTCAAGGAAAACGGGCGATGCAATGTTCTTTAGAAATGCAATAAACTATGTATTTTAACTATCAAAACAGTGTTGACAAGAGTCTCAGTCCGCCATGCTTGTTTGGATTCGGTTTGACGGAATGAACAGAGGGACAAACCGAGCGCGCGTGTTCGCGCGTTTCATAAATAGACTTTGGGAAAGTTACGCAAGACGGCGCTTATTATTAACAAAGTATCCGACAGACAGTGGAAAACAATGTGAAAATAGTCATATGCAAGCATTATGGCGACAGATTGTGTTTTCTGGTATACGTTCTGACTGATGTTGACATACAAAATATGTACTTTGTATTTACTGTGCAACTACACTAATACAAAACCACTAAGACACTTGCTCTCCATCTGTTGGGTCCCTTCTGCCCACCCTTACCTCCCCCTTCCCCCTGTACCTAACCTTAACCTCCCCTCCCTAACCACAACCTCCCCCTCCACCCTAACCTCAACCTCCCCCTCCATTCTACCCTAACCTCCCCCTTTTCCTCTACCCTAAATTTAACCTCCCTCTCCCCCTCTACCTTACCCCCCCCCCCCCCCCCCCCCCCCCCTCCCCTCTACCCTAACGTAACTGAACAGGGGCATAACCTACGAGGGCTTAACCTATGAGGGCATAACGTACAGGGGCATAACCTACGGGGGTGTAACCTATGGGGGCGTAACATACAGGGGGTGTAACCTAGGAGGGCGTAACATACAGGGGGTGTAACCTAGGAGGGCGTAACCTACGGGGGGGGGGGGGGGGGGGGGTAACCTACAAGGGCGTAACCTATGGGGGATGTAACCTACGGGGCATACCTGAAGTTGTCTTTGAGATTCTGCTGGAGTGAGTGGGCCAGGAGAAGGTACTGGATCACCGCTGTCTTCTGGTGCCTACTCCCCTTCCAGCTGTCTGGCAGGAATACGTTCCAGGGTGACAGGGGTGACGAGAATGTGACGTTCATTATGTTGTATCGGGGACCTGTGTCACGGTGTCGCCATGGTAACCGGGTAACCCCATCATTAGAGGGAGGATGACTGGTCTCACTTTGCCTGAGGTAGAGAAGAGAACGTCACGCATGCACGCACGCACGAAGATGGCTCCCATACAACCTGACTGAGCTTGGGAGGTTCTGCCAGGACAAATAGGGAAATAAGAAGGCCCAAATCTAGATGTGTAAAGCTATAACCCATCAGTCTGTGATTATTAATGCAATTGCTAAAATGTCTAAAAACATGTTCTCGCTTTATCATTATGGGCTATGTACCAATTAAATCTAATTTAATCCATTTCAAATCATCAATCACGCATGACACACACAATGTCTAAAACTTACAGAAAACATGACTACATCTGCAAAAGTAGTGCAAACTCATGCATTTGATTCAGCTATACAGGTCCCCTTAATAACAATATTCAGAGGACCTCAACAACATCATACATCTATGATGTATGATGTCCAGCTCCAGCATAAAAGGAGCACATTATATATATATATATATATATATATATATATATATATATATATATATATATATATATATATATATATATATATATACTGTATATATATATATATATATATTCGCAAATGATGCAGTTACACCGGACAGCCACCAAATGACACCAAAAACAAAATATACATCAATATTCAATATTGGAGGACTTTAATAAGTATACTGTGAAGCAAATATACTGTTATGTTATATTTAAATTCTGTAACTTGAAATGCTTAGTTTTCCAATGTCCTCTAATTCCATTAGACCATGGTGGGCGCATAATTAGCTTTAAAGGGATCCTGTTTTACCACTGTGATGTTGATTAACCATTTCAAAGTCCACCCTTTAACGCGAGTGATTTATGACGGATAGAGTAAGGTCTGTGGTTAACACAAGCTTAAGAGATGGCCACGTTTTGGTCTACGACATAAAACATGTCAGTAAATACCCCACTCGTGAATTGTGAAGATTTTACGTGTCTTAAAAAACTTCTGGCGATTGCATTTACGCTTCAAAATTCATAAAAGTAGTGTTCATTGGTGAAGATTATCTCGCTTAACTAACGTGTGAGCATCATAAACTTTTGTTGTTGGCTTTGCATTATTTTCTGCAATAATGCAAGCCCAATGGGAAAAATACGCGATGACGTATGACGCATTTACGTCCCACTAGCGCCCATGCGATCGACAACGACACAAGCACAAAGATGAGCGAGAGCCTCCGATGACGACGGTTTAGCTACTTCAACAGTGTGGAAATTGTTTGGCTGCGAGAGGTCAGACCTCCAACAAAGTACAATATTTTTGCAAAATATGCAAGACAACTGTTACCGCTAAAGGTGTGAACCCCTAACAACCTCGTTTCACCACTCGGAGCACAACAAAACACACCGTGGCAACGGGTCCAACCGGGCTAGGCTACACCCGCACTACACACAACCGTTGCTACGGTTATGCCTATTGTACACTACAATACTCTGGCGTTTTAATACCTCTAAAACGGAGATTATTGAAAACACTGCTGACCCAGTTTAATGTTGATTCATTCCGGGTTGTGTTTCAGTTCGGACTAGTCTGGACGGGCGGATACGGAGATTTTTAGGGACCGATGACGCGGACACCCAGGTTCACTTCCTGATTGGGTCTCGTGTCCTTCCCTGATTCGTCACGCCCCATATCACGTGACCCAAAATCGAAACACCATACTTTTACGTTGGACTACAACGTTGCTGCTGCCGCCACCTTGTGGCAATAGGTAGCCTGTCGTCCGTGAAAGTAGCTCGCTAGTTGGAAAAGGAGGATGGAAAATGACCTTCATGTTGTTTGCACTAATAAATGCTGCTGCCTGCAAGCTGCAATCACCAATAAAATGTTCAATATATTTATTCTATAATCGTCGTTATCGCAAAAATCCTTGAAATATCGCCCACCCCTACAGTCCACCGGGTAGTCTATAGTAAGTGACCCCTATGACTTTAGAAAGGTTTCATCTCGTAATGAAACCATCTCGTAGAATGTGAAGAAAATGAACAATTAGCACGCATTAGCTTTGGACAAACAAAAACAAAAACTTCAGAGCTAGATTGCTTTTAATCAAGTTTTCAGTTACAAATGCGCAAAGTAGAAAAAAATATTTTTTCCAAATACATTTCAAAAAGGTCTCATTTAACAGCATGTTAAAGAAAATAAAACTTTAAATTGAATCACACACCTAGGAGCAGTCTCCTCCAAATATACAACACCACACACTAACTTCATCCATGCACTCAAAACACTAAAATCTGGAGATTAACCAGATTAGTTTTTATTATGTACCGACTAAACCGTTATAAAAGACAAATGGGCTGCTACAAAGCGAAAGTGGTGCGACCTGAACTCTGAAATACATACACAACTGATCATTTTGGAGGGGGAAAAAAGTTAAAATAAAAAACAAGCATTGGTTGGTTGAGAGAGGGACTGAGAAGAACGGCCATCCTACACAACAGGCGTATTACATGGACGTTTTAATAACCGGGAATGTTCTTTGTCCCTTCACCCAAATTTCACACACAGGCCTGTTTTTACTGCATCAAAATGTCCAATATTGCAATGCACCGAACGCCAAGAGAGTGCATTGCAATATCACACCAAGTAGAGCAGGTTTCGACACTTTACTTTCAACCTGGAATATCGGGTCCTTGGGAGCCTTGCCACTTAATAGTCCAGTAGATCGGGCTTTACTTGTCTAATATGAACGGCGCATCATTGACGGTACTTTTAAAAACACCATCACCATCTCATTTCATTCTTTCCGAATCATTACTTCAGTGAAGTAACAAATATGTTCAAATATTGACCAGATTCCAGTCACCTAAAAATAGAGAAAAAAAAGCCATAGAAAATGTTTAGAACAGCAAACATTGTAACCGTTTAAAGTTCTGTATAAATAAAACTAATTATAATATGAAATATAAAGGGCGGGGGGGGGGGGGGGGGACCTCTGAGCTATGCAATAAACCTCTGTATTGGGAGGCGTAAGCATGTTCATGAAAACGTCACATCGACCAAAATAATTATAGTGGCGAATGAAGACAAATGAACGTGCCAAACCGCAAAGCCCTGATGCGTTGTTGCTTGGAAATCTGAGTCAGAACACTTCCTGCTAATGGGGAAGCCAAGCTGGGCTTTCCCACCTGCTGATATTTCATGTAGTAATATGTTTATTGTAAAAAATATATAATTTATGCGAGAACATGTTTGAGTGGAGAACAAAAAAAAAGACAAAATACTCTTATCCAGATGTTCCTTTATCAGACATGCACACACTTATGACTATGATATTTCAGATTTGACAGCTGAAACTAGCAAAAGCGACAAATCAAGGTCATCGGAGTCAAAAGTGCAATGCAATGACTGAAGCTCAAAAATGTAGGTCATTTTAAATTGAAAGACTTGCACGCACGCACACGCGCACGCACACACACACACACACACACACACACAAACACGATATTGCCAAACATCAACGTAGGTAGCCCATTGCGTCTCATGTATCAAGTCAAACAGACTTTTCCCACATTGGGGTCGGCTCTCGATCTACATACACAGGCAGTACTTGCAATTCATCAACCGTACGGCCTCTGGGGGATTCAACAACAGTTGTTAAAATGGAAACGCTCTCTCTTCTACCAGCTTGCTTGTGTACATTCGATTCAGATATTTTGTTTAAAATTACACAATGAGAACCAAGAAACGTCTGTAGGAAATCTATGGCAGTTGAGGGCCCAATTGTTAAACCTTTAAAATGTCCTGTCCTTTCTCAGAAACCTGCATTCTCTGCTCGGCTAGTGAACCAAAAACTGTTAAAATATATTTTGACTATGGGTGACATTTTTTGTAGATGACAATTTAGTATTTGTTGACATAACAAATGAGTAATCATAAGATGTTCACCGTGTGATATACAACCCCCGTTGAGCCAAAGTTAAAGCTCCAGCTAGCTACGTTCCCCAAGGCATCATCAATGATACTTTGTCCTCAAAGTCCCTAAAAGCCATATGTAGCAAAGCACGTTATTTCCAAATAAAATTAAGAAACCTTTCTTCTCATTTCCAAATCTGGATTAAAAGTTTCTTAAATCAATGAGTGGTTTTAGCTTGCATAACCTTGTTTTCGATGATCTGCAAGCAGTTCCATTATGCAGACTTCCGTCCTATTTGGACATTTGTGTGGCGTTTTTTGGCCGAGATGTTTTTTTACACTAGGGAAAATAATCTATTATAGCGTAGCAAGAAAAGGGTCATGGTTTTGAATCATTAACAAGCAATAGTCAGTGAGCCATTTTGTTCATCTTAGACTTGTGACATCAGCCAACAAAACATCCATGGGACGCATCTGGCCTTGGCCTGACCACTACTAGGCCCCATTAGCTTTCATCTCATCTAATGAAACTCGCATTAAGCACAGCAGATAAACAGGAAGAGCGGCACACGTTATTGTTCAACTCGCACCGTTGCAACACAATTGAGCGAGGAAAGCGTTGAAACGCGTCCCATTTGAAAGAACAAAAAAAAAAAAAAAACGAGGCTCATGTACATTTCCAGCCAAGAACGCCATATAGAGGTGGTGTCTGTTGTAAATAGACGGTGTGTTAAGGGGCGAGGACAATTCCAACTCTGCCCGAAGAACACGAGCACACCGGCCTCTTCAGCTAATGTCACAAACCCATTTTCCAAAGTGTACTGCATCATATCCCAGCCACTTCGTGATTTGTGACTAGGTTATAAGGAAGCACGTTATTGTACTCGTCAGGCACAGGGGTGGCTAGAAACTACTGCAAACATACTATTACGCGATGAAGTCATAACGCCAAACTATCAACGTATTCATTCAAACTTAGGAGGCAGCAACTCGTCCATCTTGCGCGGCACAATTAGCTTGTTTGGTTTCGGGTTCTCGGCCGTAGCATTTGTTTGTTTTTTTTGTCTCTTCCATGTTTGCTTTCCACAGAATAGTCAGCAGTGGGAGCTTTCAGACATAATCAGTATTCAAGATAGGTAAGAAAATAACCAGTCTCCCAACTGCTGTCACACGCCATCTCTCCGGTGAAGGGTTATGTGGCCCTCTGTACTGCGGCAGCGGCGGTGGTTGGTGGGTGGGTCACAATCCAGAGTGAACAGCCTGGATTGAAACAAAACGCCCTCATCGTTTGACCTCATGAGAAAGCTTGAGACGGAATTGACTCTACAACGAGAAATGCACTCTTAAAATCCACCAAGGTCGGTCCTTTGTACGGTCACATTCAAATTCTTGCTCCAAAATCAACTGTGTGAAACACCATTTATACCATATTGTGAGATAAGAACTATCCATTTTCATCCATATTTTGATTAAGCCTAACTTGGCAACACAGTGGGCCAATTGGTGACCATTGTATAAGTCACCGATTCTTCTTCCCTCGCAGACTGAATCATCGATTTAAAAAAAAGCTAGTTTCCAGGTTCCTTTTAGCCGCCACTAGCTACAGAGGAGGTCGTCCAGGGCAAGCGACGGCATCTTGTCAAAGTCATAGGCATCAAACAAGTCACTGATTCCCTGGCCCTCTCCCAGGCCCAAGAGGTAGTCGTCCTGGTCCAGGATCGGGGGGCCCAAGTTCAGGAAGGGTCCCAGGGCTCCGCCGAGGGCCCCTAAGGCAGACGGGATCTGATCTTCAGTTTGCTGCAGAAGACTGGTGAAGGGGGAGGAGATGGGGGACAGGGTGGTGACAGAGACCGCCTCTCTCGCGGAGGATGGGGGTGCAAGGGAGTGGCTGCTGGAAGTGGTTTTGGAATTGACGGGCTCTGGAAGCACAAGAGAAAAAATCTCAAAATTAATTTAAAAAATGATCCCAAAATCCTGGTGTGTGTGTGTGTGTGTGTGTGTGTGTGTGTGTGTGTGTGTGTGTGTGTGTGTGTGTGTGTGTGTGTGTGTGTGTGTGTGTGTGTGTGTGTGTGTGTGTGTGTGTTTAAGCAGGCCGCCAGTCTGGCCCGAGTCAGACTGGACAACCCATCGACATCTACCATACTGCAATCTCTGAAGGAGACTTCTGATACTAGATACTGGTCAGTGAAAGTCAGTGTTCTGGTGCGCGAGTGACACACAGCAGGTCATCGCAGACATTTCTAAAAATGTACTAATCAGTGGATGCGCAGGCTCACAAAGTGGACTCCCACACAGGGAGTAAGAAGCTAAATTTCACCCCTCACCTTGAACAACTTTGACGAAGGGGGAGTTTCCGTTGATGTCCACGTTGCCGTTCTTCACTGGACTCTTGGGGTCATTTTCCTCATCAGGACACAGCAGAACTTCTATAGGGCCCTTGGTACTCGTCAAATGAATGGAGAGGCTCTGAAAGGGAAACAAAAGTTTACCAAAATGACACTGGCCTTTTTAGGGTGTGCAATGTACACTGCCAATTGATAAAGCAAATTAAACAAACAAGAGCAACAATGCATTTCACCTTGCAGCTACAAATAGAGTTACCCTTTGGAGGTGGCCGCTGCCATTGTTTCCAAAAACATGAAAATAGCCTACAGGAAATAAAGGTGTTTTCGTTTAATGATATTGTCAGGGTCCAAAATTAACTTCTAGAATTGTATCTTTTTGCCTGCCAGAATGGAAAAATCTACCGGCCAGGCAAGCAATTGTTTTAATATGCAACACTGCTTTTTTTTTTTTTTTTTACCTGCCAAATGGTCAAATCTTTCAGCCATTGGCTGGTGTTTATTTTTGGACCCTGAATATTGAACTGTGATACGCCCTAAAGATATGCCCTAAACTAATAAAAGCATTTTAACCACAACCTTGGCTCGGTGCGCGTGTACCTGGAGTAAGTTCAGAGGCTTCTGTTTTTCTACAGTTAATCAATTTAACTTCAAGAGCACCTTGGATCCACCTGGAGTTCACTACCTCAACCGTGAGCAGCGGGTAGTTTTCTTTTACACTACACGAGATGTTCTGTTTAGGTTAGCAAAATCCATCATGATTTATTTACCCAACGCAGGCGGCTTATCCCAAAACCTCCGTTAAGCAGTAGTGAGGGGGAGGGGGGCTTGTGTTTCATTGTAATGTCAGCAATAAATAGAATTATGCTGGCTTTATGCATTTCTATATTTATAACGTAATGAGCACTGCAACCAGCTACCATTTTAGCTTTCTACTATTTAGAATCCAGGGCCCTGGATTATTTTAAAATAGTAATATTTCAGATGGTAGTACTGGTAATGGTAATACTTTAAGCACTAGACAGTATGACTATAAAAAGTGCTGTGCACATAACGAGTACTGCAAAAAAAGCACAGTAATGATTTACATCTAGGTAAAATATTGTCGTTCTTCATTAATCCTGGATCACTAACAGCTGTGCCACAACAAAAACCCCACAAAAGAAAATCTATTTCTTAAGGAACCAAATGTGAAACTTTTTCAAATGCTATCCTCCCACTGCTTCCAAATCCTTTGAGACCGGTACAAGAATGCCCCAAAATTTCACAAAGCCTGCACACATGGCATTTCCAATGGCATTGGACACCAGACACAAAACAGTGTTCACATACCTCCTCAGGGTCTGGTACCTCCAGCTTGGTGTCACTGGGAGCTTTGACCACTATGACCGTCTGGTCTCGGAGGTTCCCCAGCTCCCTGATGTCCTGGTAGGTAACATAGGCATACGTGCAGAGGAATCAAGGAAATAACCATTGTGTCGGTTTAGTGTGCGCTTCGCGACCAACCATTATTTGACATGCAATGCATCTTACAGGTTTAGCGAACAAATGTTTTAAGAGGTCCAACATGTTTAAAACTAGCTGCTGTTCCCAAGGTAGGTATCCTTTCTGGTTATTTTAAACACATGAGCATTTGGATCCGCTACAAGGTAATTAGCAAATCTGAACCACTGGCAGTTCAAGAGTGGAGATAACAGGGCTCTAATGAAAATCTAACCCACAGCTTTCTCACACATGCACTGCACTTTCAAATCTGCCAATATGCCAATTCCTCGACTAGATTGAAGAGAATTTATCAGACCACAGAAAACATGAACAATGCTCCAGATTGCTTGACTGTGTTCAAAAAACCAATGCTCGATTTATTTTTGGTTTGTTTCCAGCAGTAGCGCAAAGTTTAAAGGATATTTTTGGTTGTTTGGCATCTCGCTCATATGCCGCACATCCACGCTGCATCTCTGGATGAGCTGCTCCAGTCTCTGCTCATCTTCACCCAGGGCAGAGACCTCCGACGTCAGCCGCTGCCTTTGACTCAAGGCACCATCAACCTCAGACAGACTGCAGCCCCTGGAGGAGAGACAAGCATCAGGATGGAGAAGTTATGGGCTACCAAAGGAATCGCTGATACCGCTTACTGGCTGTCGATAGGGATTCGAGTACTAGTACTGCGGCGACCGATTTTCCTAACTTTGCCAAGGTTGTAAACTAACCAATGGTCTATTTTTCTCTATTGGCACTCAATTACAAAACAAATTAGATAAAACTTTGATAGATGCAAGTTTTGACTCATTGGAAAACTGGCACAAAACGCAAGTAAAAGTACCATTGACCTTCCACTTCATTTGAATACAAACTGTGGCTTTCGGATGCCCATTTGGCGTTTTCACATATGCACGCCCTACACGTACACAATCGTGGGGAATCTTACTGGCAACCACATGACCAAAAAGTGATGACTGATCAACTGACACTCCTATTCTTAAATACTCGTGTTCAATGGAGGGGCTAAAAATACCACCGTCGGATACTTTTGCGTATAACCAATCAATGCATTTGCCCTTCTACAGATTTGAATTTAATCGGTTCCATTGGGATTTGCCAATCATTTTTTCAGCAATCCATGCCGGTATCGATCATGCGATGGAAATGCCAAGGCAGAAGGAAACCGCACAGGGGGGGGGGGGGGGGGGGGGACTTACATCCATTGGATATTGTTCTTGGACTTCTTCTTTATTAGGTGAATTCCCTCTAACACATTGGTGATGTCATACAGTCGTCTTTTCTGGACCTGAATGCGGTAACAAGAGAGTGTACGGTAAATGCATGCAATCCTTTCCAAAGGCCAATGTTAAAGAAACATTATTATATAATAACACATAACACGTAAATGTGTTATGTGTTCTATTTCTACATTTTTTAAATAATTATGCTACAAAACATTGTAAATTCATTAATAAATGAATAAATGATGTTAAAACCGCTGCTACCCTTAGTTTAGCAATAAGCGATGGATCCCCCTTCCCCACTGTGACCTACGAACCCACCTGCAAGGTCTCAGCAGCTTGATTGAGGTCCAGAACGCCATCCGATGACTGAGCAAGCAGCTCCACAAACTTCTTGGTGAGCAGACCGAGAGATGTGTCGTAGCGGGTCTTCTCCGTCGGAGACTTTGGAGCTACCGCACAAAGAAGAATAGAGAGGGAAAAGACGACAACAGTGTTTACTTATAAATATTAAGTATCATCAATATTAACTTCACCAAGAACAAACATGCACAATACAGCATGCAAAACTTTGTCACAAAATAATTGGTTATTGTGCATTTTCTAGGGATACCGCTTTTGTATTGTTAATGTCCAAGAACACTCAAAGTGCGAGCAATGGAGGCAATCTAGACCAAATAAATAAATATTGGATTGTTCTTGACTTGACTTGTGTAGAGTCATTAGAATATACAGAATGGCATTATGTATATTAATGACTTTACAACATATTTCCCCTTTAAAAAAAAAAAAAAAGGTCATGGAGGCTCTTTAAGTGAAAAGATCGAATTTCTTTGCTTCTACTATTTTACATATTTAACATGGTTTCAGTATGTCTAAATGCATTGGGAATATTCTCCAATATTAATCTAGGGTCAAAATGATATCTTTATGGGGAGAAGGGGGGGTAATTTAGACTGTTTATGCTGCCATCTACTGTACTAGTCATGAGAAGCAAAGATAAAAAACACTGGCAGCCATTTTAAAAAGCAGTCTGCAGAGGCTCTCTGTTTAGATTAACATGTGTTCTTTCAGCCAATCCCTTTGATCCAAAGCAATGTTTAGGTGAGGCTGAGAACAATCAAAGAATGCACGCAATGTTGGAGCAACCTCAAAAATGAAGTGATGCCCAACTGAGATGAACAAACAAGCTAAAGGAACACACACACACACATCTCCTACTTCTTTGTGTCTTTAGGTGTTTCCCATTGGTGACCGCGGCGGCTCTTCCGCGGGGCGTCTTGGTTGGTTCTGCTAGATACTGGTGGTCCGAATCGTCCAACGCCAACCGCCTCTTTGCCTGTAAAAAAAGGTCACAAAACATGCACACAATCAGCACATACATTTAAATAAAAACGCACCGTCCCGTGTCCCCCGGTTTTTCGGATAATTTGCAGTACATCATGAATTCTCTACTTCCGGCTACAAGTCATAAACGCATGGGTTGGGTGCTCAGCTCACAACGCCTAGGGAGACCGCGACAAGCTCTTCCGATGACACTTATTTCAAGATTCAAGCAGACCACACGGCAAGAACACAAACCTAGCTCACAGCAAAACCCCGTTATGACGCCCTCCTCACTTAATCGACTGTGGAGAACGGCGCGTGGCATGAAAACGACGACGCACGCAACAGCATACCTGTAGCGCATGTGTGCATGAAAAGCCGGGCGAATAAGAAGCTTAATTAACGCCACGACTCGGGGGGGCCGCCTAGACGTAGTTCACCGCCGCGAGCTCAATATCCACGGTATCCCCAGCTAGAACAAATGCGTTTAAAAGAGTACTACAAACGCATCATCTTTGCGGGAGCCGGTCGGATACACCTCCACGTCAAAACAGGAAAAATCGGATCGCGACGTCGTAGTAGTGAGCAGTTCGCACCGCCCAGAAGATCTCGATTGCGTTAAACCGCAGACCAATGACTTCACCTACCCTAAATACGATTTCAAAAAGCGTGTCATCAAGCCTGACTTCATGTATATGTGCACTGCACACACACACCTATAGTGCAGCAATATTGCCTGGGCCATGGCTGGGAAGGAGAAAGCTTTGACTAGTGGGGACTTCACCATCCATGGCCAGCGCAGGACAGGAGCAACATCTCTCACACACACACACACACACACACTTTTAACTATGAACAGGGAGAGACCATTTCGTGCTAGGCGTCGTTTTCGGTTCGGTTTCGAACCACAAAGTACTTTTAACTTTGCATGAAGGCCAACTCTGGGTCTCCTCTTCCCCCCCCCGGACGCGAGCACAAGCCACAACTTTAGGGGTTAAGGCCAAGGCCACCATAACTATGTCCATGCTACCAGTAGGGGCTTGCAAGCTAACTCGTGTTTTTTTTTTGGGGGGGGGGGGGGGGGGGGGGGGGTGAGGAGGGGTGAGAGAGAGAGGGGGGAGGGGGGGGGAGGAGGTCTCTCCATCCAAAGTTGGTATCATCTCCCCGAGACGGACTTGCACTGCATGAATACACACAAAAAAACACGTCAAAATAGCCCAGAGAGAGAGAAACCACACACACACACACACACAGTGCAATAAACGATATTGTGAACGATGTCGTGCATCAAGGGTGTGTGTATGTGCATGTATGTGTGTGTGTGTGTGGGGGGGGGGGGGGGAGAGAAACGACATTAGCTAGCTAGATTAACACCAGAGCTAGTCGCCCCCCCTCCTCCCCCCCCCCCCTAAACAAGACGGTAACAACAGGACTAGGCCAACACCGCTTTAGTCTCTCCGGGCTTTCTGCTCGCCGCCGTCCCGCGTTAGCATGACGTGCGTTAACCGCCACACTCGGCGAGTCCGGCCGGCGTTTGTCGCAACGACCGCAGGCGGAGAAAAAAAAACACGCACTTTGTTAAGCTAACTGCGGCTAGCCACACCGCTAAAAGAAGGGGGGGGGGTTTGCGAGGTTTCTTTCTCTCCCCCACCCCTCACCCACCCTCCCCCAGTATAAGGGGGGCTAAAGCGGCTAGCCGTGTGCTGGAGGAACGAGCTCAGCTAACCCTTTTAGCAGGGCTACATGGTTATTTTCCTCTCTCTCCCCCCTCTCTCTCTCTCTCTCTTTCTCTCCCCCTCCTCCCCCTTCTTCATAGCTAGTTTAACAACTTTTTTTGCAACCACACAAGCCGACGAAAGTGCAAATTTTTTATTTTTTGTTTTTACCGGCGGTCTCC
Organism: Merluccius polli; assembly: GCA_030340625.1. NCBI lineage: Eukaryota > Metazoa > Chordata > Actinopteri > Gadiformes > Merlucciidae > Merluccius > Merluccius polli. The sequence continues at coordinate 68,524 of JAOPHQ010006565.1, forward strand.
CCAACGCGGGTCGCTGCCCGGACCCGTGGACGGCGGCTTGCTGCGGGGTGGAGTAGACGTTGTTGCCGCCGCCGCCGCCGCCGATCAGCAGCGGCGGCTCGGACGGACACACACCGGGCGTCCCGGTCCCGCCGCCGCTACCGCCGTTACCGCTGCACGGCGGAGGGGGGGTGGTGATAATCTGGATGTAGGTGGTGGTGGTGTTGGACGGGTTCAGCCGCTCCGAGAGGGTGGTTAATATTATGTTTTTGTTGTCCAGGGCAGAACCTCCGACCCCCGCTAGAATCACTTTGTCCGGAGCCGAGGAGATCCCCCTTCTCATCTTGGTTCCTTCCCTTCCTTTCCTTCCCTTCCTTTCCTTCCCTCTTGCCCTCCTCCTCCTCCGTCGTTGTTGTGTCTTTCTAAACACGTTTCGCGGCGGATCGGCGGCGGCGATCTAAAAAATAATCAGGCCCAAGTGCGGATGGGAGTCCGGTTCGTGGGCCGCTGGCGGGTATTTCTGGGTTTTGCGCTCGCATCGGGGCAGATGCGACGGATTAAAAAGTCGCGCAACTCTCGCTCTCTCTCTCTCTCCCCCTCCGCCGTCTAGAAATGGCTCCAGGAAGCGGCCCGATGAATGGAGGGGATATACGGTTTACGCGCTCAAGAGCCCTCCCGCGAAACTCGGATTTCCCGGGAGTTTTTCAAAAGAGATTTGCATATGGAACGCCATTGGCCCGCGTGCCGCGCGCGACACCGCCCACGCGGACGCCGCGCGGGCCAATGGCGGCGCGGCGTGCGGCCCGCGCCACGTGTTCATTGGGCGGTTGTAAACAGGCCGCGTCACCCGCACCCCCCCCCCCTCCTAGCGGCGGCGGCTGCTGCCGTTGCGCGGTTTTTCACGGTGCGGTAGGTGGTGCCCTAAACTCACTTTACTACACAACGAGGGAGCCCAAGCACAGAAAGCCAGCGATACCATTTCGTTGGACATTTAAAAGTCATTAAAGTTGTGTTGTAAATTCAGTTGTGAGTTGGTTATGTGTGGACAATATAATACGTCATTTTTTTCATGGTGAATTACAAGTAGCCTAGGCTAAACAGGCCTATATCTATCTATCTATCTATCTATCTATCTATCTATCTATCTATCTATCTATCTATCTATCTGTCTGTCTGTCTGTCTGTCTGTCTGTCTGTCTGTCTGTCTGTCTGTATGTATGTATGTATGTCTTCTTTATATTTATCTTTATATCTATCTGTATGTCTGTCTGTCTGTCTGTCTCTCTGTCTGTCTGTCTGTCTGTCTGTCTGTCTTTATATCTACCTATCTGTCTATCTGTCTTTATATCGGTCTGTCTGTCTGTATATCTATCTGTCTGTCTGTCTCTCTGTCTGTATGTCTGTCTGTCTGTATGTCTGTCTATCTATATATCTTTATATCCATCTATCTATCTATCTGTCTGCCTATCTGTCTGTCTGTGTCTGTCTTTATATCTATCTGTCTATCTATCTGTCTGCCTGTCTGTCTGTCTGTCTATCTGTCTGTCTGTCTATCTGTCTATCTATCTATCTATCTATCTATCTATCTGTCTGTCTGTCTGTCTTCATATCTATCTGTCTGTCTGTATGTCTGTCTATCTATATGTCTTTATATCTATCCATCTATCTGTCTATCTTTATATCTGTCTGTTTGTCTATCTATCTATCTATCTATCTATCTGTCTGTCTGTCTGTCTGTCTTTATATCTATCTATCTAGCTATCTGTCTAGCTATCTGTCTTTATATCTATCTATCTGTCTGTCTGTCTTTATATCTATCTATCTATCTATCTATCTATCTATCTGTCTGTCTGTCTGTCTGATGTGTTGTGTTGTGTTGTGTTGTTTGATTACTGTAAATGTAGGCCTATTAGTTTTTCTCTATTGGTTTGGCTCATTTCTCGAAACAGAAATTACATTCTCAAAACTCTAAGATCATTTGGCAAAACAGTCTTACAGTTTAGCACGACACCATAGTTCACTTGCAAAAGCTCATATCTCTCCCAATTCCAAAACCGTTCACTCATGCTTCAAAACTAAATTACTTTCCCATATAAATAGTCAGTGCCACCAAAAGGCAAAAGATCCTTCTCAATTGCTTTGGCTCATTTCTCGAAGCAGACCGGACGTTCTCAACACTCTTGGTGCTTTGCTATAATAACCTGGATGGTTCAGCACAACGGTTCACCTGCAAATGCTCATATCTCTCCCAAAACAGTTCACTCATGTGTCAAAACTAAATTCCTTTCTCATGTAAATAGTCAGTGCCCCCAAAATGCATCGTCCCTTTGGCATTGTGTAAGCACTGCAAGTCAAAATGTTTAGATGTTTTGTCACTATGGCAGAGGACCCTCATGTCCACAGCTCAGTCTCAACCCTAACCCTTTTTGTCTAGAATACAATTGTGTATAAAACTGAACAAAAAAATAGGATTTTACGGTAAGAGTACCCTCCAAGGTTTGACATTACACATTGCACTCATACTGCCAAGGAAAGTGTAACCATTTTTATTCACACACATAAAGTAACTTCTATACATCAGAGTTAAAAGAAAATGTATACAGCACAATATACTGTAATATAAACACATAAAGAACAAGGAAAATTATATGTAGCCTTCATGGTATTAGGTTCTTGACTCATTTTGACAATTGAACAGACTATTGTGCATGTCATAACTTATACAATGAAATGATGCTGACATGTTTTGGAGAGAACAACCATTAGACTGAGAATCAACAATCAGTTTGATCAACAAGATCTATTCACTTGGAAATGGTGCTAAATGTAGGCTAACTGTGCTAACTGTAGGCTACCTGTACTTAATCATTTGCAAAGATGTAGAAGACATTTCCAATGTGATGAAATGAGAAATGAGCCAAACCTATGGAGGATTACTGTAATCTGGTAACGCTGAACCAGCCATAATAACCCTTGACTTGCATGTGTGTGTGTGTGTGTGTGTGTGTGCGTGTGCGTGTGCGCGTGTGTATAACACACACACATATATAACCCTGCTGTCGGTCCACACACAAAGACGACACACACGGAACTTGACGTGCAGCAGCCTACGGACGGCCGAAGTGCCTGTTACCGTAATACCGGGAAAAAAAGCGACTTGAAATTGTTTTTTTGTTGCGCCGTCGCTGCGACAACGAACGACTGCGCCCCCGCCGTCGGACTCAGAGAGCAGCGAGCTCCCCCGTGTCGGTCCAGGTCCTGGTCCAGGTCCAGGTCAAGGTTCAGGTCCAGGTTCAGGTGTACTGATGTGTGGCGGTACGGGCGGGCAGACAGCCGGCGGGTCCTCGGGGGATCAGACGCGGAGCTCCGAGCGGACCGGCGGGACGCGGTGCCACTGAGAGCCGGGGAGGAGAGACTGAAAGCCGGGGAGGAGAGAGACGGAGAGCCGGCGGCTCACTTGTTGTCCCCCCCCTCTTGCGCCTCTGACAATTGACACCAAAAGTAAACAAACGAGACACGCAATGTAAGACAGATTCAACTAATATATATAATAATATATATATATATATATATATATATATATATATATATATATATATATATATATATATATATATATATATATATATATATATATATATATATTATAGCGGTGCGGTGGGTTGCATTTATTATCATCATCATCATCATCATCATCGGTGGAGGAGAGGATGCAGGATGGGCGAGCGGGCGGACGCTGCGACTACCGGCTCCAAGTGGCTGCTGCCCGTCAGTGAGTTCTTCGGCTTTCCTCTGGACCAGGTGGGTATCTCTGCTCCTACATGGTGCTGTGCATAGGCTACTAAAAGTGTTCTGTGTGTGTGTGTGTGTGTGTGTGTGTGTGTGTGTGTGTGTGTGTGTGAAATGAAAATGCCCTCCTGTTTTTTTGCACCTGTTTTTTGTTGTTGTTGTTGTTGTTGTAATGTATTCAAGATTGAAGATTCAAAGTTTTATGATCATATGCACAGTAGAAAACATGTTTCCCTGTACAATGAAAGTCTTGCTTTGCTGTCCGCAGAATGCCAACCAATGTAAAATGTACAATAGTAAAAAAAATAATAATAATACAATATATAGCCTACTGAATAAAATGTACAAGATAACAACATTTACTGTAAGGCAGCTTGTGATAACAAAAAGCAACAATAATAATAACAAAACAGTGCAAATGTAAGCAGTGCAATATGCGTGTGCAAACTGAAAATTGAACAGTCGGGTTCAGCTATATGAATGCAATGAATGTATTCAGAATGCAGTTATTGCATTCTGAATACATTCATTGCATTCATTACATTCATTGCATTCACATATATATATATATATATATATTATATACATAACTTTTAAGGTGTGCTCCTGATACCAAACCGTGATTATCATCTCTGTCATCTGCCCATGGATCTATAGAAAACCTGTGTCATAACACTTTACATTTAAGGAAAAGCCCAACATTGCATCTGTCCAGACCCCCTGCCCCCCCCCCCCCCCCCTCCCAAAAAAAAAACAGCCTTAACACTTCATTTTTTCAACATTATTTCTTTTCCTAACTACATATAGGTCAATTTTTTAGCCTGTCAGGTGTTTGCTCTTGGGGCTGCATTCTGGTTTCGCCTCTACCTCGGGCCCTGCCATGCCAGTCCCCTGGTCAGGCATGCTGTGGCCACCCTGTTTGGCATTGCCTTTGTCATCTTCTGCTTTGGCTGGTGAGTTGTGTCTTATAAGACCACAGCAGGGTATACGCGACTAAAGTCAATGGGACAAATATTAATCATTCTAAATCCAAAACAAACCAAAAAGTGTAATTTCATGATTGTGTGTGTGTGTGTGTGTGTGTGTGTGCGCGCGTGTGTGTGTGTGTGCATGTGTGTGCGTGCCTGCATTCATGCATGTGTGCATCCCTCCAGGTATTCAGTCCATATTGTAATCCTCGTGTTGCTAAGCTACATGGTCATCATCACAGCGGACATCAGTAACATACACCGGTAAGATCTTGCCAAACAAAAGCTATTTCTTTTGTCTTTTTGTTTTCTCTCAGCATTTGGGGAAAATAAGCTAGTTCCCATATCTATTATATGCAAGTCCATTCCATCAAGTACTCCTGAACCAACAAAGTCCAGTTTATCATTCACGAAAAGTAGTTTGTTATTGAATGCAGGGTGAGGAGAATTTGAATGGGGTGTTCCTCGAACAGAACCAACCTGTTTGTTACCTGTATCTTTTTGACGCAATGATGACATAACAGCTGGTCCAGCAGGAAGTTGGATGCCAGCGGTGAATGTAGTGACGTCACACACACACACACACACACACACACACACACACACACACACACACACACACACACACACACACACACACAGCGCCCTCACTGTTAAACCTGTTTGAAAAGCTTGGCAGTAGAACTCATATTGTCTGCATAATCCCAGGACACAACAATCTCACATCTTGGAATTTGATTCCACATTTGTAAGAATTGAGGATTGTTTCCTTGATAAAAGGAATATATTTCACGTTTCAATATATAAATGAACTGATTGAGTCCAATTGTCTTTACTCCACATAGGTATTCACTGGTTTTGTCCATGGGCTATCTGACTGCGTGCCAAATCAGCAGAGTCTTCATCTTTAACTATGGAATATTGTCCACAGACTTCTCTGGGTAAGAAGAAGAAATTAGTCTTTTATTTCATTTTCTATTTACCATCTCAACACACCCCTGCACATTAGTCTGACGTAACTTTCAGGAGAGTTTCCCTGTTAACGGTTCTTGTCTCCGATCGTGTGTGGTTGGGGTCAGTTTAACAGGCAACATTGCTGCAGCTGCCTCACTGTGACTTGACTAAATGTGGTGTTGTTGTGTTTGATAACGGTGGTGTGCAGGTAGCTGTAGCAGTAGACCCTGCCACACACTACCTAAGTGGCTTGGCTGGGCTCCTCCAACACACAGGACACAGGTATAGAGTTAGTAGACACCAGTTTATTGGTGAGTTGGCAAGATGGCACAACGCAGAGCAGGTGTTACATGCTGACCAGTCAGAGCTTTCTCTCGCAGTGTGTGTTGATAGCTGGTTTATCCTGTGTGCTTTAATTATACATGCTCCACAGGCATGCAGCCCCACCCAGCCCCAGAGTCTAATCAGTCTGACATGGGCCGGTGAGGCTGCTTAAACCAGCTATCAACAACTCATACATTTGCATTTGTTTGGTGGGCAGTTCACGTTTTTGGTGCTAGGGGTTCATATCTGTGCACTTTGACCCCTGTGGAAGAATGTAGTTACTCCTTTATTTTGTCAGAGGAACAGATAACTCGGGCTAGGCGATTTATTTTATGTATTTATTTATTGGTTTATTTGATAGGGACCATGCATATTTATGAACATTGTATAAAAACACCATGTAAATATGCCAGAGTTAGTAAAAATAACTACTTTTCATCTGCAGTCCCTAGGCAGGTGACATAGGACAAAACATAGAGACAGCCAGCAGTCATACAGCACTCACACACTGTAAATTAAACACATAATGGTGACATATATATATATTAACACAACAAACAAAACAAAACAGACAAACAAAACAAAACATAAATACATGAATACAAGGAAGGACATAAGAGTGACATACATTAACAGAATAAACAAACAAAACGAAACATAAATACATGAAGACAAGGGCATTATTCATCCACCTCTATACATTCAATGTAATAGTGAAAGTGTGTGGGTGATGAAATTAAATGTGTGGCAGTTAAAGGTGAGTGCATCTCTGTTTTCTAGGCGATGATTGTATTTGATCAACTTACATGATGATTTGACAGATTAATTAATTCACATCATCAATACAAAGCGCCGGATGGACATCCACACGGTTCCCTCACGGATATACTGTATATACTCACACACACACACACACACACACACACACACACACACACACACACACACACACACACACACACACACACACACACACACACACACACACACACATAACTTCCTATAATTATTCTTATAATTAAGTTTACATTTAGCATAATCTTGCAGATTGCTTCATATTTTGTACAGCCATTTGTTTTCAGGTGAATCCATTTCATTCTTTTGCTTCAAATTATCTATGTTTTATTTTAATATTAGGGTTATTATTGCTGCAAATGGTCTGTTACAAGTGTTACAATTTGTCTAATCAGCAACATTTCCCAATAGGAATGCATTGAAAAGTCAGCACACATGACCATTCAATACATTTCAGCATCACATGCTACTGTGACACAGTGGTCAGTGGTCAGGTTTGTTAGCATGTCAACATAGACAGTTAGTTATCATCGCTCCAATTCTCACTTCAAGTGCATGGTATCGAATGCTGTTTCTTTTTTTTTCTTTTTTGAATATTTGGTTTTGAATTGAAATCGGTACTGCATGCCTACTCCCACTTTAAATGGACCGGCGGCGACCATTTCAAACAAATGTGCCAATGCGTATGTGCATTCCCATTGGAAACCACCAGTCTTAGCTTAGTCCACGCAAAGAAGGCCTAGCAGCAAGAGTAAACCTCAGACTACAGAGCAGGGCAGAGTGTCACAGATGCGACTGCCAAGCCCTTCATTGACCTGGCAGGCTGGCACTACCAGCCACACAGCCTGCCCCGCCACTGCTGCCCCATCGTCCGCACAAAACATCTCACACAGTGCCCTCTTTGTGTGTGTGAGTGAGTGTGTGTGCACGCATGCGTGTATACGTGTGTGTGTGTGTGTGTGTGTGTGTGTGCATGTGTGCTTGCATGTGTGCGTGCATTTGACCGTGTGTGTGTGTTTGTGTGTGTACGTACGTGTGTGCGTGCGCATGTGCGTGTGCTTATGTCTGTGTGTGTGTGTGTGCATGCGTGATGGAGGCAGGAAGAGGACAGAGAGCAGAATGGACGAAAACACATATACCAGTGTGCTCATATTAACACATTGCCAAGACAGCAGAGACACGTCTGTGGAGAGGGTTTAAAATATACAATGACATGGATAGGGGAATTGTGTAGTGTCTAGGGTGTTTAACCCCCAGCCCAAAGGCACTGGGTTCGATCCCTGAGGCTTCCATGAGTAGGATACTTAACCCCTACCTGTTCCTAATGCCTTGTTGTATCTACATTAAGTCACCTTAGATAAAAGTGCTAAATAAGTACGTTGTAGTAAATGACTTGTATAGTATAGTACAGTTGCTGTCACCTAATGCTGCCGTAAAACAGTGGAAGAACTGAATCAAGGATATTGTATAGCTTCGTAGACAAATGTTGTCCCAATGCAAATCCAATGATGCTGTGGTGGCAAAAGTTACAACATCATGTACACATTGGGTTTTGGGAAAGGTTGTTAGATGGTGGTTATTAGAGTGGGAATACTTTAATACTTTAATACTTTATCGGTATAAGTAGGCCTAATACACATCTGTCCTCTTCCTTCAGACCTCTTATGATAGTCACACAGAAGATCACCACACTGGCCTTCCAGCTGCATGATGGTAACACACCCACACACACACCCACACACCCACACACACACACACACATGCACACACACACACTCACACACACTCACACACACACACGGCTGGTTTACAATCATCAACTGCCTAAAAGCACTTAATCTCCATTGCTAAAAGAGAGCCATTTAAAGCCACCCTATATGAGCTGTGATGTAATGTGTTTAAATGGCATTCCCTACCAAACTCAGGTAAGGATGGTCAAGCAGGATAGTAGTATGTGCAAACTCCGAAATGAGCAGATTTCAGGTGTGTAATATGAGATATTACATTTTAGCTTAGATAATTGCAAATTTAAAACATTGGTCTATTTAAAATGTTTAGTCTATTTTAAATGTGTGGTCTATATATATTGATGTTTCATTGTAACAGCAAAATAATCCAGTGTTTTCAATGACAATTGTCTTTATGAACCTGTGATAATGCTAAAAGGTCAATAAACGAAACTAGCAGTGGCTAGGTTGATCCCACTCCCAGCCAGGTTCTGGGTTCAATCCCCAACCTCCCCAGTCTACCTGTAAGCATCCTTAAGAAAGGCATCTAACCGGCATGCTGCTTTGAATCTGAACCAAAGGCCTTCTACAAATATTTTCTGGGGGATAACCTTTATAGTTGCTCACTAAACTCAAATAGGATAAGAACACTTAATGGTACTTAATAAATCCTGTGAGGGAAATTCAAGAAATACACTGAAATCACAGAAGGAAAGCAGCAAGGGAAATGATAGGGAATGCCTATAAAGAGAAACGTGCAAGAAGAAACAACATGGCTAACAATGACTGCATTCCCCATGTCTTACAGGTATCGGCAAGAAGCCGGAGGAACTGACGTCAGATCAGATGCGTCTGGCTATAAAGTATGTATCCCTCTACCATGATGAAGTAGCCATTGTTTCACAGTTTTATATTACGTTATAACATTGTTTCGATTGTTTTGGATCCTGAAAAATAGGAGGTTGCAAATGATCTACCTCTGATTACGTTTTAGGAAGAGGGTTGTTATTTCAAGTATAAATCCTCGTGTATGAGATTCCCTAATTTCCAAGGCACAGTTACAGTTTCAAAGGGCTCCCAAGGCCACGATTCATGAAAATGTGTTTCTTGTGTTTGTTTTTATAAATACTTTCTACACCTCAACATCGTTGAGAAGGAAATGCAGCTGTGGTGGCTAGCCTGCATTTCCATATGCAGTGAACCTGTACAATAAGGTTTCCTTCGCATTACATGTGTTGTATCCGTCATGCTAGTCAATTAAAACTCAACCGTATTTTTGTGTCAATTATGTCGGCTCAGATGAAAGTGAATGAAGTTCATTCTAGCATTACTGTAGAACTCATTCACTCATTCATCCATTAATTCATTCATTCATTCATATTCTAGTCAATCAGAACAATTCCCAAATCTGCTCATTTACCTTAAATGGTACAATAATTCAAGTTGAACATGATTTGAAATTGGCTGCATTTGGCATTTTGTTCTGTGTTTTTCCCATTGTTCTGCAGCCAGCGGCCATCTTTGGTGGAGTACTTGAGCTACAACCTGAACTTCCTCAGTGTGTTAGTGGGGCCCTGCAGCAACTACCAGGACTACGTGGACTTCATCGATGGCCGCCACATCCAGAGGAGGCTCAGGAAGCAGGCGGAGGGGGCGGGCAACGGGCACCTGAACGGCTACGACAAGACACCCGACATCTCACCTCTGGTAGGAGGACACCGCTCTGAAGATTAGAGCTTTTTTTTTAATCCATCCGAATTGAAATTGAAAATAAATAAATTTTAATTTTAATTGAAATTATGCCTGGAAAGCTATATGTTTTGATAAGACCACTACTGAATGTTAAGTTTATGCACTTGTTGTGTCCAAAAGTCACATCATCTGCTGGGCACATACATTGAACAATGTCTCAATTAGACTCAATTCAAAGTAAATTTGAAAGTATACAAACAAAAAAGAGACCAATAATTGAAGGAATGATGTATTCACAAAGACAAAGATTAGGTTGCTTGTGGTTGTGGGGAGACACAAGGACAATGACCCATCCTGTCTCCAGAACGCAGTGTGCTCCAAGTTGCTGGTGTGCTGCGGCTGCATGCTCGTCTTCCTCACCGTCACCCGCTCACTGCCCATCGCGCACAACGTGGACCCCCACTTCATAAGCCACGCCCCCTTCCTCACCAGACTCGTCTACGCCTTCTTCTCGATACAGGCGGCCAGGCCCAAATTCTATTTCGCCTGGACGCTAGGTAAAGGCGCCGTAGTAGGGGGAGAGAAAGCCCGGGTCAAACACCTTTTCGTTGGCGCCTTTATGCCGTGTTCACGCCAAACATGAGGCGAATTCTTCACACGCCACGATCATGCACAATCTTGAGTGGTGAATTTGTGTCAAGAAAGCCACGAGTAAACACAAGTGATCCCGTGGTCAAACGCGAGGCGAAAATGCGCTTTGTGTTTTGTGTGAACACCGCTTTAACATTACGATGTTAAAGCGGTACCATGTGGGACATTTTGTTGTCTTGTTCTACTAAATATACTAATTTGTCACTCAGCATTAGTCGATCAATTAGGTTGTTTAAATATGTGGGGTTTTGTTGTTATATCATCAACCACAGCTATTCTAGTAACAATTTAGACCAAAGATGTACACTGGAAAGGCAATAGAATCGCAGAATGTATGAAAATGCACATCTCTGCATGAAGGCTATCAGTTAATGATTAGGGAGTGATTCTAAATCGAAATGAAATTGTTAGCTGAAAGATTTTAAATGACTCTTGATTGAAGTGTTAGCCTACCACACTTGTAGAAAAGTTGAATTGGTTAACATATTGCAAATTTAAAACTTAAACTTTCACAATTTGTGAAGAACTAATCTCGAATCCAAAAGTTCGACAACGCTGGAGCCGAACTTCTGGGGGGGGGGGGGGGAGACTCCACAGCGCCTGGGCTGGAAACCAGAAAGTGCGAGGGGGCGGAGTTACGCAGGGTTTCCTGTTTTGTTGCGGACATATTCTTCCGAAGATGAACTCAGAAGATTTTAAACCTTTACAGACACTTTGTCAAAGGACGTTGGTGTCCGGACGGGACGTTTTAGCTCGTCTTCCCACCGGCTACGGGAAAAGTTTAGTTTACTGGTACTGGCCGAGTTTGTAGACGATGCTATTGTTTTAGCTATCAGTCCTCTTCTGGATCTGAGATTAATGGTTGGCCATATCACGTTTGTTGTGGATCGGCGGGTCAGGTTGTTTCCAGTAGCGACCCATTCCAAGTAACGAACATCTACAGATCCTCGCAGCAACATGGTCCAAATTTGAAGTGAAAGACAATAAAATGACCCATTCACCAAATTTGAGCTCATCTGCCATCAGACTAAAGTCTAAAGTCTGTGAGACTAGTGAAGAACCACTAGAGATTCAACACAAGGTAGTTTTCCATCTCTCCTTTAATGTGAAAAATGAGTACCACCTATAAACTACACAAAAGTAGTCTAAGTAGTCTAACCCTTTAACCCCTTAACCTTTGTCATTTTGTGATTTGTTTGACATTTTTTGTGAACAACGGCACGTCCCCAAGCTGTCTTCGGATTACTAATTCAATTTCACAAATGCAAGTACTTTTTGTGTCGATTGCATTACATTACTTTCTTTTAATGTGTTCATGGATCTCTACCATCTAACTGGCATGACGATGGATTGGTAACCTAAAAGGTATATCATTAAATAATATACATTTTTCCTATTTGACCTTATGTAACCAAATGGCTGCAGCCTTTCTTTTGTGTTTTTCCTTCATTTAGCGACCTATTGCTTGTATGCATCCGTTTCTTTAGCTGACGCTATCAACAACGCGGCGGGTTATGGTTTCAAGGGGATGGACGCCAACGGAAGGCCTTCCTGGGACCTCATCTGCAATCTCAACATCTGGGGGATTGAGGTATGTTGACGGAAAAAACAAGTCTTGTCCCGTCTCCTCTTTAAAAAATGGAGTCTCACTCAAACAGAAGCACAGGGTCAACTAAAAAATAAAAATGTTACATAATGAAAAAATGTTGTAATCTTGAAGAGACATAGGTATTGCACAGATCTTTGGCGCAAATGCCTTTGCCATTGTCGCCAACTCGCAGTTTGAAAAGTTTGAATAACTTTATTGTAAGGTAGCATTATACTTATAAGATACTTTAGGTTAAAATCCAAACGTTCTTGAGTGAATAATGCTAGGCCACATTCACATGAACTTGTATCCCCCATTTCTTTTTTCAGACAGCAACAAGCTTTAAGACATTCATAGACAACTGGAACATTCAAACCGGAGTCTGGCTCAAATCGTAAGTAGCACTTTGACAGACCGACATATTTGGTTAAAGTTGACTATGCGCTGATTACTGGATAATTACAGTGACTGTGCATTGAGAAGTCATTTTTGTTTTTATTTGTCGTTCGTTGCTTGACAGTGAAATTGCTGTACTCACAACGTCCATTTTGAATTCCACTCATTCTGTCTGGTGCTCGGTCCCCCTCTCGTAGAATTAACCCCCACTCCCTTGCTTCACACCCTCTGCATGCTTGTAATATCCCAAGTAGCTTACCTTACTATCTTCATTCATGTTGTTATGTGTTGATCTGACATCGCCTGATAATAATGATACAGAATTACGTTACAAATACATTTTTGGTCCTCCACTGCATTCAGTGAGTGAGTTATTGGAACAAATAGACACACCGCCTAGCGTGCAGAACTAGGCATGTATGACGTGGGAATGAACAATGATTTGCCTCTCCCGCACACAAAAACTCAGCCAATCACCAGATCTCCATGCTCTCCTCTCCCTACAGTGTGTGCTATGACCGGGCTCCTCGCCACCGCATGGCGCTGACCTTTGTCCTTTCGGCACTGTGGCACGGAGTGTATCCCGGTTACTACTTCACCTTCATCACGGCCATCCCCATCACCGCAGCGGCGCGAGCCGTGAGTGCACATGATGACACGTTTGAATTGAAGTATAAAAAAAACTTAGTTGGTGCAACAACTAGCATTGTCAGCATTTTCAGATCCAGAATGACAGATTTCCATTTTTGGTGGTTAGGTGGTTTCTAATCTCAGAACCAAGAAATTGCAAGAATTTGTTCATATGTTTGCCTGCATTGGACGGTTTGTAGTATAGGCTGTATAATTTCTAACCATATGAAAAGGAGTCGTTTCTGCAGATGTGGTGCAAGGTTATTTTCAGTTCCACCGGTTCAGAGCCTGCATAATTACATTGCTATCTCTCAACGCAGTAATTGCACAGATCCTTTCTGGAAACTGGAACTGGAAATTCAGGATTTTCATGAATCCTTAACTCATGAAGCTGACTTGAAAGTGTTGCTATAACCAAAAAAGAATTGCTAAAATGTGGCCGACCCGACAGTCAATCACGTATACAAGCTATTTTAAAGACATTTATTCATATTTCAGAGATTTTATTTATACATCAACATTAGATTTGACCCTCACCCTAAACATGAGTGGTTGATGATGATCTTTCTGCTCCCTACCCTCACTCCCGCCCTCCATCACCACCCCAGGTGCGCAGGTGTTTCCGGCACTACTTCCTGTTTTCCAGAGGTGTGAAGCGGCTTTATGACCTCATGACCTGGGCAGCAACCCAGCTAGCCATCTGCTACACGGTCATGCCTTTCCTACTGCTGGCAGTGGAACCCACCATGGTTTATTACAGGTATGCTGCTGTGCACACTTGGGCCCACACTTGGGCCCATGGGCCTGGAGTTCAGTTGGGATTGGACTAGATGCGTTGTTCTTTTGTTTGCCGTTTTGGCGTGAGGGACACATTCTGCTGAATCAGCTTAGGGTTTCATTAACCCTGCATCCATTTGTAGTTGTAGTTGGGAGCAGTTTTTGGAACAGGCATAGTAAAGAAAACATCACTACTCAAATCCCTGATACTTATTTCTGGAGAAAAGAACGAAGAAGAAACAATCTCACGGTATGAACACTTTTTCCATGTCTTTTTTCATGAAGTAGAGCCAACCTCCGTCTCTCTCTCTCTCTCTCTTCCAGGTCTATGTTCTTCCACGTCCACCTCATCAGCATGCTGGTGGCGATTGCCCTGCATTCAAAACACACACCGGCCACCGAGCCACCACCCACACCCCCTTCCTCTAGCTCCCCCTTCCCCCTGTCAATGCACCCGTCCCGGTGCCAGGCCACTCATTCCAACAACAATGTCAAGGCAGAATGAACTCCCCCACCCTCACCATCACCACCACCACCACCACCGCCACCACCACCACCACCACCGCCACCCCTCTCTCTGCTTCCCCCAAACATGGACCTCAGAGTCCCCTCTCACAAACAAACACATTCCCCATGAGAACTGGAAGAAGAAGAAGGGCTCTTCTGTGGCCGAAACTGACTGGGGAATGTGCTTGGGAAGCATCGTTGTGACGATTGCTTTACGACAGCGGGGACGCGAGAAATGACAGAAATGTGAGGAAATTGCAGACGTTGCAGTCTGATAGTGGAGATTCCAACTCGAGTGCTTCGAATGTGCCGCTAATGTGCGACAGATGCGTGTCTGGGAGCACACCGCGTCGGCTCTGTTACCCAGCGGGGGGGGAGAGCTTGCCCGTGGGATTAAGGGTCCCTCTTGCTTTCCAAATATGATGCATAATGTTTAAGGATAGGGAAGGCTAATTCACCTACAATACCCATTTTGTTGTAGTTGACATCTACGTCAAGTGACTAAGTCTATTTCTTACTGTAGTCCATCCTAACTGTAGTCCTTTCCTATTGTCAATCCATATTGTGGTCAATTTCCTACTGTAGTCAGTTTCCTACTATCGTCCATTCACTACAATTGTTCATTGCTATTGTAGTCCATTCCTATTTTAGTCCATTCCCTATTGTAGTCCATTGCTAGTGTAGTCCATTCCCTATTGTAGTCCATTGCTAGTGTAGTCCATTCCCTCTAGTTGCACATCGCCCTACATACCAGCCCACTCGAAGGACAATGGAACAATGTGAAGACATCCCTCTTCTGCTGCTACATGCTGTTCTGTGAGTGGGGCGCTACACAGAATAGTGTCTGACATTAAGTTATGAAAATACAATGGTACGCACACACACCACAAGCTCGCAAGCACATACACCCATGCGAAGCATGCATGTTGCATAACTTGATTATGCACACACTTTTTCCACACACACACACACACAAACACACAGGGTGTCGCACAATGGCTGCCTTGTGTGACCGAAACAAAAAGGACGTGCACAGAAGAGGGAGGCGAGGCTGTTCGTCTGCTGTCACTGTGACCCTGGTGTGTGTTTGCGTCAGCCACGTGTGTGTGCGTGTGCAACACACCCGTCACTACACACCACCCCATACCATATTCTCCCAGCTCAAGCCTCCCTGGCCAGACGTCATATAGTCACTCTTAAAGAGACCCTGGCTCCTGGATATGTCGGGGCAACGGCTAGGGCTCCATCACCAGGTAAACACACGGTGGTTCTCATCATATTATGATGATGATGCATCTCATAGTCTTAATTAGGGGGTCTGTTTCATCTAGTTATGGCCGAGCACCAGCAGAGACTAGTGGAGTAACTGCATGTTTATTACTGTAAACTAAATGGAATAAACCCATAAGTCTTTATTACACTCCTGGTTCAGCTAACCAACCGTCGATTGGTGATTAGGGTTTTCAGTGGCATTAGGGGTGTAATCAGGTGTGCAAGTGCTGGATTAGAGATGGAAAGTGTGGAGTACAGGGATCGCTTTTCAAACGCCGCCGCTGATTATTAATTATAGATATTCATGTTTTAAAAATCACGAGACTAGAGTCAGTGAGACGGACTGCGAATGGAAGCTTGTGCCAATCAGGAAGGTTATGATGATCTCTGCTTACATTAGGGTTTCCTTATCCTTAACCGCGGCGACGGAAACAAAACAACAAGCCTCTGCTCTCGTAGACACGTTTTTATTTTTTTGTTTAATGAAATTCTACCTGTCAAATACGTAATATTAAAAACTAGGACAAATGGAAATGTGGGGTAGTGACAAGCACTGGATAATATGGTGAGATGTACTTTTTCAGCTCAGAGATACTCGTGTAAAATGTGTGATAAAATGTGTGCCGAGCAGTTCAGCTTGGTGTCCGGGACATTGAGCTTCGTGTTCATGAGTTGGTAACGAACTGTGAAGCTTTTTGGTGAGGCCTTGACTTACGACTAACTGATGTGAGTTTTCAGCATATGCACTTATGCAGCTATTTTAACTTAAGACTTTCTTTAAAAAAAAAAGTGAATATTAATATTTTTGTATGTTCTTGCTAATATGTTGAATACAAATGTGAATTAAAAAACAATTTAGAATGTTATGTCTAATGATGTCTAATAAAGTTGAATACAAACATCAAAATCATATTGTCATGTCAATTTGTCAAGAGCAGTGTCAATTAAAGTGTAGTATGGCTTATACAGTACTTGCTTGTTATCGTCAAGTCCTTCTATCACAAGGTCAAAACTGAGAACTGCATGTGCAGCAGATTAGTAGTTATGAGCTCATCCAACTGCTGATTGGCAACCGTTTTTCATTAACCAATCAGTACAGCTAATATGGAAAACTAATTTAAAAAAATACTTAATTGTAGAAACGAAAGATAACTCAGTATTTGTCCAATGATGGTCAAATGAATTCCAATAAATGGAGACCATCTGGGAACGACGGTCTAACTCGTAGGCCTACGAGGTCCGATCTGATCCACCTATAAGACCAAACATATTGCTGTTCTCCAACAGATGAAGGTCACTCAAATGACACAAACGCTATACAGCCATCGAAGACCGACTAGAGTTTGAACAGATCATTTTAGTTTTTCATTCATCAGAAAAACATAAAAACATCTCACAGACATCTTGTAGGCCCACAACTTTCTTGGTAAGGCTTTATTCATTAACAAATATGTAAACACTGACATACATTCATTGCCAAAAGTTATAAGTGGTTTCTACGCCTGAACTCCTCCATCTGCTATTAGTAGCAAGGACTCCATCTGTTGGTGTAAGTTCACACTTCACTACCCTGGATCTGATGTTGTGCAAGTGTAAGCAAGACCAGCTTGTCTTCATCACACAGCACTGGTTTAAGTGCTTAAAACAAACATGATCATCATAAGAATGTGTCTGTGTTTTACTGTCCAACGGTCTCCAGGAATGCTGTTCACTAAGGACCTATCCATTAAGTATTGTTGTAAAATTTGGATCATTTTTAAATAGTATTTCAATTAAAATGCTGTTTTGAAAATCACTTTGCAAATAAAGCCATAATAGTCGCAAATATATGTCTTATTTGTTAACATCCTTGGCTATTTAATTCATCAGATTCAGAATGCTATATTGCCATCCCACCATAATCTACTAATGCAGCATTATATAATAAGTAATATAAGTCATTTGCCAAATTATATTTTATCTTCCAGTTATTACCAATCATTTCTTTTCTTTAAAGAGGGAATCTTTGCTTGCCTTGCCAATATCCACTATCCACCATCAGTCTGTCCAGGGGGGAGAAGTCTTCACAATAATCAGTATCCTGCAACACACTACAGTCCAAAAGTTGGACCAAACTTGGTGAAAATCACACACAGCATTGCTCTTCAGCTTCTTCTTCCTCCTCCTACTGACCTCCCCTCCTTCTCTCCCATGCGGCTCCTCCAGCTCTCCTTTCATTCACCCCTCCATTGGTAAATTGATGGCAGCCGCCTCAGCCCCACACCTGCAGGCCGCCATGAGGGAAGTCGCCTCTCTACCTATCCCTAGGGTTCGCTACAACTCAGTTCACATTGCTGTCAGACCAGATATGATATCAGAATTAAGACCACCCATATGAAAGCTGCCAGCGTCTGATCCAATCACACTGTTCCCTTACCTGCCCACCAGAGGGTCTCAGTGTCTTATAATAGTGTTTTAAATCCTCTCTCCCCTGTGGCCCTCAACTGTAGTTTGTGTCTGTACTGTATGCTAATTCTCAAGTTTTTTGTGGGGGTTTTTGTCAACATGTTATCCAATTTTCAACTTTTTGGGGCACTGGTCTGCAGCAGCTGTCACCCAGAAAGACAAGGGGGACGTGTAGATAAGGGTAAAAGAGGACAGGGAGAGGTAGAGTTATTCCTGGGAGACATTTTTCACATCAATGTGTATTGTATAATGCATGGAGCAGGGTGGTGAGCTGGCTTAGTCAGGTCCCCCACCTCGGGGCTACCCCCGGCTATCGACACCAAGACAAGCTAAACTTTTAGTGAAAAAAATAAGAACTAGCTGTATCTTACTGTCCCGAACAAAACTATTACTATTCGTATTCATAGTGCAGTGTGTTGCTGCAAGCAAAGTCCTGTGAATTAGTTCAGATAACCTAAACCTAAGGGTTTGTTGTGGGAAAGGTCAGGGTAAGGAGCTAAGAAAAAAGGTGACTATTGAGTATGTAGACACCAATGCATCATGGGAATAATCTCCAGGAAAGTCTAGGTTTTATGTTTTATGACCTTGCTTTGTGCCACATCATGTTTCCATAATCAGGTCAGTTGACATGAATAGAGCAGTCAAAATCTTACTCAGGCCTCTTCAACTATAGAAAACAGATTCAGATAATGTTTTACAAAATTAGACAAAAGGCGGTTTTTTTTTTTCCTTCTTCTTTATTACAAACAATATACATGCACCATATAGATCAAGGGGATTAGATGGAAGAGGCCTAACTAGTTATTCATGTCCTTCCTTCATTTATCATAGCGGACATTCGTCAACACCCAGGTCCTCAATAAATACCTTGTAACATCATGACTCTCTATTAAATAAATATGTTTTTGCACATGTGCAGTGAGTATAGATAAGCAGTGTACACCTGGAGCCCCCCCACCCCCCCTCCCTGTCCTTCATGGGGGAGGACATGGGGGAGGCCAGGGAGGTCCACTCCAGAAGATCTCAAACTCCAGGAATTATTGGAATTAAGATTTAAGACATTTACCATCGAACATGAAATGATCATCTACTTTATAAAATGGATTTTGAAAAACTAGATCAAACTAGAAAACAAAACCGCTAAACCTAAATCTCTAAAAAGACTAAAACATATTGCATATATTAAACTATTAAACTAATGATTAAAAACAAATTAGGCAGAGATCCTTAACCTAGTGTATATATTTATGGGAGTAAAGGGGATCATTAACATGTTAGCCCACATGTCACGTACAGTACGTTCAAGACAACTGTGAACTTTAAGGTAGGACATTTGCATATCATTTTAGAGGTTATGTTTCATAGGAAGAATTAAATTAAGTTACTTTCCAACACATGATTGGATCTAAAATGATGAGGTTAACTATTAGTTTGTCTTGGACTGATACACAGCCTTATCTTTAAGCAATGACCCCTGTGGGTTTCACAGGTTGTAGTTAACAATCAATCATATTAAATAAATACATTTGGAAAATAAACGAATACCGTTGTTTTTGTACCATGAAGGGCTGTGCCATCGACACGGCTGTACTTCATACACCGCAGCCGTGTTTGTCTTCCAGTTTCTTAGTTCATCCAGTAGAGGCCAGCATAACAAACACAAAACCACTAAAAAAATCCCACTAAACATGATCGTATGCATTCATAAAGGAAGTAGACATGCTTGGTATGTCGCTGTAGTGTTTTTAAGTTATTATGAAGATTGGGGTGCGCAATATCGATATGCAAATTTAAAAAAAATTAATTCTAACCTTCCTCTGACTCCTCTTTTTCAGTGAGTTAAGATTCACAAGATGCAGGAGCGGTAACAATGCTGTATAGAGAGATGAACAAACAAAGTCTCGAACGAAGGGTTTTACGGACCTGTGTCACACTGTGCCGTCATGCTGTGCTTTTTCCCACGACACTCTGGTGTCAGGATTTACAGTCTCAAACATAAAAGTATTGCGTGTTCAGTGAATACATTTTTGTGTTCTAAACTAATTCAGCCTTTTGTCCACTGGGCTTTCGGAGTGGATCTTGCCTAACACTCTTCAAACAAGGCTATATGCTGTTGTATATGTTTAAGGAGTCTTCAGGCATCTTATACCACAACAAAACGTTTGAAAAGTAGTAGTGTAGTAATAGTAGTAGCGTCTACAGGGTTATTATCTACATGTAGAATGGGACCAGAGGGCTGTGAGCGGTCGAGACGGAGGCGGGATGAAGTAGCATTTTCTTTTTTGTGTGTGTGTGTGTGTTGATGATGATGAGGATGACGATGATGAATAAGATAGAGACCAGGTCAGCTGTTGGCAACAGTCGACAGCAGATGTCCGGGGAGCCATCGGTCCAAACAGGGAAGGGAGGACATCATGCTTGAGTCCAGTCATATTCAAAATCTCTCATCGTAGAATAACCTCTCTCTCGTAATTTCCGTCGGTTGAATGAGCCTACGTTGACTTTTTTTTGCAAATCCATCTCCAGGCGGGATCAATCCATCCCAGACAAAACTACCTTTTAATGAGGAAATGAAAAAAAAAGAAAGTAAAATAGCAATACGTCTCTTGTGCAGGTTACGAAACCTCATTATTTGCCGCCTTCCGCGGGGGCCGGGGTTTGTGTCTCCTCCGTCCCCTCCTTCGCCGCTGCTTCCTTCTTCTTCTTCTCGTCGTCCTTGAAGAACAGGAGCGGGAACATGCCCAGGATGCAGCCGATGCCCACGCCAATGGCCTTACCCTGGACACAGGAGAAGAAGGAGGTTCATTCGGGACCTTCGTTATGAGGGTTAACCGCGGCACAGCTACAAGCTGCATTTCAAAAAAGGGTAACTCCACACTAGGGCTATTCTTGAAAGTTCGCTGCCATCTAAAGTTGGAAAGAAAATCTGCAAAAAAATGCATCGGTGATGTCGCTTAAACTTATGGACCGATGTGGTTGGTTTCATTTACGTGTGTTCATCTGTTTCATTCATGTGTTCTTTATGATTCGACGTAAATAATTATTTCTAATAATCGCTACTGAACACAAATTGAACACAAAACACTACGCCTGAAGTTACAGCTTAACAGCTTTTCAAACTGTTTCTCATTTCTTATCTACTGCATACATGTCTGCTTTTCAAAATGATCTTTTATTTACAAGAACACAGGCATGAGTTAATATCCACATCAACTCCAACCCAGTAGTGCATGGAGTTGCAGGGGTACATTCAATTAATTCCACATTTTTTATAATAAATGTTTGGCTTTTTAACCTTTCTAACCCTTTCTAAACTTTCTAACCCCTATTAGTTTTTAGGTTTTTAAACTAGCCTAATTAAAGCTGAATGACAGTGTACACTTGCACAGTCACACCATGGTAAAAAATGTAAAGTCTGCTTTTCCTGTATCACGAACAACTGGTTACAAGGGCACTGTTCTGTTACTGAGTGTGTCCAAAAAGCCATGACTCATTTTGATGTTTTTAAAACACTACACAGAACATATGGAAACCAATTATGATTTATTATGTTTGGGAAAAGAAAAACGCTGCGGGTGCTGCAGTTTCAAACACAACAATGTCTCCCCATAATGACAAAGCATTTCACCATTAATTACTAAACAACGACCAAAAAAAAGCATGACTACCAACACAATAACTAACTTTACAATGCTCCTGCGCGTCCAAAATGGAGGCGGTCATTGTGACGGGATGTCTGCGCTGTAAAAGCCCTATACAGGCGGCGGCCAGTGACCTCACATGGCACCGAACTGAACCAATCAGAAAGAGCCTGCACCAGCGATGCGGTTTGCGTTCAGGGGCCCCAGGTGTTTCGCTGCTCGCGAAGAGGTGACGCTAATTAAAGGTCACTGTGTGACACTCACGCTGTGCGAGCTGACTCTCGTCTGCCACATGTCAGCCTGCTTGGGGCTCAGGTCCGGGATCTGCATCCCCAGTCGACAGGCCAGCGCCTCCACATAACCCGCCAAACTGTGGAGATAGGACGGAGGCACAGAACAGTGCAAGGACAGGAAGGCGAGGGAGGGTTATTCATGAGCGACTGTGTTAGGAGAGAGATTAGTATCAACATTTGAGGTGAATGGTCGAAAAGAACTGACCGCACATTTTTGTTGTCATTTATTGACACTGATAAAGGCGAAAAGAATATACATATACAAATCAACCATACTATGGATGGACTCAATAGATACATAATACATATTTTATACGTGTGAAGTTATATATAATATGGCATAAAATGGCATTTACAATAATATAATATAACGTAACATAATAATAACAACAAAAGAGTTGAGCGTTTCTCTAAGCGGTTGACGTTTGTGGTATTAAATTGCTTCTACAAAATATACACAAATTGCTATTCGATATGCAGGCATGCAGCACACAGAATCCATCAACTGAGCATACACACGCGCGCAAACACACACACACACACGCACACGCCATTGCATTTCAGATCGCCTCGAACCAATAGCAGTAATTGAAATGGAGATGAGTGCTACGACAGCTGGTGTACTTGTGGCCCTGCGTGTGGAGTTGACATTTTACAGTTCGACGTTGTAAGCGGCTGAAGACGTTTTCCCCCCCTGCGGCGTGCGCGGCCCACGGTTCCCAATCAGGGCCTCTCGACAACAACAGAAACACACAGTCCCCTCCATGAATATAAATATGGAAGAATGTATGATTGCCATCTCTCTCCCAACCCTCCCAGCAACCAAGAGGGATCCAAAGCTGTATGCATATGCACATATTAAAAAAGTTGGGGAAACGTCAATCACAGGTTGGTATTGAGTCTGACTTTTCTACAACCGTGTGCAGACTAGGATTATAAAATGATCAACCACCAGACAACGGGTAAAAAAAAAACCTCGTAGATCAGCCTGCACTGTGTGAGCAGTACTGATATCGTGTTTTTATTCGACAGCTAAACACGAGAGCAATTCACGTATTAAACAGATGAATGTGCTGAACGGAAATGTGATTAGGGTTTCAACAAACCATCTCCGATTTTATCGGCGTCATTAGGTGTTCAGTGTTGAGGGTCACCTCCTCAGATAACGCTCAGAGGAGGTGTCTGGTCTGTGCTGTGACAGAGCGACACGGCTTTATGGTTTATGTCTGGCTCAGGGCCAGAGGTGGAACGGACGATGTCTATATTAGATACCGACCCGCAACCCACACAGCAACCGTACCGCAACCGACACACTCAGACCGCAGCCATACCGCAACCCTTACTACTACCGACTGAGGAGGCTGTCCCCCCCCCCCCCCCCTGTTTAAGCTTTATGTATCTATAGAAAATATAAATATAAAACATATTTAGAGCTCTGCTAGTGCTATGTTCTCATGCGAGTGCTCTGATTATTAAATGTATTCTTTGATTTTGAAACAGTAGCCTTATGTTGTTGTTATTTAGCCTTTCTGAGGCTATTGGAAAATCAATTAATTTTATTTTCTAAAACAAATTGCCCCCTGGCAAATTTTAAACCATACATCCATTATACCACAACTATAAATGGTAAACATTCACCCATTCATACACACATTCATACACCCATGGTGGCGTCAACCATGCAAAGCAACAGCCAGCTGGACGGGGGGCAGTTAGGGTTAGGTGTCTTGCTCAGGGGATCGAACCAGGAACCTTCCGGTCGCCAGACAACCCGCTCTACCTCCTGAGCCACCGCCGCCCGGTATACCGCAGCCACAGCCATACCGCAATCCCACCACAACTACAACTATACCACCACCATACCGCAATCCCACCACAACTACAACTATACCACCACCATACCGCAATCCCACCACAACTACAACTATACCACCACCATACCAGCAATCACAACACAACTACAACTATACCACCACCATACCACAACAACAACACAACTACAACTATACCACCACCATACCACAACAACAACACAACTACAACTATACCACCACCATACCACAACAACAACACAACTACAACTACACCACCACCATACCACATTCCCACCACAACTACAACTATACCACCACCATACCACAACAACAACACAACTACAACTATACCACCACCATACCACAATCCCACCACAACTACAACTATACCACCACCATACCACAACAACAACAACACAACCGCCCCGCAACCATAACCGCAGCCAAGTCGCTTCCAAGAGAGCCACAATAAAAAAGACATTCATTCTTAACCAATAACATTGTGTTGGGCAGTAAGCTCATGCATGCCGTCTATCATTCCCTCGTGATTAAAACACAGACAATTTCATTATTATTTCATAGACTTCATAGACTAGAAAGCCTGAAGCGCCAGTACTGGAGTAGCCTCGACCTCGCACAGACGCACTTTATGGCATTTAGCGCAGCACCAGATTCCATTACACGAAGCAATAGTCATTTGTAAAACAGCGGGCAAGAAGACACGCATTTTTAAAAGATGAAATACTGTAATGGACGTAATTTGCAAGCGAATGATGTCTATACAAGCAACCTCCTGGAGGGAGATTATAGTATTTGTTTTTTCCCACGTTCAAATATTGTGTTGGCTCTGTGTGGACATTAACTACGATTGTTAAACAGCGGAGGGAGAGAATGAGGTCAGGTCTAAGATGCTCTAAGATATGAACATTTATTATCAGCAGAGAAGACTGCTGGCCCACTAGCTGCAGTGATGATGGTACACACACA
Source organism: Merluccius polli (assembly GCA_030340625.1). Classification (NCBI taxonomy): domain Eukaryota; kingdom Metazoa; phylum Chordata; class Actinopteri; order Gadiformes; family Merlucciidae; genus Merluccius; species Merluccius polli. Next base: position 93,753 of record JAOPHQ010006565.1, read on the forward strand.
CAGTGTGAAGTAACTCCTGAAGCTGAGATGAAAGCCGAAGTAGAGCCAAAGTATCGACTTCAATTTCACCTCCTAACTTATGAGCTGTTGGACGTCGGTATACTTCTAAATCATTTGGTGCGTCACACGGGATCGGCTTGAACACGGTGGAGACCGCAGTCTGACACCGGAGCCAGTGAGTCTCGGTTATTGTGGTTTTGCATCGCCGGCCAACATAATCACTTCACAGGACGGGAAGCAGGGAGAGCGTGTGCCTTTAACTATACTGTATACGTCAAAAATACCCCAGGGTAGACTACATGCAAGAGCTGCCGGTTTTGGACTCAATAAACTGCATATTGCATGAGAAAATATGGATGCAATGTGTTATCCTGCTGGCAATACATTACAACACACGGCCCCAATGTGCATACCTATGTGGAGATACAAACGACACACGACACACAACATTTAACGCATAATGTGCGGTTGATCTGTACGGGTTTGTGTGTCACTGTGCGTCTGTGTGTCTTGTGTGTGGGGTACGTGTGAGTCTGGTCCTGAGTTTGTATGGCATGTGTGTGTGTGTGGAGTTCTGTGTGTGTCTGTGTGTCAGCGCTGCAGACGTATTTCTTCACTGCGCCTGGTGAACCGTGAAGCCAATTCAACTAATTCTTGAGCTAATTAGGATGTCGACAAGCGAGCTCGAAGCCCTGAAGTAGAAAGTAAATGAGGAGTAAACGAGGAGAGATTAGCCAGCGGTAGAGATTAGCGAGGCAGGTAGCCAGCACCTGTCTTGCACTGCCGGTTTCACTGGAAGCTAAGCCGGGCTAGTCTGGTGGTCCATCCTCGGATGGGGGACCAGATGGTGTTGGTGGAGGTGTTGGAGAGCCAGTAGGGGGGCTGCTCATCCCTCTGGCCTATGCAGTATCCCCCAATGCCCCAGGACAGAGACTGGGAACAATGTCCTGCCTAGAGCGCTGTCTTTCGGATGAGACTTTAAAAACCGAGGTCCTGACTCCCTGTGGTCACTAAAGATTTGGCCCGGGGTCCAGGCCAAATTCCCGACCTGGCTCTTGTACTGCCAACATGGCCACCTAATCATCCCCCGGTCTCCAGTTGGATTGCACCATTCATTATCTCTCCACTGTGAGAGCCAGCGCGTGGTGAGCATTATACTGGCACATACTGGCTGCCGTGCGTCCCCCAGTTGGGTGTTACACACTGGTAGTGGATAGAGGTGTCATATCCTCCCCCAGCCCCCCCCCCCCCCCCTTCACACACACACACACACACACACACTCACTATGTAAAGCGCTTTGGGCGTCTTGAAAAGTGCTATATAAATGCAATGAATTATTAGCCAGACAGACTAATAAGACAGACAGTTTCTAAGACGGACCAGCAGGGGGCAGCGTGGTGTATCATGGTTTTCCATTAGAAGGACTCATTAACGTAAAGGCCATGAATTCATTCATCCATCCATCTTCTTGACCTGCACGTCCCGTGGGGTCACAGGGGGGTCCGGGGCAGGGCGGGGCAACCAGATCAGCGATGACATTTCCAAAAAAGCCCCACGAGAGGTCGGTTTCACAGCCTGTCACAGCTGTGTCACACTAATTAATGAGCACTACATCGAGTCCGGCGGAGGAGAACGGCTCCTGTCAAGCATACCGCCATTGACACGCACACAATCCTACCACTCATGTAGAAAAGTGGGCACTAATTCACTATATATATTTTTTTTTATACAATTGTTTTTATAGAAGATATTTATAAAATATATCACATATATATTTTTTTACCTTTTTTAAAGATAGGAAGATTATTCCAATGCGAAAGTATTTTCATATACATGCAAACTACAAAAGTGGAAACCAGAGGAGTCGCCCGGGGAGACCAGGTCTCTGAAGATCCGGGCGGCCTTCACGGTGAGGAACTCATCGTCTTGGCGTCTGTCCTCTAATCTAGCCCCGCCTCCAAGGACTCTGCTCGCCTGGGGATCTGCAGTCTGACATGATGGATCGGCATGGCAACCACCGGCAGACATAAAGTCACACACCCCTGCATACAGATGTGTGTCCAACTGCGGGCCTACGGGCCGACACTATTTATGTGCATTCTCATCATAAAACACAAATTAGGGTGGTTGTCCACTTGTGGTTGGACTGATGAATAATTGATATGAGATCGCTGGCCACACGGAGAACCATGCACACACGCACACACACGCGCACACACACACACACACACCTTAGCTGAAGAGCCACATTAATCCAGCACATGAAGTGACTCCTACATGCTGTACGTGGGAAGACATATCCTAGAGAGCATCCACTATTCAGACCAACACACCTTCTGACTTATAGACAGGCAATACCACAGTGGCAAATCAATAGGTCTGTCTGTAGGTCTGTCTGTGTAGGTCTGTCTGACTGTAGGTCTGTCTGTCAATTAGGGGTGGTGAAGAAAATCGATAATCGATTAATCGCGATTATGAAATGACCGATTATGAATCGATTATTCATTTTTCAAAAATCGATTTTTTTTAATTTTTTAATTTTTTATTTTTTTATTTTTTTTAAAGTTTTTATAACTGTGTACATTATAGCTATAAGGCTACAGTAAAACATGTGTTGCGTCTGTCTTTCAAAAAAATAGACTTCAGTCGGTAACTATAATAATCGAAAATCAAATCGATAATCGTTAATAATCGAAAATCGGTCTATAATTGAATCGAGACTTCAATAATCGGAATCGAATCGAATCGGGAAATTGGACCAATTAACCACCCCTACTGTCAATAGGTCTTTCTGTCTGCATGTCAGTCAGTCTGTCTGTCACTCTGTCTTTCTAGGTATAGGTCTGTCTGTCTGTCTGTCTGACTGTAGGTCTGTCTGTCAATATGTCTCTCTGTATGTCAGTCTGTCTAGGTGTATGTCAGTCTGTCTGCCTATCTGTCTGACTGATTGTAGGTCTGACTGTCCATAGGTCTCGCTCTGTCTGTCTGTCTGTCTAGGTGTAGGTCTGTCTGTCTATGTGTCTGTCTATCTGTTTGTGTCTGTAGGTCTGACTGTATTGGTCTGTCTGCCTAACAATGGAAACCTATAAAATACCTCACGGTACAACCATGCATTTGTGAGGTTAGAGTGTGTGCTACTTACCCTAGTCCTGCAAGATCCGACACCAGGTTGCCCAGGGCAGCAGCTAGAGAGGGAGAGAGAGGGGGAGATAGAGAGAGAGAGAGAGAGAGAGAGAGAGAGAGAGAGAGAGAGAGAGAGAGAGAGAGAGAGAGAGACAGAGACAGAGAGAGAGAGAGAGAGAGAGAGAGACAGAGACAGAGAGAGAGAGAGAGAGATAGAGGGAGAGAGAGAGAGAGAGAGAGAGAGAGAGAGAGAGAGAGAGAGAGAGACAGAGACAGAGAGAGAGAGAGGGAGAGAGAGGGAGAAAACAATTAAGATAACAGAACGGATAGCTAAATTGTGTGCTGTGAAGGAATGCGAAAAGGAAACCCATCTATTGTTTACCACTTTACAGTAAAATGGTGTTGTGGACCATGTGTGCTATAGCTGTGAAGGGTAAATGTAAAAGATCAAATCGTTGATCAAGGCCGAGGCAATAATGTAGACGCAAGTCTCCAGCTCGCTCTGGTCTGGTAAAATACAATTATTTTACCACTTTACTTTAATTAAGTTATTATCTCCATATACTTCAATTTGTTCTCTATATATCAATCAATTAGTAAACTAAGTGCTTCGTGCATATGGTG
>JAOPHQ010006565.1:102500-120000 GCA_030340625.1 Merluccius polli
GGAGTGCTACTTCGTACCGTTCAGAGTGACTCATTGAATGTGATATTAATAATATAAGGTTATTCTTATCTTACCTGCCATAGTTGAAATTCCAAGGATCACTCCAATTGACAGCTCAATCTGAGTGCCCTGGGCAAATTCACACAAACAAAGGGAAAATGAATGATCGCACACACACACACACACACACACACACATAAATAAGTGGTGAATACAGACCTGCAGGCATTTTTATTTAGACATCAAATTTAGTTCATTCAAATGCAGTTCACTCTACATTAATACAAAATGATTTTGTTTGTTTTCGTTCAATAACGTCACACCGGAATCAATCCTTAACTCTGTGTGAGTACCAAGAAGACGACGACATTCAAAATAAGTGCAACTGAAATGTCATTAACATCGGGCTCTGTTTCCTCATCTCCTTCCTATTCTGTTCTGGTGAGCGCTTGGCATTTCAACAGGTCACACTATGAGCTCTGCAGACAGACTTGTACCGACACTCTGGAACTACCGTGTTTCGAATTATGGCTGAACAATTCATTTAAATATTATCGACATTGCAATATGGCCGGAAGGAGCTACAATTTTCTGATGAGGGTAAAATGTGTAAATGTAAATGTATGACACCATTATAAATGAAGTACCTTAATGCACATTTCTTTCTCAAGATGTAACAAAACGTGTGTTTGGTACAGGCCCCAACAAATGTCACATCATGATTTTAATAGATTAATAATTGTTTCAGTGAAAATGAAAATTGTGATGCAAAAATGATCATTCCCACTAATAGTGAATCGCAATATCTGTCAAAAAAAAATCACATTGTGATTTCGATATCGTTCAGCCCTAGTTCGAATTGGTCCACTTGTGCCCCATATAGTGCACTAGGGTGTCACCATTTTGTAGTGTTGTCCAAATGTTTGTGTACAAATCTGGTTCTCTATATAGTGCACTATTTAATACCTATAGAGCCCGTAAAAGAAGTGTACAACTGATGCACACTTTGTTCCACACTATATCCCATGACATAGCATAGTGGTCTTCATGACTTTCGGATACATCCGATCGACTAGATTATTATATTAGATCTTTGCAGCCCTAATATGGTGATCACCATATGGAATAAGGAATAAGGGATAATAATTTAACATAGCCTGGATCTTTACAATTGTCATGGTTACTGCTACTGCTTCTGTGCCCACTGAGCCCAAACTCCTTCATAAGTAATTGTTCAAACATTAAAAATAAACAGCTAGGTGTGTGTGTGTGTGTGTGTGTGTGTTTAATCCGTACAGTCCTCCACCGACTCATCCGCCCCCTTCCAACTGTGTTGTTATAAACTAATTTGCCAGATTAATTGACCAATGTATGTTGATACCTAGCCATACAAGTGGCTAATTAGGTTTGCATCCGCATTAAATGAAACATGATTTGACAAACGGCTTCACTGGGAGTGTTTGTCAGTGGAGTGGCGGGGGCGCCGCAGTACTCTGCACACAGAAGGAGTGATAGGTCTCAGAAGGAAATACATGATGAGTCCAGTAGGGCTAGAGCGGCTGTATAAACCTAATGAGCCCATACGAGGATCATGAGAAAAGAAAATAAGAGATGAGTCTGTTCGCAGACGAAAAAGACCGGGGGAAAATATAAAAACCAAATGAGCAGAGGTAGAAGACAAAAGATAGAAATCTTTTGAGTCCCCAAAAGGCTCCAGGCTTCTGTGTTGCGCTTTGTCCCGCTGCTGAACAACAAGGTACCGCGCATGAATGGGATGATGCACGCCTCTGTCAGACCGCATCGGGAGCGGGGATACTTACAGCGACAATCATGATGGCATTGTCCAGGAATCCAAAGCCCACGAAGGGAATTGCATTGTGCAGCAGGACTGAAAAGAACAAAAAGGTCAAACACATTGAAATCCATTTAAAAATAAAGCACTGCACTCGAGTTACTTCAGCTGATTTCCACCGCTTTATTTTTCTTCTGTTTTCTTTATCTCTACTTGGGTTGATCACAAAATTCAAATTCACCATGGTGAATATAAATGCCAATCATATATATATATATATATATATATATATATATATATATGAGCTGTATTGAATGTCAATGCAACAAAACAGGAGCAGAAGTCACACAGCAAGTAAATAAACATATTGGTAATTTTTAGTGAAGGTAACCATGGTAGCAGACAAGGCACAATGCCCTTGTGGCGGATCGGTGGCCAATGTTTCCTCTCCTCGGTGAGACCTTGATTAATTTAGTCTCTAGAGTTCGTTGTTTGTTGTCAGCAGTAGCAGGCAAGGAAAGTTAACACAGGGTGGTCATCAGGGAGTGAGTCTGCCTGTCTGTCTGTCTGTCTCTCTCTGAAGTCACTGGGAGACTGAATTTTGAGATGTGTGTGTGTGTGTGTGTGTGTGTGTGTGTGTGTACAGTATGTGATGGGGAGAAAACTAAGTCTGAAAACAAACATGAGGGGTAACGTTGTGATGGTGATTTTCGGATTAACATAATATTAAACAAAGAGATGCTGATAATAGCACAGGCAGCTACTGCAGTGGGAATGCACTGCAGCACACAAAGTTGTGTATCACCATCACTCAAAATGACTAATTTTGTATCAGTGCTGCACACGACTGGAGGTGGAAGGCATTAAAAGATCATTACAGACACCAACATCATTTTAGCTTTTAAAAGTCTGAAAACCGTGTGAATTTAAGGGCCAATCAATTTGCAAGAGTTAACCGACTTTAATTCAATGCATCAAATGGACAGCTGGTCGACACCAAGAAATAATAAATGTACATTAAGCAACAGAGTTTTAAAAAATACTGTATTGTAAAACTATCTACAAAGATAGTAGATGGTGGTTAGATTATACTGTATATCATAATGTGGATGGATGCTATTGCTTATCCTATAGAAAAAGGCCAATACATGAATCTCAACATTTCCTTACATTATACACATTTTATTTAACACTACTTTTTAACATGTAGCTAAATCACACGTAAAAGTCCTAAAATGCAACATCTGTCTTACCATATCTCAACTGTGCCTGGGTTGGTGGATCTACTTCCAGCTGTCCTGAAAAACAGAGAGAGAGAGAGAGAGAGAGAGAGAGAGAGAGAGAGAGAGAGAGAGGTGAGAGAATCCATTAAAGATCTGGATGTCATCTGTTCGGTTAAGGATGTCTGAGTGTCAGTGGGGGGGGGGGTCAGTTTGAATGTCACTTTTAACAACCCAATCCTGAAATGGCAAAAACCAAAAGTCAGGGGCCTACTACGCTTGGTGAATTCTGCATCATAATGATATGGAGAATCCACATCGAAGGATCAAAAAGCCAGGAACTCCCAATGTCACAGCCAATCAGGCCTCAGACACGCCTGATTGACAGCACACTTATTACAATCACTGTGTGTATAGACGTGTCAGTGTGTATAGACGTGTCAGTGTGTATAGACGTGTCAGTGTGTATGGATGCACATGTGCATGTAGTACTGAGCGATGAGTAGACAGAACGGGAGAAAGAACTGACTATGTGCGAAGGAAAGTGTGTGTGAGAGACAGAACTAGAGCAAAAGAGAGAGGGGGGAAATGATGGACAAGCAGTATCTACTGCATTATCCAACCACAGAACAGCATTTTGGCAAAGCACATCTCTAAATTCACTGAGAAATAATGCCAAGAATCTCAGGAAAATCTATTAAATATAGTATAAAAAAAGAATGTGAAATAAATAGACGTGGGTAGGAAAAGATTGAAAACCCCTTTCTACAAATCAATGAGACTATCCCAGGGAAAGCTTGCAGCCGAGCTACAGATATGGGTGGTGCATGGGGTGTATTATATTTCCTAGCTTATTAGCTTTTCTCGATTCCTAGGGGGGGGAAGCTCCAAAATCTAGCAGCCAGATTGGTCTGAAGTAGCTGGGTGTAGGGCTTAGCTGAAGTAATAGAGAGGCAATCGACTACTTCCTCTGTGATCCAATGGAAACACATTATCAATCAGCACCATGGATCTGCAAGTGACTTCTTCGAAAAGGTCAGTGTTGAGGCTTTTCTTCGCGAAAAGACCAGAAGATGCGTGGCATGGCAGGGGGTGGCGAGACAGCATCACAACTCATGTATCTCCATTAACCTTTACAGGACGTGGGAGTTCAATTGAAGAAGACTTCAATTGAGCGTCCAATGAACTTTGGTTGGATACAGAGAACAAACGCTGTCAGATTAAGGGAAAACTGATCTATGAAGTGGAGAGGACTCAATTGAATCATGGCCAATACCCATTGATGGAGTGGAGCAGGGGCTGGAGATGCTCCGTGAGAAACCTGGCCCTCACACTAAACCTTCGGCTCCAATGCCCTTCAGCAGAGATGAAAGGTAGGTGAGCAGGTGGCATCTGATTTGTCGCTTTGTTCACAACCAATGTCAAAGTTTCAAGTTTTGTACAACTTTGATGTTCAAATTCCACCAGTTTGCTATGCTGCCATGTGGCAGCATAGCAGATGCTTAAAAAAACCAAATACATTATACATGATATTATCATCTGCACGAGTGGTGGTGTGACTGCCGCTGTCATAGTGCAGATAAGATCGTAATTACACGGATGAATGAGTGAGGTATGAATGAATGTTGAACGACCCCTATGGAACTGACTCTGCCCGGTTTCGTAGAGGACACAACTACATAAAATACTGCTGACTGCCTCATACACATATTTTGCTTCCTGCAATATCACAGAAAAATGACCCACAGTGTTCTGGACCCTATTCGTCACTGTTTTTATGCTGAGGCTTTTATTTTATCGAGCTGCCTTTATTTGTTAGTACTTCCGGTCGGACCAGAAGTGGCTATTCAGGAAGTGATCCCGTTGACTACTGAGTTACCATAACACTATAAAAATCACATCTTCCACCATCCTCGTCTTGCTAACTGTATGATCGCAATGTTTGTAAGTACCGCTGCTTGTTAGGTCCTTAGCTACGCATCAGCAGCATGGTAGATTTGTACCATTTTATATGGCGCCAGCTATGTAATTTTCGCTAGCTTAGCGCTCGCTAGCTACGTTTGCTAGCTAGCTATGTTTTACATATATATTTATTGCCTGTGGAGAGATACAGCAAAGCTCCAACTTTTGTGCACTTAGTTATTGCAATTTGTTATATTGTATATTTGCATTTTGAGTGCATTCAGTTTTGTAACTGATATATATATTTATGTTTGTGTTTCAGTTTCACTCTTTGAATTTGAGTAAACTTTCCTAATCGGCACCCTGCTTCTTGGAGTTATTCATTATCAATTAGTTTAGCTGAACTGGATAGTGGGATTGCTGCTCAGATCCACCCAGACCAGTACACAGTGTAGATATTTTCAAAGTAAAGGCTTAAACATTTACACTACTTCTAACTGATGACATTTACCATTTGTCCTCTGTGATTTAGGAAGGCATTAGTTTGTTTTACTTCAACCTATTGTTATAGACCTCTAGTCAATGGGACTACTCCAAAAATGAAGTGGAGCTGAGTTGGCCATTTGGCCTGTTCACTTACCGGCCAACGGGGAGCTGAGTTAGCCTCTTTGGCCGGTAAGTGAGCTGCAGCCTGCTGGAGATCACGCATTGAGAGCACTGCAGTGGGAGCTCCGTATGTTGGGAGTGAGACAATAACCATAAAAACCAATAAATCATAGACTAATGTTAGTTATAATCATAAATAACTGTTAGTTATGAACAGACAATAAGAGTGGGATATAATGCACATAAGACGATCAGATGAAAAAGTTCTTGAAGGAGATGTTTTTTGCCATTATCCACGCTTAGACGTCACTTCCTTCCTTTCTCTTCAGCAAAACCTGCCCAGTTCAAGTATAATAGAAATTAGCCCACAGGCGGTTCTATGCAATGGAGAAAGTCGTTTTTTTTACGTTAAATAACAACATGTTCATAGATTGGCCATTTAAAGCGATTTACGCATGTAAAAATCACAAGCAAGACACCACATGGGTCTTGGCTTTGTCTACCAGGACCCTACAGAATAACTGTGCATACAATGAATAATTCATAATTAACAGCCAGATTGAATCTAGCAAATCAAGTATCTCTGGAAATGATTTAAAACTCAGTTCCATTACTAGGTCCCAGAAATAGTGTGTGATCTGTGTATCCTTCAAGGAGAAAGATGATAGTTGTAGAAAACAAAGTAAAGAAAGTAAAAAGCTATCATACAGAGACACCCTGACACCTTATTCCTGTGAATTGGAAATAACATGTGCAACAATACACATCGACCTCAGTGTGCAATTGTTTTGAGTATTGAGTATTGTGCTCTTTTGATTTGTTTAGTATTTTTCTCTGTATCTCAACATCATTGCTAATGAGGGAAACCTCAATGATATTGAATGAATGAAACATCTTGGCTTGTTTACCATGTGGACCTGATGTTATATATATATTTTAGTCACCTTTATATAGTTATATCAATCAGTATCATAAATATAATCGTTGTTTAGCCTGAACAGCCTGGGGCAGACTGCTCATGACCATGGAATATAAAGACTATGACACTTGCAAGAGCATACAAGAAAAAATACAATGTTAGCAATGGAAATTGCGATTATTATTATTTGAGAACATGACAAGAGAACAGACAGACACAATGAGGGACATGACAGCTTGAGCAGTCATTTTGATTGGACTGCATCGATGTAGTGCTTTTTTGAGCGAACATGGCAGACAAATTCCCCCAACTCACCCACTCTCACACAACTCTTTCCCAACGGATTGCAAGGTGACGGCTGTCAGCCTAGTGGGAGCCATTACAGTTGAGTGTCTAACTTGAGAACAACCCCAACGATTTTTGCTGGCATTCAACTGTCAAAGTTCTTTGTAATTTCAAAGCAGATCGACGTAAGCACAGAAAAGAGGAGATATTATTTAGGGCTAACAATTTGGTTTCACCTGAACTAGAAATGTGTGGTAAGTGCAGTGCTTCATGTCAGCGAGGAGCTAGACCCTATCCAGAGCGACCAAAGGCAGCTGCATACAGAAGGAGACTGGTGATCATCACCATCTGGTTGCTATGGAAACTACGCTGACCAGAGAAGCACTCTAACTTGCAGGGTCACACATGAATGAATCCTCTCAAGAGGAGATGCAGACATCTTGATTGTCAAAAGAAAGTTTATTTCTACTCTCTTACGATCCCTAAATTCAACAGCCTGGTGTAATGCCAAGAATCTCAGGAAAATCCCAGTGTGAACGGGGGCAAGGATTTGGCAATTTTACACTTACACACTAAATTGAAATGCCGCTGATTGTTGATTGAGAGTTGGCACAACCACTGCAAATCAGTGTTGCATCTCCATGTTATGTGACATGATTAAAGGTAGGGTGGATTATGTTTTCCAGCATTTTTTACCATATTGCTTAAAATCTCCTTCACACACAGATTGAAACCAATGAATTAAATGATATGACACATACACCGAAAAAAAATAGTCATCTTTGGGATGGGCAGGACTGAAAAAACTCCATCCAATCATTATGAGCGTTACGTTCAAGATGTTTGGATGGTGACTTGTCTATCAAACTCAACTGCCATTTGTCCCTCCCCCCTCCCTCCTCTGCGCGTACTCCTCTTCGGGCACGAACGAATCGCGCGCCCTCAGAGGCTACTGGCTGGTTAGCTGCATATCAGATAGCACGGGCTGCTGAAAGAAAACCAATTATATAGTTATAAGTAAAATAAGCTAACACGTTAGCGTCGTTATGGCAGAAAAGGTGCCAACAAGTAGTCGGAAGCAAAAAAGTATATTTTGAGAAGGCTACAGCCAAGAAAAAGGCTGACGAAGAGCGCAACAAAACGAGAGTGTGCATCGGTGTGGCATATGATCGGTGGCGTCAACTGAAGCAACAGCGAGGGCTGCAAAGCGACGCCATGGTGGCCCTATTCCTGCTTGATAGGTAAGATAGCATTATGTATTTTATGATTATTTGATTTTATGTTACTAGCGTAACAAAATTATCAAAATAAAAACTGAAAAGTCCAACTTCTAATCTAATGTAGGCCTACTGATAAATATAACTTCAAACAACATACAAACAAAACAAACAACAAACAAACATCATATTCGTTGTTTATGTTCATTATGATGTTGTGAGGACTTTTCTTACCTGTGAATGAGCCATGAGAAAAGCTTAGCGCAAGTGTAGCACTCGTGAACCCTCGGGAACAAGCGCTGCGCGTTCCTGTACTCTGGAGGCGTGGCTTCGGGGGGGGGGGGGGGGGCCGAGGAAAGGGGTTTGGACTTTTTAATTGGTTTTTTTCTAAATGCTGTGTGCTCAAACCATTTTTCCAACATCCTCCACCCTACCTTTAAGGGATTCTGACTGAACATCAAACTTTAACCTCAAACTCACACGTTTAAATCTAGAGATATTTAAAATGATACCACACCATGCATTGCAATTTGTGTTCTAGAAACAAAAATATGTATTTGTGCACTAAAATGGGAAAAATCTTTTTCATATGCCCTGCCAATTTGGCTAATGTTTTGGTTTAGCACTTAGTGGTGGTCAGGCACAAAAATCAATCTTGTCAATCTTAGGATGACAGAGTCTGGCCTACTTTCTCACCACAGCAGCACTAGTGGGCCATACATCACACTGGCCCAGAATCTCTTGGTTTACCTCTTCCTCTGTTTTGTTCAGAAGGACACAAGCTGCTGAGTCAGTCAGTTAATCCCTGATTTTGTTTTAATTAAAATCAATTTGAGATGTGAGATGTGAAGAGCAGTTGGCTCTTGTCCATTTTTTTCCTCTCTAGCTGCCACACTCTCCCCACGAAAGCGACTATGGCAGCTGTCGTGGATGGATGCTATGTGCCTAAATCCAGCAGAAACGATTTGTATTGAGTATTGATTACACTGTGTCCCTAAACCCCCCTGGGCCGGGATCAGAAAAACAGAAATGGATAGTTTAAAATGTCTTGAGGAGACACTGATGAGCTGCTCATGGGTCCCTGAGGACCCTGACAGAAGAAAATACAACTGTAATAATGATGCTAATGGTGAAGTTTATGAAAATGTGTGTGTGCGTGTGTGTATATATATATATATATATATATATATATATATATATATATATATATATATATATATATATATATATATATATATACCGCTGAAAATATATACTGCTAGACTTTGCCTTTCTTATTATCCAACATTTGAGTGCATTATCCCAGACCACATGCTACAGCGAGACGATCCCTAAATATCACTATTGACAGAAATTGAGGCTTACATCCTCTTCTGCCACATTTAGCAAGCCAGATGGCATTTAAGAGGACTGCATCTAGAGGATGGTCACTGAGACTTTGCTTTGAATTTCACATCAATAAATATATGATGCCTCATTTAGAAAATGGCATGTGTGATGAAAAGGGCTTTGGGGTTCTTGCGTCTTAATTAGACTTAATTGCACTTCTTGACTATGATTTCCTCTCATTTCGAAAGGTGACATTTATTTCTCTGTGAGAACTTAAATAATCGAGTCATACAACTTGGTGAAACTTTCTTAATAAACTTGTACTGTGTGTCATTAGTTTAACTGATACTGCTCCAGAAGTGTATATTTCCACTATGCCTCAGATGTTTTCACTTTGGAAAAAAAAGGAAGGTGCAACCGTGTAAATACTACTTATTACTACTTACCATGCAGTCTAAAGCTCAACATGGCTGTCGATATTTTACCAATTGCCATACTTCATCAAACCTCTAGATGCTAATTTATCACTGAGCCATCTTCAGTTGAAACTATTTTGTCTATTTGGCTTTCTCCTGTTGAGGCAAAATGGAAAAAGGATTTCTGCAAACTTTATTCACTGGCACAAGCACAGACACTATAGCTGCAATACTTAAGACATTTAATGAAACCGTACTGCAATGCAGCACCATATAGAGTGTGTCGGATAAATATGCGTCTTATAAATATCAAATGTAGACCCCAGTGTAGCTCCCTTGAGGCGATATTGATTTGAACACAGCTTACTACAATGATTGGGACAGTTTCATACACGGTTATGATGATGTAATGATCATCATGTATTCCCATTCTGCTACCTCATTTACTGTAACATGGATGTTTAAGTGTCTTTGAGCCACTTAGAGTATTTGTGTATATCTGGGATCCATGGAGAGCGGTCCCCAGAGCAACAAAATAAGGCTGCAGTCATATATCAGCTGCTGACACTTCCAATTCTGGCTCCTTGCACGCCACATCATTCTGCTCAGCATAACCATTCCAGGAGCAATAACAATAGGCCATCTTCACTCAAACTGATGCACATATTTTTTCCCCTGATCTCTGTGCACTGTATAGACATAATGTTCAGCTCTATTTAGGCAGATATATCCCAATTTCAAGACAAATATAGAGGAAAAAACATCACTTACTTGATTACGTTTCGGACCCCCCCACCAGCCCTAATATAAATAGAAATAGACAGCATGACTCCCCATGGCAATTTCTAACTCTAAAACATTCTTCACCAAGAATTCACCCTCACCTCAATTACCACTTCCACAAAGAAAATATGAAGCGCTAGACCCCACGACCCCTTGAACCTGCAGACGGCTCGTGTATAGCACCGGCAATTAAGTTAAGCATTTTATTCATGTTGGGAGAGTGAGCAGACTGGCAGGGAGACAAAGAAAAAGCTAGTTTTCTATTCCCCACTACTAATTAGACTCACATGCTGGAGACTGAACAAAACACATAGAAATGATTCCCCAAAACATTTCTCCAATAATCGGCTAACTAGCAAGCAAGAGAGGAAGTAAAGGAGGAAGAAGGTTTGGTTTCCTAACCTCGGACCTGCAGGACTCTTTAGAAAGCTTTAATATCGTTCAATATTATACAAATAAAATCAGGGCTTTAATATTTAACTTGGTTCAAGTAGGAGATTGATGGGTTGGTTTTAACATTAATACAAAAACACTTATTTCACAGTTCACAAGATCAGATGTGGACAAGCAAGCTATAGGCAAATGGCAAGGAAGCTCAAAATAATCTCTTATTACAAGCACTGGTGCAATGGACAAAATGTTAAAAGTTGAAATGTCAACGATGGAGTAACTATGTTTTTGTTATTGTTAATGTTATTTGTGTTCTCATGTCACGATCGATTAAAACCCAAAAATAATGACAAAGACACTTGAAGAAGATTTAAATAAAGTCAAAAATACTTTCATCAGAGTAACAAAGGCAGCATACGGACTTGAGAGAATGAAACATTGAAAGCCAGAAGACTCATTATACGGTAAGTATTAGTGTCGACTCGGTCACAAACGAAGAAAAACTGAAAAATTGCTCTTCATAAGTACACACTAGACAGGTGAGTACAATGAGCCAATGAACACATGTGGAATTACCCAACACCCGCAGATTAGCACAGAAATGAATGGGGTTTGAACCCAGAACCTTCCTGCTGAAAGGTCAACAATTAGTGGTGTGCCACCATTTTGGTAGTTTTACAACCAACAGTGGCAATTTCTAACACAGGCCCTCCATGGACCTTGAAAACCATATGCTCTAAACACATCCTGCTGTGGCTAACAGGTAAATCCAGGTAAATATGGCTTACCTGGACCTTAGTCATCAAACTCATCACTCCCTCCATCTGTCCATCTGAGTGTTTCACTACAGCTGATAAACATTCATGCTTCCAAATTATGCTTAATTTCAGCCAAAATGAATATTGCCACCAATAATTTATCTGGGACGAAAGAGCCAACTCATTTTGTTCTGCAATTTGTCCTTTTTTTTCATATCTGTGGCCTCAAATACAATAAAATGTGGAGTCTTTAATACAGATTCACCAGACATTTATGCCAATAAATTAATACCCGTCAGTAGCATAATAGTTTCAACTTTTGATATGCTACTTATAAAAACCACCGTATATATCCTTGACCTGGCTGTACAATACCTTACAGACAGTGTAGCTTAGTGAAAAGATTTACTGCTAATAGGTTTCTACAACGCTTGCCTCATTAAATCACTGCCACCTAAATGACCATTGGCTTCCGCTACACATTAAGAGACCCCTCATGAATGCTGGACAACTTGTATCGTAATTTAATAATTTTGCTAACAAGACATTTTCTGACAGTATTACCGTTGCTTTTTTCCATTAACCCTAAGTAACACAATACCTATTATCTGATTGATGAAACATTCCACAGCATTGACAAGTCTGACGTACTTATATATATATATATACATATATACATATATACATATATACATACATACATACATACATACATACATACATACATATATATATATAAATAAATGAGAGGAATACGTAGTAGTGGCAGGACACAGACTGTGAATCCCTGCACCTATTGAAACCAGTGAAGGGGAGAAAAAGGTAAATTGGTCCATCTTAAAGAGGGCCATGCATTTCAGTGTCGTCTTGAGTCACTGAAGTGCAGAACAAAATAAGGTCAAAAAGATGAGTTTCGCCCTTGTTTTTTTCTCTTCTTTCAGCTGTGCAATTACATTGGCCTGATTTACTTTTCTTATTTTTTTGTACAAAAAACCCATTTTCATTTGACAATTTCTCACTTTTCTTCAAGCAGGCTCGGGGGAAAAAAGAGTAAAGAGAGAGTCAAGAGTAGCAAATAACATTGCATCCTTAAATGGCACGTTTGTTTTCCTTCACGAGTTTGGCCCTCTACTGTGCTCCTTACGTCAAAGTTTTGTGATAAATGAAAGCTGCATTATTGAGAACAAAAAGTTATGCATAAAAGGTCTCTAGGCATACAGTATGTCATTCCTACATCATCCCTTAATGCACACAAACAGGGATTTTCATCAGGATTATCAATGAAACATTTACCAAACTTGTAAATCACCGTCGTTACATTTATATATACATTACATACAAGTAAGGTAGGTATTGCAACTTACACATATAAAAACAAACAAACATAATGAGTGAGGCAGGCCATATTTTCTAAACGCATTAAGAAAGTTCTTCTAAAAGCCACTAAAAGTTCTCATCTAAGGGTCTTCTCCTAACAATTTAGGTTGTTATGAAGAGTAACTTATTATGGTGATGTGAAGACCTCTTAGCAAAGTCAAACTTCTGCTATGGGTGTTATGTCTATTTCAGATTTTGACAGCTGCTTTTATTGTGGTGATTTTGAGAAGTTGTGGAAAGGGGCCGGGTGGAGCTTGTTGCTATGAAGCATTGTGCTTTACTTCCTATGTACACCGAAATTCAACAGATCTAGGAAAAAATACACAAACACTCTCTAGAACAATGTAATAATAACTTCAGATGTTTGTATAATTCATCTGATTACGAATAACGTTTGCCAATCCAAGTCAATTTCTGCTGACCAAAATCTTTCCTTCAGCTTACTCTGATAATTTGACTCAATAAATCCATGAGTCACTGTTAAAGGGTAATTATAAATATTTATTTTTCCTGTGAGTTTTCATTTAAAATCACCAGTCAGATTGTTGCATGGTCTCTGCGTCCTTGGATTGGAAGTCAGTCAATCGATGGCTGTAAACAGTCTTGGAGAATGTAATGGGTTTGTTCTGTGTCACCGGGTTCAAGGTATAAGCAATTCATATTTCCCCCGCCAGTGACCTTGAGAGAGTAGGGACTTTGCTTTTTAAACAGTGCACCTTCCTTCATTATTCAGACACATGTCTTCTCCTTTGTCCCTCCTCCTCACCCTCCCTCCCCACCAATCATTTTTAAGCATGACTCTCTCCACATCTATGCCCCCCCCCCCTCCCCCAATGTTGAAGTCATTAGTCTCGCACAGCCAGCCCCATCTCCACACTTGGTTTTAGCACTGTGCCAGCGCTGGAGAAAGGTCTGGCTCTACTCACCATCATTCTTGTATATGGGAAAAAATCGCTCTGTCTTGTTTGTATTTCTTTAAACCAATCACAATTGTCTTGGGTGGCGCTAAGCCTAGGATGGAGCGATGTTGCCCTTGCAAAATAGTGTTGGGGGGGGGGGGGAACATATTTTTAAGCATATTTTTTGTAAATCTTTACAACCATTGTTGGTTGTTGTTGAGGTAGTTGTTGTCGTTTCACGTAGCGATGGGGACTTTAAAAACGGTTACACGCAGATAGCAGAAGGGAGAAGGACTGAAATAGTTGCCTATTACTCTACCTCCCAGGCCCCTGGGGTGTCCATACAAAATCCTGGATGATACACTTGAACAAGACAGGGGTAACACCGCTCTCATCACTTTTGCATCATCTAACCAGTCTCGGAGAAAGTTTCTCTTTTACAGCTGAAAAAATGCCTGCAAAAGAAGAGAGCTGCAGTTTCAACAGCCTTTTACAGTCTCCTCTCTCCATGTCCTTTCTGCGGGAAGGCAATCATTACGTGAGCCTTGACACACATTGGGAAGACATCAAAGATCAGTCTTCAGCTTTCAAAGCACTCCCAATGTGCCACCTCCAGGGTGTATCCATTATTTCCTGTATAACTCTTGGGATAGCTGTTTTCTTTTTGTTTTTCTCCACATTGTTGTTCCCCCCCTCTCCATCTTTTGCTGCTTCTCAACATAGAAACATGCGAAAGCCCTGTTTGAATGGCCTACTTAAACTTTGCATAAATTTCAGCTACAAGCCATTTGTAGCAGAGCGGTGTCATTGGCGTATGCTGAGATAGAGCATGCAAATAGATGAACTCAGACATAATTACCCAAACTGTTTTATCGTGTGCCAAAACCAAAATGCTTTTTTAAAGTGAATTGACGATGGATATGTTTAGATGTTTTGTTTCAATGTAAATGAGATGGGTAATTAAAAAGTATATTTCGTATATTTGAAAAGTGTGTTTGATGTTGTTGTTATTGTAATATGCTATGTTAAGGTCTATGTTAACGGTGGCCATCGTATGTGGAGTGTGGTTGCCTAAAATGGCGGACCTGGGTGAAGCTTCGCGTGACACTTTTGCTTCAAACGGGTCGAGTGAGGAGGAAGAGGGTCTAAATGTGTCGGTCAATAAGTTACTCATACAGCCGGTCAACTGGGTGGGGGAAAAAAAAATCGATTCATGTGAGTATCAGGATTTTTGTCTTCCACAATACACAATACATCTAATTGACTCAAAAATCGAAGCCAGTAATGTCAATGAAATCTTACTGGGAACATATAAATGGTACCGAGGGCACTAGTGTATTTGCCTATAGTTGATTTGCATCAATATGTTCTGTTCTGCTTAGCCACATTCATATTAAAAACAATGGCGGACACCAATGGACCTGTAGAACCCGAACCCCAACGTTACACCCACAAGTTAAACCACACAAAAGATAACATTGCAAAAAAATCATAGTATCGTATCACCATTTTTACAGAATAACAATATTTACAGAATGGCAATACATAGCGTATCTGCACTCAAAAATCGTTGGAATATCATATAAGCCTTATCATATACTGTAAGTCCTTGCTGATTTCCATCTCTATCAACTGGGCTCTCAACTAGCCAGTAAGGGAACAAAAGCTTTCAACCTGCGTGTTATGGGTAAAACAAACCCATGAGGGAACTTACAAGGTGAGTTTGTTTGTCAGCAATGTGCAGAGGAGACCAGAGACTGGTATATACATATAAACATGGTATACATGAAAAAGAGAAAGGTGGAAAAACAGACTGTCCTTCAAATTCCATTATACAGTCACCTTGTCAATCACTATCTATGAAGGTGCCGCAATTTTGATGAGAATCGATTGTTTTGAAGCAACGCAACCTCAAAAACCTGTGCTGCGTTCAAAAGATTATGCCTGGTTCTGGTTATGACTGGTTCTGTACGGCGTGTCCAATCACCACCTTCTGTGAATAAGATGGTGAATACATCATCTTATTTATGACAAGATGGATAAAAAAATGAAAACTGGATTTCTTTATTCATCACAGATTCCTGGGATATTTTCCAAAATTGTTTTAACACCTTATCGAGTGATATTTATTCATATTCTGTCTGTTTTGGCCTCCATCACCATGAATATCTTCCGGTTAAATTCTATGTTAGCGCTGGTGTCATTTCTTAAACCTTGATAATGCCAGAATATGATGAGAAGCAAAATAGGATAGCCCAAAGCATCTGGTTAGGAACATGCCATCTGGCTCTGTCTGTCTCAGTCGGCAAGTAATAACGTCCGGCAAGGACCGCCGAGCATGACAGGGCTGATTCAAAATGTTTCATGCTGCATTTTCCAGATCATTTTCAGCTAATCCTCATCCTAATGAGGACTGGGGACAACAGAGGAGGAATGAGTCAAAACCCATTAGTCTTCTGATTGAATGTCCTGTTTGAAAAAGAAGAGAATTGATTCCTGTGAGTTTAAGAAAAAAAAATCTCATGGCTGGGGAAGGATGGGGATGGGACAGGCGCCAATCTTCATGTGTTGCCATAGCTACGGCAACACATGAAGTAATTTAAATCTACCAGCTCAAAACATAAACTCCTCTTAAGAGCCTCTCAAGAAAACTGTTCAAATGTACTATATTTAAAGTACCATCATTATGTGACATGATCATGATCATGATCATCATCATCATCATCTTTCTGACTTCCTGAATAGAACCATCCTGACTTTCTGGCTTCCTGTACACATACTGGTCCCTTCATATTCATACTACCTATTACACCCATGCATACTATTTTCATTTGTTTTATATGTGCCTTTTTATATGTCTGCCCACACAGCCCCAATTAATTACACTCCCATAGTCCTGGAAGGAAGATTATTCTCTTGCGTAGTTAAATATTATTCCGGTAGTAAAAGCAAAATGAAGTCTTGAGTTGAGGTAATTTATTACAGCGGAGATCACGATCCAGTCCACAATTGTTGGCTGAAGATTCCCCAACATATACTGTATTCAAAGTGTCAGTGAACCCCCAACAGGGTAATAGGTCTTATATGATCTTCAACATAGTAATCTATGCAATTTTGTCACTTTTACTAAAATAAGACGCGGTGTGTGTGTGTGTGTGTGTGTGTGGATGTGTCGAGCTCTGTCTGGGCATGGGGTTGATGTTGATGTCTGTGTACAAAAGAGGGCTAAGCTTCTCTGACACTTAAAGTATAATGCCACGCTGTGTGGCACATTTCATATACAACATCACTCATTATAATGCTTATACACAACGACGGTACTAGCTTAAAAATAAGTATCACAAAGTTGGCGTGGGTCGTAACCATGGGGACCACACGTCCCGCTTCCTTCCTATAACTCCAAAAACGCAATTTGTTCGGATTCCAGCTGAAACAGGGGGATTCACTTATACTTTAATCAATAAACACCCAGTCCCCCTTCATAACACACTACTTCATGTGCAATGACCATCAATATTCAGCCATCTGTGACCCTTTCCCATGTTCTTCTTGTTGTGTGGTTCATGTATCCTCACTAGAGAGGAATATGTCCTGCTATATATTCCTT
>JAOPHQ010006565.1:125000-137500 GCA_030340625.1 Merluccius polli
ATACTAGTGTAATGTTTTATATATATATATATATATATATATATATATATATATATATATATATATATATATATATATATATATATATATATATATGTCATATATGTCATTTTACTGACAGGTTCAAGTTATTGCCTGAAATGAAAAGATAACATTTAAAAAAGCATTAACCACATAGACATAGGCCAATCGTTTAGTTTAGCAGCATAGGCCTGTGGGTTAAGTAGGGTAATAGTTTACTTTTTTTCCCTCACACACGCTACTGACCAACCCCTCCCTCACACACACTACTACTGACCAAACCCTCCGTATCACACACTACTGACCAACCCCTCCCTATCACACACTACTGACCAACCCCTCCCTCACACGCACTACTGACCAACCCCTCCCTCACACGCACTACTGACCAACCCCTCCCTCACACACACTACTGACCAACCCCTCCCTATCACACACCAACCCTATCACACACTACTGACCAACCCCCTCCCTCACACGCACTACTGACCAACCCCTCCCTCACACGCACTATACTGACCAACCCCTCCCTATCACACACTACTGACCAACCTCTCCCTCACACACACTACTGACCAACCTCTCCCTCACACGCACTACTGACCAACCCCTCCCTCACACACACTACTGACCAACCCCCCCTCACACACACTGACCAACCCCTCCCTTCCTCATCAATGCTATTTTCACCTCTGAGAGATCTTTATTTTTAAAATGAGGGTGCCTAAAAGAAAACATTACTAGGTCATCTGGCACCTCTACAAAGCTCATCCATACATTCAAAGTCTGTGTGTGTGTGTGTGTGTGTGTGTGTGTGTGTGTGTGCGTGTGTGTGTGTGTGTATGTACACAAGGTGTAGATCTAGACCTAAAACGAATCAAATACATTAAATGTATACCCATATGAATACGCACAAATACACTAACACACATCGGCCTACACACAAAAAAACGCCTAAAGAAGGCAGCGTCCTCAGGTAACAGTGACACCTGAGATGCCGCTCCTCTTACATGGTACTGTCAACCAACCAAAGCATCCTCTTGTGCTTTCTGAGGTCAAAGGTCATATGAGGAGGAGGAGGAGGAGTCAGCAGGTCTCGTGTTGTGTTGGTCTGATAGTCATTGAGAGCAGTGAGCACATAAAGCGACTACAGAATCTGTCCAAATATTTCTAAAATTGTTGTGCACATATATAGATGTGTGCATAGATGCAAAGGTTCAATGTGTGTATGAATGTGAGAAAACAGAAAACAGCTGTCATTTTAGTAGACACAAATATTGCCTGTAGCCTTTTGCTAAAGCAAAGTCTAGTCTAACCAATCAGTTGCATACATCACTGCTGCCCCCTAGTGTCCAACAAGGGTTCCCTTCCCTCGCATCTGCTAGTCTATGTAGACCCAAACAAAACTACGAAGAGAAAATATTTCACAACAGGTAAGTGCTATAGGAGGCAGATGGGTGGACACTTTAATGTATTTTGCAATATGCAAAATCCCCCTATTATTCTGTAACAGACCCCCCTATACGGATAACAGAGAAACCAACGTACAGAAGAGAGCAGTTAAGAGAGTGATGGGGGTGGGGGGGAAATCAGACCAGACCACTGTCTGAACCTTATTTACTGACATGTTTTCTTAAGTGATATTTACACATTCTTACATTATAATAAAAACTATTCCACATTGTTGTGCAGATGTTTTTTTCACCTGCTGTAAATGAATGCTGCAGTCCAGAGGCCCGTTTCAAGCAGCAGGTCAGGATATCTTTAAAGGGTGATGGCAATTACGAACAATGACAAAAGTTAAAAAGCAGCCATGTCAGAAATATGTAGTGAGAATCATACCCCTAGACTGAACAGTGGATACAATAGCACAACCCCTTACCCTTTTCCTCACTGGTGTCAATCCCCCCCCCCCCCCCCCCCCCCCCCCCCCCAAACCAGAAGTGGACCAATCAAACATTAGCAACTGTTAAGTGCACTGAACTGGGACAAACAACTTCTACATGGTCCATTTAAAATTATTGAAAAAAAGATAGGTTAATTATAATTGGTGTCTTACAACAAGCTGCTAAGTGCTACTGCTATTGCTCACTCTAAATGCTCTTAGGCAGAATCGGCACACTAAAGTCATTATGACAAATTATATTGGTAACGGATGATTTGTAGTGAAGCCCGGAGAGATGGATAAGAAGGTTTGATCACTTGGAGAAAAACAAATTACAGTGTCTTTCTCTCAAATAGCGGTGGCGGTGTTGAGCTGTAGAGAAGAGAAGATCTTAACCTTTAGTAGCCTTCTCTTGGACGCCTGCTGTGGACGTTGTGTTCTGGCTTTGACATAGCGGTATAAAATGTCATGGCATATGGCAAAGGAGTTTGCAGTGGACCTGCTCACAGCTCGAAACCCACATCTTCAGAAGGGCTTTCAGTGGCAACACCTCATTTTGTTTCCCTATGAGTCGGGTGCTCTCCCCACCTGCCCTCACAGTCTCTAAAATGAAATATCTACACTTGATCACCTGTAGATACCTGACTTCTAGATGGCTCATGATTGGAGGAACTGAAAGTGTTACAACTAACCTGTGTTGCAATCATTTCCAGTCTCCCCTCCACAAAACAGTCAAATAGGACCTGGTGTGTATTGCACATCAGCAATAATCACATATTAACAATGTCAAAGTGTTTTAGTGTGTACCTTTCCTTTAATGATTTAATGGGCAAGTGTTTTTGGAGGGGGTAATACTATCTTTAATTGAACTTCTTCTTTTCATCATTTTATTACATGCACAATTCTCTTCAACAGTTCTGCTATATAAGTTGTGTGTTTATTTATGGTGTCAATCTACTGCAGGAAAAGACAATGCTTATTGTTAGAATCTCAAATTACAATTTCGAAGAAAAAAAAAAAGCAAAGCCTATATTGTTACAAATGTTTAGTAAAAAGTAAAATGGAATTTTATTGTGTCTGTGTTCCAAGCATGATTTTCCACTTTAATGTGCTTTCCCCAACAAAAAGGCCATCTAGGCCTACTTCTCTTAACACCTGCGCTTAGAGGTTTTTTCTATAGTCCTATTGACTGATCAGGGGTGTCTCTGGGGCTGAACTCTGCCCTCTAGTGGTAAAGAGAGATTATGTCGCCTTGGAAAAGGAGCCTGGATGAAACTTTCTCATGGTGCCTTTTAGGGAGGAAACAGTGATAAGGGCATTAGGGTTTGAGAGGATGAACTTTAGGTACACGCCCGATTAGAGACAGTATATTTATGTTCGAAGTTAAGTCTATAGCTATATTGTCACTAACCAATGTAGTTACAGACGGTGTAGCTAGGTATTTGCCTAGAGGGTCACATTAACACAGGTTTTCATAGAATAGTGTCTCTAATTAGGGCGAACCTCAATAGATAGCATTAGCTATCTATTGAGCCTCCCACTTCCGGTGGGAAAATAGTTGAGACCCAGAGACCCAGTTATCACACATTTTTTATAATTTATCCACTCCAACACCTGACGTACTTTTATACAAAGAGTATACAAGTATGTTTCTATTTGTATACATGCACAAATGTAGAAAGGGGTGAAGTGTTCAGTCTGTGTTTGCAACACTGCATATATACATGATCGCAGCAGGTTGTCCTGGTAACTGGTCAATCTGCAGGTGAAGGCCTTGCCGTCAGACTCTCAGCTTTCAAAACAGTCTAAATATACACCCACCAGCTGCCGCTGCTTGCCACACTTTGTGTGTGCGTGTGTGTGTGTGTGTGTGTGTGTGTGTGTGTATGTGTGCGTGCGTGTGTGTGATTTATGATTTTCAATGTGTGCAACCGACAGCCTTGTGCAAAAGGATTAGCAGGATTCATATGTGGATAGTGAGAGAGGATCACAGTAAACACATTTTTATTGTATTTTCCTATAGCCAAATAGCTAGTAGCCAATCTATATATCCATTGCAAAGGTTTTGTTAAAAAATATTTTAGTTCTTTTAAAACTATCCTTAAATTGACATTGAAGGATATACATTTGAATGTGGATTGCGTAATTTGTTATAGAAACTAGTGCATTCATTTGAGAAGAGATTTTTTTTTATGAGATACATATCACAAACAATTACAAAACAACTTCTCATGAAAAACAATACAGATCTCGTAATTATCGTAGACATTTTTTACATTACATAATTACATTACATGAAAATGTGATGTTTGGATTGTACCATATAGGCCCGGGTCAGAGAGCCTTCTGAAGAAATCAAATGCCTTACGATGTCTCATAAAGTCAGTACACAATATCTTCTTGTGTGTGTGTGTGTGTGTGTATATGTGTGTGTGTGTAAGCTGAACAATCAGCCGTATTCTCCATAACAATGTTTGAACCACATCCAGTAGACAGAAATAGATAATATGGAGATATGGTTTTAATCACACTATTATCATGCTATTCAGAATAAAGCCAAAAATAACTTTCCAGGAATTTGTGTTGTTGTTGTTGAGTGTCAACAATGCGTTATTATGGATCCCACTGCTTTTCTGGGCAAGCCACGCCCTCCGTAGCATTCGAGCGCTAGGATTGGCCAGGCGTCCATGCTCGTGCGAGGCAATGCAAGAGTGTTGATGTTGACAGCCTGCAAAACTTTTTTATGCCATCATCCATCATCCCATCTCAACAATATGCCTTCAACTGAAGAAGACAAAGAACATCGGTAAATGATCAATAAATTAACTAGTTTTCCATCCATCAAACTATTTTCTTCCACCATGTTTTCGTTAGTTAAGCAAAACTAACGGCAACTAACTTTGCTGATCTAACGTAAAGTTATTCAGGTTTTAACGTTAAATTAAAGGCGTTAAATAAAATAAATTAACGTTAAATTACTGTCCTTAGTTCTGGCCATCGTGTTTTTCCCTTTCTCCATTTGATTACTTAATGCTAACTATCTAGATGGCATGAACTAACACATTTAGATATTTTGCGCGAGCATGCACGCCTGGCCAATCCTAGCGCTCGAATGCTACGGAGGGCGTGGCTTGCCAAGAAAAGCAATGGGATCCATAATAACGCGTCAACAACAGATTGACAGGCAAAATGTAATGTGTCCATAAATGTTATTTTTGACAAATTATAAGGGTATTATTTGGCTATTGACATAATTTGCTAAATACAATTTAAAAGCAGATACATAAATATATGCATTTTTAATCTGGGCATCAGCAATAACACAAAAATATCAAAAGATAAGTCGATATACTTTTATGACGATACAATAACCACCACATTCATAATATTGAATTATAATATGAAATATGGTATATAACAACATCATCTGTGTCATCTACCCACTGGCGGTGTATAAATGCATCGATACATTGAGGGGATCATTCTACTGTATTGATTTTAAAGAATTGACTATAATCAATAATCCACAAAATAGTCATTCCAATAAAAAAATGCTCAAGTCAATTCTTTCCTACCATCACATGTGAATTGTCAATGTCATTTTTTGTCATGCTTTAGACGTCCATGCGGTCCATGCGGTGTGACTTGTGTCAAAATAATTCAATTGTCAATTGAATAATTTCTTAAAGAATGGCCATTGACTGAAGGTCAGACCATCAGATCTCAACCTTTACATTGCGCTATGTGTGGGGGGGGGGGGTGGGTATACACAACCACAACCCCGACCCCCACATGAAAAGCTGCAACTAACGGTTGACCTATCAGTCGCAGCTCCAGTTTCAAGGAACCATTGCAGCAAATATACTTCGGCCAAATGTCACACGCTTCGCAGGGCTGCATCTTGGACTCCTTGAATTCTTGTCTTGTAGCTGGGGCCATTTTGTAATGCTTCCTTTTAGATTTCACCAGGATTTTGTCACAATTTCTTTAACCCATTATTATTAAGTACTTTCGATTACTTCTTATTTAGATATTATTATTATTGTGGAAAAATGTATATGAATTTTGCAAATAATATAATTATTGTTTATCAATGTTTCAATCAGCCAAAATTCGTACAACTTACAAATACAAATCAATACAACGTTCAAATGCAGATTGATGATACATTGATGAGACACGGTCTGATTCCCTAATAATAAACATAGTAAAAAATAATACATATTAATAATAATACAGTACTGTATTTGCATAGCAATAATAATACAGAACGGTATCTAGCCTACATAGTAACACACAAACCATATATTCATATTTATCATAAAGAACTAAATCACCCAAAAACAACAACAACAACAGCAGCAGCAGCAGCAGCCAGTCACAGCCAGTCACAGCCACTCGAGCCCATCGAGGGGAAAGTGTGTTTCCTGAAGTGACTTGTGGCTCACCGTGTGACGAGGCTTATCTGTCTGGGCACTCATAGGCGCTTCTATTTTTACTGCCGCTCCACCATTGGAAAAGGGAGCCAGCCCGGGTGATACCAGCAGGAAGACCGGGCAGGGCTGTCTCACCGAACTCAAGTGTGTTACACTCTTTCAAATTTCCATCCACATCAAAACAAAAACAAAAATGCATTGTGGTCACCAGCATGTGAGTGGGGGGGGGGGGGGGGGGCGCAGAGTCACGACCTGCTCCTCGTAATACATCGTTTAAGGAGATGAAAATAAGGGAAGTGTGGGATGAAGGAGGGGAAAAGGGGGTGACGCCTCCCTGTGCGCTCTACAAGTGGAAAGGTGTGTGTGTGTGTGTGTGTGTGTGTGTGTGTGTGTGGGGGGGGGGGGTCACAGAGGAAGAAAAGCAATAGAGGGCGGCTCCACTGCCTCTGAAGAGTACAAACTGTAGGGCTTTCTGTTGGTGACAGGGCTGTCAGGGTCAGATGGCCGCTCAGCCTAATTAGAGCAGCTCAGGGCAGATCCTCAGCTTAGCGCACTACTGCAAGGAGCGGGAACACACACATACACACACATATACACATACACACACACACACACACACACACACACACCACACACGGCCAGCCAGGAGAGGGGCTGCCCATAGGCCTGCTTCGGCTCCCAGTGATTAGAACGGCTCAGCCTTACAGGAATAGGAGAAGAAGGGTTCGTAGTTCACTGTCACAACCAATGCAGCGCTACGCTCAATATATAAATATACACCGTCTGCATCAATTAGCTTTACTACTGCTGTAGTAGAGCTTGTCTGGTCCGCCGAGCCAGAAAGGGAGGACTACAAGTCAAGAGGAACATGTTGGACTCTATTTTTGAGGAGCACAAGGGGATGTTCATGTAGGATGTGTGAGAAAAAAAGACTGTTGAGGAAGTCTAGGGTTGATTTCAAGTAAGTAAATGCATAACATGACATAAGTATTTTTGTCAGAGCCAGGCTAAAAACCAAAGCCAGTTGCTTCTGTGATTTCTTCGCATCACATTGAGCTTAGAGAAGTGTTTTTATTTTGGTTTGCTTCACTTCATAGTGGCGGGTGCAGTAAATAGACATAGCACTTGGCAGTTGGGGTGAGGTACTTTTGCTTCAGCTATAGTTCAATAATAGCTCAGGGCATGGCGGTGGCAGCATGCTGTAGAGGCCACTGAGGTTGTTCAAAAGTAAGTTGAGTTAGCCTTCGATAATAATCTGCAGTACATAGTTATACTTTTTTTAATGTTATTTAAAAAATAATAAAAATACTCTTAGTTATAAAACAGTGGTCAAAAAGCGTTTCCTTTTCTTCTCTCTAAACGACACCATTGGCCTACAGGTGAGAAATCAAGAGGTGTATTACATTGTTATTGTTGACATTACAACTAATGTAACCGAGAATTTAAAGGCAGTATAGAAGCAGCTAAAATTACACCAAGTAAAAAGAGTATCGCTGTAGAGACAAGTATACAACAGTACAGTTGATATCAGTATTTATCTTCTGTGGACACTACTGCTGCTATGGCTCTTTCATGTTAATGGACAGTAAAAGGATTCCCCTGTTCAGGATCCAAGCTGCCCAGTGAGGTAAGAAAAATAAGATTTTAGACAGCTATTAAAAATGTACACATTTACAAAAAGTTAACTGAAAGGAAGAATTATATCAATCAATAAGTTGATATCGATCGGGCATACGTTTTTGCAAATGATACTGACAATTCCCAACCTTGTTTTAGCAGGTCATTTGGATCTGATGTCATGTAAGGAACTATGGTTATCTACTAAGAACAGTTGCTGGCAGATCAAAAGATGAACCGACTGGTAACTGGTTAAGCAACGTCCCCCATCACAAATAGATAAGCATGGTACAGTGCTACTGCTTAAGTTTTTCTACTTTTTAAACTCTTACACATACACAAAATAGCATGTTTTGTGCTTGTTGCGATGAATGAATTTATATTGGAAAACTGTCTTTTATTCTCATACGACATGATAAAACTGATGTGATAATCAGGTTAGGTGTAAATAGTAGCCTAAAATCCCACAACCGTACGACATAGATGTAATGTTTCCCCTTGAAACAGCTGTGAAGATGTTCTGGCACTTGTGCAATTCTGAACCATTAAGCAACCACAGCTGAAGGACAGTTCAGCTCTGAAGATACTCACTCTGTATACTCTAAATCTTCCCAAACATATTGTCTTAAAGGTGCTGTAGGTAAGATGTGAGAGTTGTAAAGAGAGAGACAGCAGAAAGGAGTGTAAGAGAGCAAGATTTTGAAGCTAAACAACCAAAAAAACATCTCCTTCTGCTTCCTCCCTCCCTCCCTACGTATCTCCACCAATGAGAAGTGTTGCATTTCACACACCTGTGATTGACAGGCAAGATGGATTCCCCCGAACCAATCAGGGAAGAGATCCTCTGATTGGCCAGAATATAGCCGGGTGGCTATACCATTTCTAACAAAAGACAAACCAAATAAAATTAAATCTTACCTACAGCACCTTTAAGATAGGTTTGTTTATGATCTGTTTAGGTTTGTGGATGCGTTGTGAATGAGTGGTAAAGGTATTACATCTTCTCACATGGAATGACAGTAGCTTAGCTTATACATTAGCCTGAACCATTTAGGTTGAATCAGAGCTTACAATAGCTAACATGTTAGCATTGCCACAGAATGGCAAAACGAGTGTAGCATGGCAGCATCCACACTCAAACAACATCCTCCTCGAGAAAACACATTTTGACAAATTGCATTCTTTTGAAAGCACACTGAAAGGTTTTGGATTGGTTGGTGACAGGCCAGGGGCACACAAGGGGCCAATCAGCTTTCAGCATGGGGTCCGTGCCCCCCGGTCCTAAAATCACCCTGTTTGGCTCATCCGCATGTCACTCAATGTCAACCAGAGACAAAGTGATGTGACGGAAAGGCTCAGACTGCAATCTTTTCATCGCTTCGATCATAATAGGCTGAAGCTGCCACTGCTAAATATAGAAGGCTGTTTCTTCTGCCAGGTTTCTCCTGCCATTTGTACTGCCCCCCCCCCCCCCCCCCCCCCACCCCACCCTTGCAGCATCACAGTTTCCAGAAGTCACACATGTTATGCTTGTCATACATGTCATCGTGCTTGTTCGGAGCTGTTTGTATGCAGACTACAGTTTTGACCTTTCTCACACAGCCTGAACCATGGGAAATGTGCTCTGTTGGTTTGAGTGTCTTAGACAGGTGCAGTTTTTATGTGTTGAAGCCTGGTTCCCGGCAGCAAGACTTGGTCAAGTCAAGTTTCCCAATACTGGACCCGTTCAAAAACACTCACCAAAACAACTCCACGACCGCACTGCGAATCACTCCAAGTCGATCGATCGTCAGTTAATTTATGTTTATTTTCTTCTGTCCCTTCAGATCTGCTGGTTGATGGCGTTTTTGCGGCAGAGCGGTGATTACTGCCACGCCCAACACATTTGAGAAGAACGTGCGAATAGGATGAAACTGGCGCCGGTGTCCCTGAATCCTGCTCCACGTCTTCCTTCAGCCTTCTCAGGCAGCCGGCTCATGGGGTAACCAGTGGAGACGAGCAGGAAAGAAACAAAGAGAAGAGTGGAAAAACTGAACTGCAGTGCTGAGGAGCAACACAGAGTCTGTAGAGAGGACTGGGCCTGAACTCAACCCAACCCAATGGGGTAAAAGCAGTTTTGAACACACACCAACAGGACATCAGAAACTGGGAACGTGTCTAAAACTCTTTATGAGACGGCAGAGCGTATTCGCAGGAAATTCGAAATTCACCTGGTCGGGGATTGGAAACGAGAGCTGCTAGCTGCTGGAAGCTATAGGTGAGAGGTCACCTAATTGAATTAGACTAGACCACCTGTGTCAAACACAAGCTTCAGGGGCCAAATCAGGCCCTCGGACAAATGCTATCCGGGCCCGCATCGGATCATTTGAGTTTTCAATACATTTTGGCCCGCATCTCTAACTCCCGCACTACAAGTCCCAGCAAGCACTGCAAACGTGTTCCTATACATGGGTGCTGCGTGCTGAATTGCCGCACCACCCTTCCCCTCAGGCCCCCACGAAAGCGTAGGCTATATCCAAAGAAGTATACTTAGAGTATCAGGGCCACTAACTGGTTCAGCATTTACTTTGGCACGACCAACCTGCTGTGGCGCATTCAGTTGGACTTCTGGTTTTTCATCGGCAACGTTGTAACCTCAAGCAGCAATTAGAGAGGCAATTCCTCGCAAATTGTCATGCAAACAACTAATCCAAAATGACTGAGGAAATGCATCTCGGTCTGCTAAATGGCACATTTAGTTTGAAAAAGCTTAAGAGAAAAGAAAGTTGCAGCACATAGCACCTGGTCAAAAGAAAAGTAGATTTGATTAAGTGGTTTGAGTCTTGTCACACACTGACTCAAATATTGATGTGTAGTTTATAAAAAGTGACTGTTTCACCTCCCTTCAAAGTTAGCAATTCATTTCTTGTTGAATAGCCATTGTTTTTGATTGAATAGGTCTACTTACTGTATCACCTCCTGTGGTATTCATTCTATATATCATTATGTATATCATTATATATATATATATATATTGCCCTCAAAGCTGTTATCATTTTTAGAGTTTGACACCCCTGGACTAGACATATTTGGGTCATTTCGTAGACAAGTCAACATCATGGGCAAAGAAAAAAGATCATGATCTGATAGCAAAATAATTAAAGTGCAATTAGCATATAAGGACATGGCAAACAATCTATTGTGTTATGTTCATTAATCATTGTGTTTTTCTTTGATGCTGGGTCAGTTAACCAGTGATTTCTAAAGGTCAGAGGTCATCCTTGGAGGTGAAAGATCACGATGGCCCACATGAACCGTCCGGCTCCAGTGGAACTCAGCCACAAGAACATGAGATTCCTCATCACCCACAACCCCACAGACAGCACGCTGAATTCATTCATTGAGGTAATTGCATGTGTGGGAGATTTCTGTATGTGTGTGTGTGTGTCTGTCTGTGTGTCTGCCTGTCTGCCTGTGTGTGTCTGCGTGTCTGTCTGTCTGTCTGTCTGTATGAGACTGGTGGGAGGGTGGATGTGTACATAGCTATTGAGATCAGGCACTTTATGCTTTATGTTTAAAATTAGGTTTGCTCTTTACGCTACTGAGAACCCGTGTTACCACTACCACCCAAGGTGACCCATACATGGTGGTCATTGCATACAAGCATGGCCAAGAGAGGGCACCATAGTAAATACTAAAGTATATATATTCTCTCAACTGTTTTTGACTGGCATAGCGTCATCTGTCATTGAACTTCACAAAATCTACTTTGGTGTCATGTGACCACACACTAAATGAATTGAGCATCAAAAGAAGAGTGCAAAACGTGTGTGTGTGTGTGTGTGTGTGTGTGTGTGTGTGTGTGTGTGTGTGTGTGTGTGTGTGGAGGCTTTAAAGAAAAAAGGCCTGCCTAATTCTACATGTTTCCTTACTGCTCAACAATTAAAGGCAACAATGTTTTGATCCTGTTTTCAAGTATTGTCTATGTGTCTATGAATGGCTGTGCAGTTGCTCTGGTCAGAAGAACCTAATACATTGCAATGAATGTATTAGGATTCCTCATCACCTGCTCTTGAAACATCTTTGTGATGTGACATTAATAGGCTTGAATCATCAGGATAAGGTAATCTGGTCATCGAAACAAGACGACAGGTCTGTGACATGTTTTAACTGGATTCCTAGTGCGCAGGAGAAAAGCATTGTCACTGTGGGTTGTTTAATCTGCAACAAACAACATACAATTACAACAGTAATGTTCTTTAAAGAGCAACGCTAACAACAGAAACAGCTTTCTTATTCAAGCACTTTGGTGTTTGGTTAGCTCAAAAATAGAATCCAATTGTCTTTACAACACACTTGCTATATCATGTAATGGGACAGTTGAGTGTGTTTTGGATGTAGCCAGTATCCTCAATATGTACCAATATATATTATAATTTCCCAACAGGACCTAAAGCGGTTTGGTGCTACCACAGTGGTTCGAGTGTGTGATGTAACCTATGACAAAGCCCCGCTGGAGAAAGATGGCATAACTGTGGTGGTGAGGATGCATTTCCCTGAAT
>JAOPHQ010006565.1:140000-145000 GCA_030340625.1 Merluccius polli
GGTTTTGTCATGGGATTTGTTACGCGAGGGATTTCAGCGCTTGTTTCTAATGATTTCATGTCTTTGAGATGGTTTTCACAACATATATGCTTCGTTTGATATTGGTCAGCATGGAGAGAGACAGGAAGGATGGGAGCAAGGGAGTGCTAGCATGATGTATTCACAAATATTGAGTGTTTTTTTCCAGTTTTTATTCAACTTTCAACTTCAATCTCTTTACATTTTGAAGTCCTTTGCAGTGGAAACGACTTGCATTGGGTAGTCAACATGCACCTGGTGAATATGTGCCCCTTCAGAAATGCTTTCAGAAACACCCAGAGAGGAAACTGGTTTAAACAGAACACATCCAGTAACATGATTCATTAGATTAGATCACATTAGATGTGTAAACTGGATTAATATGGTCCCCCACACTGAACTCATTCCTGCTGTGGTTTTCAAGAGCAACATACCATCTGACCTCCGAGACCGCACTATCTCAGGTGAATCACTGGTGCAAAGGCTGTTTCTAATTGGTGGCAATCATTGCATCATCCCATCATGTGAATGATGTTAGCATTTTGAATC
The DNA here is from genome assembly GCA_030340625.1 of Merluccius polli. Classification (NCBI taxonomy): domain Eukaryota; kingdom Metazoa; phylum Chordata; class Actinopteri; order Gadiformes; family Merlucciidae; genus Merluccius; species Merluccius polli. The sequence goes on from JAOPHQ010006565.1 coordinate 140,568, forward strand.
ATACTGAAAAACAAACAAGACTAGAGACTGTATAGGTGATGTAATGGTCTCTTAGTACGAGACAAGTCAAGAACCCATTCTGTGCATCAGCCAAGGGTTGTGCATTTTACATAAACTCCTTGGTGTGGACATTTAACAAACATAACACAATAATGTTAAATAACAGACTTATGGTCAATTGAGTAGAACAAAGTTTTATTAGAAAGGGTGGGGGGGCTTGGGGGGGGGGGGGGGGCAAGGAGAGACCAAAGAGCAATGTGAACCTTAAGGGTCTTTATTTTCTGATTTTTATGTTAACTGTAAAAAAAATGTGCCTGCATGTGTGTCTACCTGCACACGTGTGTGTGTGTGTGTGTGTGTCTGTGTGTAAGGAGTGTGTGTGTGTGTGTGTGTGTGTGTGTGTGTGTGTGTGTGTGTGTGTGTGTGTGTGTGTGTGTGAAAAGAGTAACTACGCATTAGAAAGTCATTGTTTTGTGTTCTTTTAATGGGTAAACAACATTATTTTGTTTTAACGCATGTTTGTAAAGCACACAGCTCTTAGCCTGCAGCATTGTATCTAATGAGTAGTTACTCTTTAAAGTTTGTTGCTCTGAATTGTTAGGTTAGAGTTACGAATAAGGGGATGATTTTACCAGCTAGTCTAGAAATGGCCAGCTGTTATCGAATGATCGCTTCTCTCAGAATCCAATTAATAGGAAAAGAAGGGAGTAATATATCTGTACATTCTTTTAAATAATACATTTAATTATTTTTCTTTTGATGGTTATTAAAGATATTGGAAAATATATATTGTTGTCAAGTGACATTACTCTACAAGCAAATCCAGTTATGATGCCATTTGTTATCCAGTTATCCATTGGGGCTTGCACATCAGAATGCATCATGGGAGTTTTTGTTGCCGATACTCCGCCATATTGAGAGGACTCAAGAGAGTTGTAGTACTGTAAAATCCTAAATCAACGTAAATATACTATATATATATATATATATATATATATATATATATATATATATATATATATATATATATATAGTATATTTACGTTGATGGCTAATGAAAGGCTAATGAAAACTTTGTTGCCACGTCTCGTATTAGAAACCCTGTGGCAGTTTCAAACACAATGTCTCCCAAAAATGACAAATCATTTCAGGATTTATTACTAAACAATGACCAGAAAAACATGACTACCAACATAATAACTAACATCCCAATGCTCCTATGCTCCCACAATAGACGGCCTTCCCTCCTATCAGTTATAAAGTGGTTATTTATACGGCTTAATGAGGTCAGCACACAGAGGTTAACTTGGCTCGGCCTCATCACCGCCACCATCAAGAGTACCGTTTGGTATATAAGAAAGTGAAGTTTAGACACATAATCAAGTGAACGTTATTACTTTAATTTGTATATTGTGTGTGGCTTTTTTTCTCCCCATTCATTTCCTTAATAATTACACATCTAATCATACGAGCAAAACTGTCATGAGTCTTCCTCTTTGTCGTTGCTTTGTTTGACCAGAAGAGGGCGCTCTGAGTTGAAGACTAGCAGGTCAGGAGGAGGATTCTGACGAGATTGGCATAGAAGAGCTCCCCCGTCTTTTAAATCAATTGTATGGCAGCATTTTGCATTTCTCCTTCAAACACAAAAGAAGACAGCTCCGGAGGATCTGCTTGGGGACTCTTTCACTGCTGTTGAGCCGGCAGAACAGTCCAACAGAGGGGTAGAGAAAGACATTGAGATGTACAGAAGAGAGGCCCTCGGGTCCACTCACTAGTTGCCCTTTGAAGCGGTGGAGAGGAAATTCTTCTCTGTATCCATTGCCGTCTCTCCACTGGCAAAAGCATAGCTTTCCATCCCTGCTACCTCAGTTCCTAGTGAACGTGTTTTTCCAACAGCAGGGGACAAAGTTAACGCCCAAAGATCCCAACTGCTACCTGAAAATGTACATATGCTGATGTTCCTGCAACAGAACATGTCCGTCTCTTAGGTGGGCATGTAGCCTAAGACCTTAGCTCTGTGACAAGCCATCATGCTTGGAGATGTTCAGTCTCTGCGTATTAGATGTTGTTTGCACTTTGAATATTAGGACTTTTTCATACTTCATTTATGGACACAATTCCCACCGGCTGGAAACACAGTTTCTCCCCAAAGGTTCCTGTCAACAACCGCTGACCTGATGAACGTTAAATACATCACATTTTGTACTCTTACACGTCGATATACTTCACGTTCGTGTGCTCTAAAACACGGACCTATATGTATTTTAGCCTGGTTTATACACATATACACAGACACGGAATAACCAATATGCATCCCTTGTATCGAGTGAACCAAAACAATAAGAGCACAGAGGCGACGGAAACTCCTCATTTAGCTGTAACCTTATAATCTGTGTTATATCTGCATTGCCCTCTTGGGGGCGCTGTTACACTCCTTTAACACAACCTTCACATGCATGGACTGGCATCTATAAAGGACTGAACCCACCTGTGTGTGTGTGTGTGTGTGTGTGTGTGTGTGTGTGTGTGTGTGTGTGTGTGTGTGTGTGTGTGTGTGTGTGTGTGTGTGTGTGTGTGTGTGTGTGTGTGTGTGTGTGTGTGTGTGTGTGTGTGTGTGTGTGTGTGTGTCAAATCCATTTACAGTAAGACACAACAGAAGCACCTACATAGTCTGGACCAAATATTGAAAAAAGCCCTCAGAAAAGAAGCAGTAGGCATTTTTGAGGAAAAGCTGTTTGTGAAGGGCATGACAATAGAAAGACTGCCACCAACCAGAGATTCTCTCTACTTCCACATTCAGCGTTCTCACTTCCAGGCTTTGGTCTGGCGGCAGGCCCACATGCAGCAGCCAATTCTGCCACCCCCTGAGACCATGGGATGGACAATGGTGGAAAGTTCACTTGTTCCTCAACTCATGTCACTGCCTCCAGTTCCAGATGCTTGTGAGGAGTTTATCTCTTGTGGTTGCACCAAAGGATGCAAGACAGCTAGATGCAGTTGTAAGCTAAACCATGTACTGCTGCTTGTAAATGCAGAATGTCATGTGATACTTGTATGAATCAATAATAAGTAAAAATAACATTTCAGAAAACTGAGTTTTACGGTGATATCTATAATGTTTTTTTTTGCCCCATTCATACGGTGGTGTTTTGAAAGTGTCTGAGACGCATATTGTTTCAGTAGAAAATATTAAAAACTGGTACCCTTATGACAATGTTATACAGTAGATTAATATTCAGGAGACACTGAACCTTCAAAATATCATGTATAACAACATTTCCCCTCAAATGGCTTCATCCAATGTGTATGTGTCAAGTTTGGAAATTTGTGCATATTAGCGCATATTTCAGTAGATTAAGCCTCATTTGCATATTTAAACATTACATTTCAGAGAACTTGTAATACAAAGAATACTGGTCTTAATGTAAGTGACAAACTGGGAAAGTTTTGTGGTGATACATAAAAGTTTAAAATGTTACCCTATCTACCAGTATTGTCTCGCCTGAGAGCAAAAGGCATCCATTTTTGAATGAAAATTCCGAGAAACTGGAGACCTAAAAAAAATGTTATATGGTGGATTTGTATTAAGGACCCTTTGAACTATCTCAAAATTCTGTATAACAACTTTTCCTCAAAAATGCCTACTGCTTCTTTTCTGAGGCCTTTTTTCAATATTTGGTCCAGACTATAATGACAGTCCAAACGTAGGACCAGAATACCGGCTTTGCTGCCACCTGGTGGTGAATACGGAACATAGCAGCGCTATCGGCCGTCTACACAAAATAACTTCTGCCAGTTTCACTAGCGAACTACTACGGACGACATTGGATAATAATAACGCGTGGCCACGAGATAATTTACCTTCAGTAGCGGGATGGTTATCCATATGGAGCTGTCGGTGATGCTGTTTATTATTCATGAATAAAGGTAATTATAGTCTGCTTTTGTATTCAAGAGTATAACTTTGTTATTGTTGTCATGGCGAGTGTAATGTCAATAATAATGCCATGACGGGCTGGACATGTCATGGATGTTGCTGCAGTAGTCCCTCCAGAAATGCACGAAATACGCTCGCTTATCATAAGAAGTCATTAGAAACGACTCTTTACATTAAGGTAGCAGCCTAGTGAGAACACAGTGTTGGGGGAAAATCACTTTTTTTTCCACATTCATCAAACCGCAATTTTTTGCAAATTCCCGACATTTTTGCGAATTCACGCAATTTCATCGCATACAATTACATAAATATCCCGCATAATCCATTGCGTTTTTTAAGAAAACGTGCCGCATAATCAAGGACTTTTGCCCGCAACAATCACAAAAAAACTTGGAAGGACAGAAAGAGGGATCTCTGAACACTTTCAGAGGTGGGCTGCTCCGAGCTAGGCTAGTCATTCGCCAGGTACAGTGTAGTTCACTATGGCCTCGCGACC
>JAOPHQ010006565.1:150000-227178 GCA_030340625.1 Merluccius polli
CTATGCGAGACTACATTTAATGTAATACAATAGTCCTTTACCAAATTGGCATACGTACAGACCCATAATTAACTTTATGAGCTACACCAGTTTTAGCCCCTATACCGTTACACCTCTGTGATAAAGGCCTCTTGATGTTCTGCAATTGCATGAGAATAATTTACTTAAAAGGGTTGATTATTAAACTGTGGTTTAATAAAAAAATTGTTGTGCTGTATGTGACCAAAGCAATTGTATTGCATTCTGAAGTCAAACCCGTGTCTCATCTCGTCTCTCATCAAACCATCTCATCTTCTACCTACAGATGGCCGACTGTGGGGGCCTTCCCCAGGTGGATCAGGTAACCTAGCAACACACTAACTGAGGCTGAGGTACCGAATCCCTATTCCCCCAGCGACAGGAGTCTAGAGATGGCGTCCCTGCTTCGTCTAACCCTCTGCTGTGTCTCCTTTACACTCAACAGCCAGCTAAACTCACAGAAGCCCTCAAGTACTTCATCCAGGGACTGGGATACAGTATGTAGCAGCGCTACTTGAATTTTAAAACTCGACCTACTTGAAACATTGCATGACGCGCATTAATTGAAGCTGTATCTGCTAACCCACAAACCTTCAAAAAATACAAATGGGAAGAGAGGGGTGGGGATGGGTGGGCATGAACTGTAGTGGGTGGGTGAATATAATACAAATTGCATTTGCCATTTTTAACCACTAGAGGGCGCACTAAGCCTGCTTTTTAAAATGCCTGCAACAAAAACAGGCATGGGAGAGCGTGCACAAAAATGTTTGTAGCTAAAGTTTACTGGACACACCGTCCAACGCCGCCCTTTTGCAATTTCTAGGCGGGAGGGGGAAAATGAAAACACCGCATACATATGAATAAAACCCCCATTGTTAACAGGTGTGCCTCAACCCAATGCCGTCCTCTCCATCTTTTCCCCTTCCCGCCCTTCAGTGCCCAGCGCGTGCATGACGCGGCTGTCCCGCTCGCGCACGGCCTCCGCCTCCAGCGTGATGTCCAACGACAGCTTCGGCGCCGCGCGGAGCCGCGCGCACACGGACGAGCTCCAGCGCGTGCAGCCGGGCGCGCGCAGGCCCAAGGAGGAGTCGCGCGCGCGTTCCTCCACCGACGGAGGAGGAGGAGGAGGCGCCATGGAGACCAAACCGGTGGTGTGCTGATGACGTCCTGGTCCTCCCTTTTCTTATCTCTTTGTTTGCCATTATTGTTTGTTGTTTGTTTGTTTGTTGTTGTTTGTTGTTGTTGCTGAAAATTGAGTTGTTTTGTGCTAAAGGGTTTAGCTGTGCTAAGTAAGGGATAATCCACGACGACATTGGACTTGGACACACAAACAAGCACGCGCGCAAACACGTGCTTTAAAATTCCCCTATTTTACCACCAGGTGTGATGTTGGTTACCCATTGCGAGCCATGTCAAAAGCTACCCTCTAGTGACATCACAAGTGGGAGTGTCCGGCTGCTCTATTTATTTATTACGTCTGGGTGGACACTCCCACTTGTGATGTCATTAGAGGGTAGATTTTGACATGGCTTGCACACCTGGTGGTAAAATAGGGGACCTTTAAATCTTGTGTGACACTATCTCAGAAATATGAAATGTATGAATAAGGGTTTAAATGTAGGCTATCAATAGCCTACAGTGTGTACATTTCTTATGACGTGTTAGTGTTGTCCATACACCTGATATGTATCATAGTGGCCAATCAGTTTCAATGTTTTATTTTGAAACATTGAGGGTTGTTTTTTTAAACAGGAGTTGGCTGGTTCCCTGGTGTATAAAAATATCGACTTGCCTAATATTTATTGAGTTATTGGTCAGTTTAAACACTGATAAGGCCAGTTCCTGGACCCATCTCTGTTGTTTGTGTTTTGATTGTGTTTTTGGTTTGAATAAATCAGAAAACTGACATTCTGGTGAAAATGGCTCCATTTATTTTGTGTAGCTCCTCTTAACTATTCTATACTGTGGAGAATAAAGTCCCTATGTGAGAAGCGGTCATACTTGACTTACAATAAGAAATGCGATGCGATTTAACAAGCAAGCTTGTTAAATCTGTCTCTCCACTCTCCTATTCAGTGTTGGTTTTGATGGTTTAAATAGATCTATAATGGGAATACTTGTTTTGTAAACAAATATATGAAATAAGCATGAACCAATGGCAATAAATGAAGTGTTATATTCATTATGGTCTGATAGTTTGCTCTGCAATCCGAATACACTTGGAATATACAGCAAAATAATATATGCAGTAGTCTTTAATGTCTGCTGCAGAACATCTAACAGTAACAGGAGGATACAAGGTGTGTGTTGAAAGGTATTGGGCTCATATCTCTCTACCTAGGCATCCTTGAGCAAGGGCTGGTTCTGTTGTGATGGCGACTCTTCACTTCACAACCTGCTTTTGACATTAAACGACTGATGAGCAGGCAGCCACGAGTGATACTCGGTACGCCACTCAAAAGTACATTTTATATATATATATATATATATATATATATATATATATATATATATATATATACTGTATATATATACACTCACCGGCCACTTTATTAGGTACACCTGTCCAACTGCTTGTTAACGCAAATTTCTAATCAGCCAATCACATGGCAGCAACTCAATGCATTTAGGCATGTAGACATGGTCAGGACGATCTGCTGCAGTTCAAACCGAGCATCAGAATGGGGAAGAAAGGTGATTTAAGTGACTTTGAACGTGGCATGGTTGTTGGTGCCAGACGGGCTGGTCTGAGTATTTCAGAGACTGCTGATCTACTGGGATTTTCACGCACAACCATCTCTAGGGTTTACAGAGAATGGTCCGAAAAAGAGAAAATATCCAGTGAGCGGCAGTTCTGTGGGCGCAAATGCCTTGTTGATGCTAGAGGTCAGAGGAGAATGGCCAGACTGGTTCGAGCTGATGGAAAGGCAACTGTAACTCAAATAACCACTCGTTACAACAGAGGTATGCAGAAGAGCATCTCTGAACGCACAACACGTCGAACCTTGAGGCGGATGGGCTACAGCAGCAGAAGACCACACCGGGTGCCACTCCTGTCAGCTAAGAACAGGAAACTGAGGCTACAATTCGCACAGGCTCACCAAAATTGGACAATCGAAGATTGGAAAAACGTTGCCTGGTCTGATGAGTCTCGATTTCTGCTGCGACATTCGGATGGTAGGGTCAGAATTTGGCGTCAACAACATGAAAGCATGGATCCATCCTGCCTTGTATCAACGGTTCAGGCTGGTGGTGGTGGTGTAATGGTGTGGGGGATATTTTCCTGGCACACTTTGGGCTTATTAGTACCAATTGAGCATCGTGTCAAAGCCACAGACTACCTGAGTATTGTTGCTGACCATGTCCATCCCTTTATGACCACAGTGTACCCATCTTCTGATGGCTACTTCCAGCAGGATAACGCGCCATGTCATAAAGCGCAAATCATCTCAGACTGGTTTCTTGAACATGACAATGAGTTCACTGTACTCAAATGGCCTCCACAGTCACCAGATCTCAATCCAATAGAGCACCTTTGGGATGTGGTGGAACGGGAGATTCGCATCATGGATGTGCAGCCGACAAATCTGCAGCAACTGCGTGATGCTATCATGTCAATATGGACCAAACTCTCTGAGGAATGTTTCCAGTACCTTGTTGAATCTGTGCCACGAAGGATTAAGGCAGTTCTGAAGGCAAAAGGGGGTCCAACCCGGTACTAGCAAGGTGTACCTAATAAAGTGGCCGGTGACTGTATATATTAGGTGCAATATTCATGTAGTGTGTGTGTGTGTGTGTGTGTGTGTGTGTGTAATGAGTGATGAATGAAAGAGTCTGTATGTCCGGCATGTGCTTGTCTCTGCAAATAAAACAAGACACATTAAAAACCTACAAGCCTCACAGAAATGTCAAATGACTTTTGAATGTAAACCTTTATCACAACTGCTCTTTAGTCACTTGTCATTTGCCATTAAAACACACTAACGAATGTAAGTGTAGCTTAAGGAGCACTGGGTGGCTGTACCTCTTGCTGGTCATATAATAATAACTATAAAGGCCCATACACAATGTCAATGCACTGACATTGGGTGTGATGCATGTGACATGTGTGACCTCTCATGATCCTTGTCTATGTTTCCCTCGTTTAAAAAGCTCACTTTCCCTCTCCACATTCCCGCTTTCCCTTTCCATTGCGGCTTGCAGCGGTTATTAGTTTAGTTTAGGGTGGTGGTGGTGGTGGACCCCTTGCTGCCCCCTGACTGCTGCCTGTCTCTGTCTGCACCTCCAGCTGCAGCCATGTTGGAAAACCTCGGGATCCGGCGGCAGCAGCAGCAGCAGCAGGAGCCTCCGCTACGTTACCGCTAGCGTCACACTCACTGTGTGTGTGTGTGGTGGTGAGGGGGGGGGGGGGGGAGAGAGAGAGAGGGGGAGAACACACACACACACACACACACAGAGGGGGAGAGAGAGAGGGAGGGAGAGAGAGAGAGGGAACCCCGAACGGACGGACGGACGTGGTTTCTCCTCCAGGTTTTGGACGACGGGAATATTACAAGCAACCACACTGGATTTTAAAGCAGGGGAGTCGGCTGGTGCTCGGGGTAGGCGCGGCTGGGGTCCGGCGGCTACAGCAGCAGGGTGAGTGTTAAACCCACTCTCTTTTATAATGGGGGAGGGAGAGAGGGGGAGAGAGAGAGAGAGAGAGAGGGGAGAGAATGAGTGGAGAGACGAAGAAGAAGGAGGAGGAGAAGAAGAAGAAAAAGCCCACCGTTAGCTGGAGCTAGCTTAGCATTGTGGGAGTGTGTGTGTGTGTGTGTGTGTGTGGGGGGGGGGGGGGTGAGGTAAAAGGGGGGAGGTAAACACCGACATTGGGGGGGGGGGGGGGGGGGGTAAAGGGTGTGTTTGGTCAGATGGGGGAGCCACACTGCAGCGAGGCCGTGTCGTAAAATATGAGGGGGATTTTTTTTTTATAACCTGGAGTCATTTGTATTCCTCACAGACAGACAGTGGTGCATTGGCCGAAACCTCCCTCCCTCTCTCTCTCTCTCCCACTCCCCCCCTCTCTCTCCCTCTCTCCCCCCCCTCTCTCTCTCTCTCTCCCTCCCTCTCTCTCTCTCTCTCTCTCTCTCTCTCTCTCTCTCTCTCTCTCTCTCTCTCTCTCTGTGTGATGCGTTTGGGTGCAAAGGTCCCTCCACCACATCATCCGATGTAACCATGTAAGCTTTTTAGCAACAACATCTGTGTGTGTGTGTGTGATTTTATTATTTTTCGGTTAGTTAGTTACTGTAGTTTCGGGCCAAAATGTACAGCGTGGCGAGCACCACCTTAAACTACTATTTCGCAATGGAGGCTGGATGTATTGCCATGGCAATCCTCAGACCAGGCCTTGTTGCTGGGCTGTGTTGCTGTGGTGAAGTAGCTGGTGCATCATGTACGTTGTGAGACGACTGTCTGTCGTATGTGTTGTTGTTGTTGTTGTTGTTGTTGTTTGCGTTGCAATGTTAGGGATTTTTGTGTGGCCGGCTGCCATCGTCTCTTTTTTTTTCTTTCTTTCTTTTTTTCCTCTTTCCTCTCTTCACGTGATCATGTTGTGCAATCCGACCATTTCCCAGTGAGTGGTGTTGTCCTGTGGCTGTGGGGATGCTGAGTGAGGATCCTACATGAGGACCTACTGCTGAACGAGGTGGTGCTGCACAAGTGCACCGCCCACAGGACCCAGTTAGTGGATGATGATGATCAGGGTACCAGAGGGGTTATGCATGGGCTAGGCAAGCAGGCTTGTTAAAGGTCCCCTGTGTTACCACCAGGTGTGATGTTGATTACCCATTGCAAGCCATGTCAAACGGCGTTTCTCAATCTGCGTTCTTGACTGTACTTGTGTTCTTGTGGACTTGTGAAACGTCATCAGTCGCAGCCCAAGTACTGTTCCAATTCAAAGTCTGCATCTAGCCAAGTACAGTCCAAATGCCCGGATGTGTTCTTGCTCCGCCCGTTTTATCGAGGATGCATCAGGAGGTGACTTGTGTGGACTTGGGACGGCCAAGTATCCCTGAATGCATTTTGCAGCCTCCTCTTCGGCTTCTTTATAAAGAGTACCAACGGCAACAGCAACCAGCGTCTAATCCATTATGATGCTTATTTTTGTAATTTTGTCTAATTTTCTTTCTTCTCATTCAATCATTCACCAACGTCCACAACAACCTTTTCCCGCCACTGGCTTTTTATATGCAGGCTACAGATCTTGAAACAGAAAAAATATACCATTCATATTTTGAAAATGAAAAGAGGCAGGGTTGTGTTATATATCATATTGTATTATGATATATTATATTCTATCATGTTTCATTTTATTGTAAATATACATTACAGTGAAGCTAACCAGAGTAGACATGAGATGAGCTGAGATGGTGAAGTCATCAAGTCCGCTGCTGTTCCAACTGCAGAATGACCGGACTGAGTTTGAACTCCCGAGTCGAACTTACCAAGTCCGAACTACCAAGTACGCAAGTCCGAACTTGGCGTACTTGGTATTGAGAAAGGCCTAAAATCTACCCTCTAATGACATCACAAGTGGGACTGTCCACCCAGATGTATGATGGGTAGATCAGCCTACCAGCCTACCCAGTGGACTGTACCAACTGGTGGGCTGCTCTATTTATCGTACATCTGGGTGGACACTCCCACTTGTGATGTCACTAGAGGTAGCTTTTGACATGGCTTGTAATAGGTAATCAACATCACACCTTGTGGTAAAATAGGGGACCTTTAATGTTTTGCTGTTGTTATGAAAGTAGGTTTTTTTTGTTAAATAACGGTGTAATAGTTACGCTCTGCAACATATGCATGTGTTTGCGTGCACAAAAAAGACAAACAAACGAGCTTTCTGGTGGTCTGTTGCAGGACCCTCGTTTTTATGTTGTTAAAGACATCCTGACCCAGTCGATGACATTTAATTCTGCGTAAAATGCTTACCACAGAGCTGCACAATATACCGATATAGCATTTACATTTACATTTAGGGCATGAAGCAGATGCTTTTGTCCAAAGTGACTTACAATAAGTACATTTGTGCATATTAATGCTTAGCTTCAGCTCTTCTTTGGGCTGATCGTTTGCCGCAATTGTTCACATTGCGGTTGCATGGATACAGATCAGATACATCAGGCCTAGAATCACATGAAAGTGGCCCATTCTGATTTTGAAAAGTACAGATTCCACATTAATGCGTGCTGTTCACACTGCTCAGTAATAAGACGTGTGTGATTGTATGTATGCTTTACCAAAGCGGTTAGCCCCAAAAATAAATCTTGATTTTTGGGAGATTTTCCCCCATCAACATGCTTATGTATGGCCTTCACAGGCCAGTCAGAGCTTCAGCAGCTGGGTTCCCAGAGGCAGCAGAAAGCAGGTTAGCTTTTCTTCAATGGTGCCTGGCCAACAGGTGTGTCAGCCAGATAGTGGGAGGGTGTTTCCTCGGTATGCTCCAGCTATATGACAGCGAGCAACCAGGAAGTGGAAGGACAGGCGAGGGAGAACATATCCAGGCGCACACCCAGTCAGAGGCTCGGTGCTCTGAGTAAGCTGTCCTCATGCAGTTTTGGGATTTCCTGGGTTGCACCAGTGGAGGTACGCCATGCCTTGCTAGCTATTGTGCTCATGTCGCTAACTTTTGGAAGGTGTTTTTTTGTCTCCTGGGTTTGGTCTCGGTGCAGGTGTTGTTAGAGAGAGTAGAGACGGTGTGTCAGGTATATATAGGCTGAGGTTTTGTTGGAGAGATAGAGACGGTGTGTCAGGTAGAGGCTGAGGGGCTGGAAAGGAATTTGGTCTGCTCACCGCTGTGCAAGCACTTGCATGTGGAAACTTCACACAGTGGTAGACGACAAACAGAAGCACAGATCTCAGAAATTGTGTGTTCTGTTCATTTTTGTCTGGTTTTTAAACTAGACACGTGACAAGGTACTACAACTCTGACTGGTTTTAAGTTACCTGTACACTCAAGTAGAAATAGAAATTTTGAATTTTGATGAATCTCGTTTTAAAAATTCAACATTTATTGTCCTAATCCTTATCCTACACTGTATTATTGTTATTACTATTGTTCTTACTGGTACTACTAGTATTACTACTAATATAACAGGTGCTTTTGTTGCTTTGACCAACAACATTCTTTATTTCAAATCGATTTACCTTGTTTTGGCTTGCTGAGCCACAATACATGCTCTTAGTAGGTGCCCTAAATAACCTGTTCAAAATAGCCTAAAAAAATAAGGTAAAAAATAAGATATTGGGGAAGGGTAACACGCATTTGAAACATTCACACTCAAATACACACATTCTACCAAAGACTAGTTTGTCTTGCATTGCATCTCCTTGTTAATCAGACTGAAGTTGTCTCAACGTGAAATATATAAAATATTACATCATATTGTAAAATCTTTGAAACAATTAGGAAAGGAATTTGCCGTATGTGGATTTAGTAACAATTCAACAACACATCACCAGTAGGGTAAATCTAACCTGTCTCACAACTGAATCCAGCTCACATTCCCTGTTAGTGGGTGAACAATCCAACACTTGGTGAATTCTGCTTCACAATGATAGGAAGAGCCGACATCGAAGGATCAAAAAGTGACATCACTATGAACGCTTGACTGCTCTGACTGACAGAATGCTCTGACTGATATAATGACGATTGTGGCAAGTTACAGCCCTGTAGCAGCACGCTCGCCATACTGCTGTATTGGTCAGTGCAGTGATGTAATGATTTTAGTTCACAACATACATTGATTATTGGTATTGGACATGCCGTATACAGGGCTGGGAAGTTCTTACCAATGACCACGTTGACTTTTAATTGTAAGTAAATGTCTGATTCGCTGTCGTCATAATTACTAGGTTTAATTAGACAGCCCTGGAAGAGTTTAAGCCTGGTCAGTGTTGCATAATTAGCATGTCTTCGGAGGTGCAAGGAAACCGGAGCACCCTGGCGATTTGCTCATGGGAACATGCACAGAAAGACTTGAAGCTCGAACCCAGGGTCTCCATGTTGTGAGTCTGTCAGTGTAATACAAACTCTGTGCTTCCTGACTCCACAGTCCACATCACTGGGAATTGCAAAATGGGTATATAAATAAATAAATTGCATTTATATAGCGCTTTTCAAGACACCCAAAGCGCTTTACATAGTGTGTGTGGGGATATGACACCTCATCCACTACCAGTATAAGACACATACACCCAAAACTTAATGATTAGAGTTTGCTTTGCAAAGTACAAGTCAGTAGTGCGGAGGGCATGCACAGGATAGAATGCAGGATTGCCAAAAGGTCTTACTTGTCTCTCATTGTCTTATTTCTTCTTTTTTCTTAACACTTTGTGTTGAGTGTACTGCCACCTTAGAGGTGATCCCACACCTGTCCATGAAGACAACAAAAAAAAGGAAGAAGCAAAAAACATTGTTTTCAGTAAAGGTGCTGCTTAAACCAATTGACAATGGCCAGCTACAACTTCCAATACTAGAAGTTTAAGATGCACAATATCGTCGCTCAACAGTTATGATATTTTCCAATAACAAGACCCAAAGGTTGATGCTTCCTTTGTATGCTATGGCCACGCAATGCTATGCCATGCTACAACATCATGGCTATATGGTTGGTTCATCGCTGGTGTGCAACCCTTACTCCTCATTTCACTTGGATGCCAGAATAGCTGTGCCTTGACACGCTTTCTCTTTATCTATGCTCTAGCTTTAAATCCTAAATCTAGCATTACATCATAAGCTCTTACTTCTTGGTCAAGTGAGGGTGTGTTTTGTGAATCAGGTTATCGGAAAAAGTGGTGTTGTTTACGGTGTACTTGTAGTTATTTAATTGTACATTGTCAGATTCCAGGCCAGTGACACATCCATCCTGTTCACATATCCTTCGCCCCAGGCCATGCATTCTTGTTATTAGGAACAAACATACCTAAAGTTGCATATCAATGGCCTTGAAGGTAATGCCAACATTATATTTGTATTTGAACACACTAGAGTGCCTATCCAATGGAAATTAAATGGATACAGCAGTATGCTAAAAGTTACACCCATGAATGATCACATTATCAATTGACATAGGAATGCTAGTTGTGTTCCCAGTATGTTGTCGAGGTATCAGTTATAGGTTACTTATACAGGTTGTTGTCTGAAAGAAAGAATGATCAATATTGTAGAACCATGCTTTCTCCATTTGATTCAGAATACTGTCAGACAACTTGCTTTATATCAGTAGCGCTTCCTGATGCCTGATTCTACATCTGTCTGTGTATTTCTCTGCTGTGTTCTGCTCCTGTAGATCAGATTAGATCAGAGGGCTGCGGGTTGTTTTGCCTGTTGCCTTTCAGCGTGGAGTTGTGCAACACTATTAGCATAGTGTCATTGGTGGCATGCTTCTGTGGTATCCAGCCAGAGGGAATAGTTTTCTGCTGTGAGTAGGAGGGAGAAAGACAAGCCCAAGAAAGAAAAAGCGAGGAACGGCGAGTACTAGAAAAAGAACCTCAAAGCAGTGTTTTACACCAGAGAAGAAGTGTACCAAATTGAGCTGTAGCCAGACAAGTCTAATTCTGTTTTACTATCTCAAATACCTTTTCATTCCCACATTTCTTTCAACGTTGCAATGATAAGGTGAATGATTAAAGTTACTGAGTACATGGTTGCTTGGTTTTTTAAAATGTATTTTTACTTGCTTGATTTCAGGCTAAAAATGTATCGCAATGTAGCATAGTTGGAATTCTATAAGACTGAAAAATACTTTAGATACTAGGACTTGTCAACTTAAACTTACTTTACTGTCAATATTGGATATCACCCCCCCTTCATTGAATGGTAGCCTGTTTTTTCATGTCAAGGAAACAACATTAAACATTAAATGTGTTGCCTTTTCTTTGCTGCTAACAGATAGACAGTGATTGACAGATTGATTTTTGGCCAAACCCTGCAGTGACAGAGGCCATCGTTAAACAAATTATTCTATTATCTCTCATACTTCATTACAAAGTGTCAGAGAATGGCAAACAAAGGACAGTCTAAGAAAAATTAGAAGTAATATGGTAATTGTAAAAGCACATCAGTGTTCTTTAATATTGCATTATGTTTGCTATGAAGAAGCTAAAAGATGTATTGGTTTGTTCATTGCTCTTTAATGGCTTAGGGTTAGGGTAGGGCTGGGCATGAGACTAGATATTGTTTTGATTTTGGATATCGTAATATTGTGTTATGGCATAAGTGTTGTCTTTTCCTGGTTTTAAAGGATGCATAACAGTAAAGTGAGGAAAAAAATGAGAAAATACTAGTACTTTTAATTTGTTAAGTACTTAATTCACACCGGAGTATACAGAAATAGCCTTTACCATGTGGTTATTTTATATAGACTATTTATTTATTGAATTAATATGAATCAATATTATAGTTATGGAGATATTAAATGACCTATATCGCGATAGAAGATTTTGGACGTATCGCCCAGCCTTAGGTTAGGGGCAGTCGACCAAGTTCCAAATTAAGTTAGGCCTGTCGATACTTTTGGGACTGTATTTGTGGCTTTTCTGTCATTTTAATCAAATATCCTTTCTCTTTTTCTTTCTCTCTGCTAGATCTTTCCAGGATATCGTACGCTGGTGGTGAGTACTTTTTCAAATGTTTTGTAAAATGTTTCTATAAAGACATTAAGCATATGTGATTAGTTCATCATAAACATCATAAAATGTTCAAAGTTCCCAATTTTGTGAAATTCAGTCGCATTAAACACAGTGGTCCATCTGCATTACTAATACAATGCAGAATGTATGTAGCTGGGTACCTGAAGATGAGTCTTGATTGGTAACTTTTGCCCTGTAGTCAAGCTATCACCAGATTTTTTTGTTTTGCAGAATAAAGGCAGTGACTGAGTTGAGACATAATTTAAAACCTTTCCCATGACTATTGTTAGGTTGTTTCATATGACCTGGCCCTAGCAAGGGAACAAGCATGTAGTGTGAGGACAGAGGGCAGTATAGACCTGCTCTGGCCTTCAGAAGCGTATTGCAGCAGGAGAGAAAGTGTTTACCCAAGGTTTTTTATGTTGCATTAGAAATCAAGAATGCTGGACTGGTACAAATATTCAGTCACCCATGCTGCTCGGATGGAATTGTTTCAGATTTTATGTGGACATTTTGTACAGAAAATATGACATGAGATATAACATACAAAACACTATCTAATCTCTGCTATATGAACAGTTGAAGACCAGCTATCTCTCTGCTTTGTTAGTTGCTGCTCCTCAACTCTCACTATTCCTCTATTGGTAGATGCCAAAAGGCTTATGGGTGGATGAAAAGATTGCCCTTGATTGGCCTAGTTGCACTTCCATTTTTACATTTGAAACAAAAACAATACCAGATTCCTACTACTGCTACTATCTATTCAACCTTGTTTTTTTTGCCATGCATCCCTGGTATCTATTGTAAATGTAAATGTACTTTATTTATACAGCCCTTTACAACAATCCTTTGGTGTACCAAAGTGCTTTACAGCAGGTAATAAATAAAGAGAAGAATAAGTAAAAACAGTGAAAAACAATAAAATACAACAAAATCGAATAATCATAGTCACCAATTATTGAAAATCATAGTTTCTCTCTCTCTCTCTCTCTCTCTCTCTCTCTCTCTCTCTCTCTCTCTCTCTCTCTCTCTCTCTCCTGTTACTGCACTAATTCTAAAGACATGGAGAAAATGTGCACATGTGGCTGCGGAACTGGCGTCATGAATGTTGTGTTTTGAGATGTGACGTGCTGCTGCAAAGGACAGCCAGGCAGGCAGGCTTGCTGCCAGTCGACTCTGGAGATGGAATTACTGCAGTGTTTGTACTGTCCTCCATAATTTTTCTGTAGTCATCAATCCTCTCATCGCTCCTAGCTTTGTATCTCTGGCTTTCTTTTTCCTCCTTTTCCTCTGTCCCTTTCATCTCTCCTCAAGATATCTCTTTCTCGACCACTGCTCTGACATCAGATACCTGTCATGACCTGGTTTGCGTCTGCAGGCAGAGAGCATTGTGGGAACGCTCTAGAGGTGTTGCAGCGCAGAGCTTCTCTCGAGGGGGTCCCTGCTTCTCTAATTTCTCTGTTCGCTGTCATCTTTCCATCGCTGGCGATTTCTTCGCTTCACTCGAAATGTTTTTGAGTCCTCGCTTTTTCGTCAATCGTCTCTTTTTGTGAGTGACCTTTCCTGTCTATTTTTGTATTCTTCCTTCCGTCATCTGCTTCTCTGTTACCCCTTTCCTTCCCTGTATTCCTGCATTGCCATGCTGTACTTTTACACACCCCTTCTCGTCCTACATTCCCATCCCTCTCTAATCCTCTTTTTTTCTTTGCCTTTCCTTTATTCATTCCTTTAACTGCCTCCACAGGGCAACTTTCTGGTATTACGGAATGGAATTACCGTATCCCTTGGACTGTTGCGGTGCACAAACGGTGGTCTGACCAAGTGGGAAAAGACCCTGGACTCTGCCATAGAAAGCTGTTGGCGCACCTTTTTCTTGGGGAAAAATAAGTGGAATCCAGAGCATGTTACTATTGATTTGTAGGTGAGCTTGCATTTCTTCTCGTGCGACCTACCTTCTGTTCGACGGTATGAATTTTGCAACAGGAATTTATTAATCGGACCCGACTTCTCCTTGGGAAATGGAAGTATTAAAGTCCACAATTTGTAAGGACCCGCTTGATTTTTAGTTGTACCGTCACTGCTCTCCTGACGCTTAGGGGGACTATGCTTTACCTAATGCCTCACCATTAGAAGATTTGAAGATCTGAAGTTCAGAATGTTTTGGAACGATCAATTACCTTACAAGGATTGCTTACTTGTGCTTGCTTGGAACCTTCCTGAAGATGTGTAGGTGTTTCAGTAGGCCTTGGTACCTTGGGAGTCCTGGTCTTGAAGTTTGTTGACATGGGTTTGTCAGTTTCATATTCTGGCTACTGACTTACTTGTGTTTTTGCACAATGCTGAAAACTTTAGTTTTCTAAACGGAAATAACTATTGGCGTTACATGGTATGCATGTCTGTAAGACCTGGTATAATAACATGCAACTGCTAAATCCTTGTATTTTGTTGGGTATATTTCCCCCCACAACCAAAGTTATCTTTACAGACGATAGTCTTCCAGCTCTCTGCCCAGGATGCTCCACTGGCATAATACTTCCCTGGGATATGTGACATGTTTTGGACATTTTTTGCAGCCCATTTCAAATGACTTTCTGATGCATAGGCTAGCAGCTGTGTGATCTTCTTCATCCTACAAATGAACAACATTTTTTTAGGGCATTTAGTGGTCTTCGTGGACTCAATATTTGAACTTTCTCACTCAGTGAGACTCTCTGGGTTTCTACTACTGCATTTTGTGTGGTGGGCCGAAAGTTTTTTTTGCTGGCCTGGTCAGCAATTAACAAATCCTTGGCTTATGCCGCTGTTTGAGTGGTGCTGTAGTCTCTGGGCCTTGTGGCTAGCCCCAGGACAGCTGGTCCTACAGGACGCATGGAGAACAGAGGCTGTATCCCACTCTGTTGGAGCAAAGGGGCATGCATCTATGAACAGCACCCCCTGTCAAGTACGTATTCATTCAATTTTTATAAAATATACCTAGAATATCAAATCTATTGATTGTGTCTTTAGAAGATTGTTCTGGGCGTGGTGAAACAGGGTTACTAACTTACTATAGCTGAGGGCAAATTATTCTTAACAGTTTTATCAATTATTCTAGCCTGGCTATTTGTTTCCTAAAACCTTGTTGGAACTGTTCATACCAATTTGTTGATACTACATTTATAAGTAAACCCTACATCCAGTTGCTATATACAGGCAGGGGAACTGCCTGTATATAGAACATTGCCTTGATGCAGTACTGGTTGGCTTGGGTGTATTTTTGTCACATACAGTGAAATCAAAACAATATTCCCTGATGAGGTGGACTACTTAAGATCATGCCATGTCGTTCTTGTCTACTATGTTGGATTAATATCATGTACATACAGTACTAGGCTACATTTAGCCAGTGTATGTTTAAGCTGTTGGTTGCCAACGTTGGCAATGGAGACCTGTGATTTCTGCGTGTGTGTGCGTTTGTCTCTGGCTTTCTCGGACCAACTTGATTTGTGTGGTTGTGTCAAATAACAAACTTAAATGTAACACAAAAATAGACTACATTTGGAAGCATTTATTGCATTCAAACTTTACAGCATGAATATTGATAAGCATCAGCTTCAGATGCTGTGCCCACTTCAAGTCAAGTGATAGAAAAGAACATAACGTATAGCAAATGTACATTTAAGAAACCTCAACAAAAAGGAAATGGTGCAAAATAGGCGAGAGAAATGAGGATGGAAAGAGCTGCAGGGAAAGGAGAGAGGGAGATGTTGAGGCTTTCCCCGCGGGGTTGTGCTAACCCCCCAGTAACCTAGATACCAGCTAGATACTGCATCTACACAGGCTTTTCTGCCACGGCAGATCTTGTCGTCAGCAGTGTCATACTGAGTGCCAGCCAGAGGGACATTACTGGAAGAATGTTTATCAGGAGGGATATTTGACTTACCCCATTAACTTGTCCCCAATTTGCATATGCTAGTGGATCTGAGTTGATCTGTGATTCTGAAGAACAATAAGATGCATTAAGACTTTGGTGCAGTTTTGTTTTATTAGGGCTGTGATGACTTTCTTTCCAAAAGATCTATTGATGTCATAACATGCAATATTCGGAACGGTATTCCCCTGAATTGCTGGCCAGTTGAAAGAATAAACAGCCACGAAAGTGAAACCACAGGATTGATTGGCTAAAATTAGTTCCAGGTCTTGGCACCAATCAGAAACTACATTTGAAATGATCACTTTTTCCACAAGTGAATGTTCAGACCACGTGCTATGATTTAAGTTTTTTTGATTTCTCTTTAATCTGTTCCATACTTTGGGTGTCTTTTTCATCTTTTACATTTAACAATACAGTCTACAAAACTAGACTTAAAATGGGATAGCATACTGTGTGACTCTAAAGTAGTGACTCTATAGAAGTACTACTTCTCATAGTAGTACTAATTCTCTATAGTAGTACTACTTCTGTAATAATGGGCCACAATCTGCTTTCAGTTCATTATGTTTAAGCATTGGTATGCATTTAATAGTCTTATAGTAAGCTTACAGCTTACAGTACTTCTGTGTGTGTCTTTGTTTATCTAATGGTCTTGATAAATGGATCGGATCAAACTTCAAAGCATGGGGAGTTATATTATTGATTTTTACTTAACAGCCTACCATAAGTACAACAGACACTAAAACATCAATTTGCCTGTATGCAGTGAATTAAGCTAAAATAACAGAACAAAACACGCATCCATGTGCCCTGAAATGCATGTGTGGCGTGAAATGCCTAAAAGTTTATTCTAGCCAATCACAGCAAGAGTTTGTTGTTAACCAATCAAGAGGCAGTGAATTAGTCAACAATCTTGCATTAATTCATCTTTCTTTTCCTACAGTGAACAGATTCAGATTTTACAATACTTTGAGTATTAGTTAGAAAGTTTAAACACAAGTAATGTTCTACCACAGTACCTAGGAATAGAGGTATGCAGTACCTTACAGCACATGCCCAGCTGTCATGTGATTCACTTGAGCCTTGTACTATAATGCTTGTTCAATACATAATAGCGTTACGTAAAGAAAATAAGATACTTTACACACCATACATTTCTCTGGAGGATTAAGTATTAAGAAAAGTATCTAAAGGTAAAATGGATGCAATAATTAATTGTTGTGCAGTAATTAACTATTTAGTAATTTACTATTTACATTTACTGCTGCTTATTAATTGGTCAATAAGCAAAAATCACTTGATGTAAAAATAACCCTGTAACACAACAGTAAATGGATATCTTTACATATAAGTATGTGTTGGTTAAAATGGTTTGTTCAATATTCCAATTAACTTAGAATTACAATTGTAACTATCTCCAAACCAAGATTATGTTTTTTTATGTTTTTGTCAATGTTTGTTATTAATATTACCTACCTATTTACTGCTATTGTAGTGGGTTAATATTCACACAGTACATCATTTTTTCCCATACATTTTACCTTGATATTATTATTAAAATATATTAAATGTATTTGTCAGTAACATTGACTGAATAACCATAATGATGCACTCTAAACAGGGGCTTAATATGACTGAGGATCTGAGTGGGCCTCCCATAGAAGGTCAAATTAGAGCCAAGTTGGTCCACACATTGTGCCCCTTCTGCTGTCCTACTCCAAAGACTGCTTTTTTATGTTTTTCCTTTTTTATGTGCAAATTGCATAGCATCATTTTAGTGTAAGCAAACTGGTATCAAGTGATTGTGATGGTGGATTACCTACAACCACCAGTGTTTTTCCATACATTTTAAACAAGATTGACAGTGAAGTGCATTCCATGGGTTAGGAGGATGAAGGCTATTGAGGCAGAAAAGGTACACTTTCACATGAACTTTACAGAGAGGTGATATTACACTAGTGAAGTAAATGAATAACTGGGCGCTAGGAGGACGCACACTCACACACAGACACAGCTCTACTATTGTTACAGTGAGTTCCTCTTGCTAGTCGATGCTGAGCTGGGTTTCTGGATATGTACCGACCCCCATTTCCTCTTTTATTGCTGTTGCGGTCTGCGGGTGTGCATCTCGTTTTGCCTTTGAAGCAGCATCCGTAGGTCAAACTGATAAAGTGCTGATTTAGACCCCCTCCTCCACTCCTTCCTTTCCGTCTCCCTGGCAGCTGTCACAGCTTTTGCTATTGATGATCAAACATCTGATGAATAGAATAACGTTCAGGATATTGCTGGGCAACATGGCCAAAGTCTTCTATCCTGATTAATGCAATTAATATCTTGATAATGATATATATATATATATATATATATATATATATATATATATATATATATATATATATATATATATCGCGATATAGCATGTTTTCTGATAATTCAATAAATAAATAGTTTCATCACTTTATTGTAATACAGACTTTCAAACCAGGAAAAGACAACACTTTATGCCATATCACGATATTACGATATCCAAAAAGACGATATCTAGTCTCATATTACAATATCGATATGATATCGATTCATACAATTGTTCTTACAATTGTATGATGTCTTGTATGCATGGGATAGGGATATTCAAAGCATATGGGGAAATACATTTAGTCTTAGACTATTTTCCCATCAGGGAATTGGCAGGTATACTTACTGTTGGTGCCATAGAATGTCATTGCCCAAAATCATACACGATGAACATCTTTCAGTTAGGATAGCTTTATTCATAGGACAGGCTTACCTTTTCAACGCTAGGAAAGCAAAGTATGAGAAACAGTTCATATTAATGGTGATGCATGACAAAATGGGTAGAGTGATTCATTCTCCCAAAGTGGGTTGCACACCATTCGAGGAGTGACCGAGTGTTTTATTATAAATAAATATTGGCCAATGTTAATACATGCATGATGCAGCAGTTTTGAAAGTATAGGCAGTAGGTTGGTGCCAAAGGGCGGATATTTCCGGTGGTTTGTGTCCCTGGAGACTAAAAGGGGAAAATGTTGAAACACCAATATTCCAATTATAGCTATGTCAATGTATTTAAGGAACTGAAACCCCCAAGTTGTATCTTTTTCATCCACCAATCAAACACTCATTTCTCTCTCTCTCTCTCTCTCGCTCTCTCGCCCTCTCTCTCTCCCTCTCTCCCTCTCCTTCTTCCTCTCTCTCCTCTCTAGAATATGACAGCCAGTTAGCCCCGACCGAGACTCCAAAGTCTGACATGGCGTCATCCTCCTACCTGGAAACCGGCCGCAACCACTCGGCGGTAGGTGGTTGCGGGGTCAAATCCCGCTCCGGCGCCACCGGCGTGGGCACCAGCAGCAGCTCGGCTGGGGGCCTGGAGAGACCCCTGGGCTCTATGGACCGGGTGCTGAAGATCTTCCACTACTTCGAGACCAACAGCGAGCCATCCACCTGGGCCAGCAACATCAGACACGGAGATGCCACGGATGTTAGGGTAAGATACGCTCACTCTCTCACACACTCATTGTACTGTAAATAATAAAGCCACATAGTGTAAGTGAGAGTAGTGTGTGAAATTATTAACTTGCACAAACACACATTAGAGTCAAGTTCACTCAATACCCCATATAAACTAAGCACTCTCACAGGCACGCTAAAACCCACTGGTAAAAATGAGGACATCTTTCTCGGTGGCTAGGAGACAGCGGGGTGAACTGAAGTAACAAAAAGCGACAGCAGTGGATATTTTTTCGACCAGTGAGTGAATTTGTCAAATCTATCTGCGTCTCTATGACTGCTCGCTTTTCCACGATTTCTGAATGATGATTTATCAGCTGTTTTTTTCTGCTTGTTGTTATACCAGTCCATAGAAATGTAACCACAAATATCAAAAACTGCAAAAAAAGCTCTCACATTTGGTACATTGTGAGTCAACGACGAGCCATATTACAGAGAGGCTGGAAAACAAACTCTTTAAAAATCAGAGGAAGGTGAGATTAAGGGAGAAATGAAATCCAACACTAAGCTTATGGGCTGCTGTTGCCTTGCTTCTTATAAATATTAATATAACACATGTCTGTCATTTATATGTATAAAACGTGCTGTTGACTAGAAGTTACACGTCCCACATTGTCAGGAGTGCAATAGCTAGCCCACCCATGTGAAATAACAGATATATAATTCAATTGAAAGTGGAACAAAAAAGAAACTACAATATAAGGCGATCGTATTTACAAAGAGTCAGCTGTACGTGTGCTGGCAGCGGTGTGCGATGACCACATTTGCTCCTGCTAATGTCTGCTGATGATGCTGTGTCATAGTCCAAAGGTAGTGTTGGTTTCAACGATGTTGGCACTTCTTACAGGCTTAGCTTCATACTGGTTTCTCTTGGCGTGTCCGCAGGGTGTGATCCAAAAGATAGCGGAGATCCACAAACTGCGCTGTGTGTCTTCTCTGGGCCTTCGCCTCGCGCACTTACGATCCGACGCCCTGCACTGGCTGCACCCTGACCTGGGCGTGTCTCATGTCAGGGAGAAGTACGAAAAACAGCACCCCCAGGAGGAGTGGAGGTACCAACTCAAAATTATTTCATTTTTATTTTAATCTCCATGTCTCTCTTTTATTGCTCGCTCCCTTTCCTCTTCTTCTGTATATGTGTGTGTGTGTCATGTGTGCGTGCATGTCAGTTAGCATGCTGAGCCAGGTTTTTACAGTATGGTAAATATATTTCTTGGAAAGATTTAACGCAGCATGAATTTCTCACTCATTTTGCGCATTTCTCATTAATATTAATGAATACATGTCCCCAGTACAAAAACTGCATATGCTAATTCCCTGATGCTAATTCCTGCATTTAAATTCCAAGTTCACACGCATCACATATTGTATGTGCAGGCAGTGCCGTTCTCGTCTCCTGCTATGAAGGTCTAATGTCCCCTAGTTGACCCCCTCGTGAGTTATAAATCCGTGACAGCGACGAGGCTAAATGGCTCTGTCAAAGTGATCCTCGGTTGTTATAAAAGTCTTCGTCATAAGCTGTCCAAACGAGGGCCATCTGCCAGTCAGCCAGCTGTGGTCTCTGCTAGCCACTGCCTGTTGAGTAGGAGGAGGCGCATAGCCACCGCTGCTGCTAAGGAGAGCTATAGTTAGAACAATGGCGCTGTAGCCCTGGGGAGAATGGGTGGACGGATCGCTCTCTGTCTCTGTCGCTGTCTCTCTGCGACCTCTTCCTGTTGTCTTTTCTTGCACTCCAATGCGTATATGCAGTCTTTCAAAATGTGTCACCATCTGCATAATTTTTTCCCATTTAATTTTTCATCACTCGCCCCACTCCCCCCGCACACTTTCCCTTTTGATGTATTCCCCTCCCTCCCACTCTCTTTTTTCTCTCTTTCTCTGTCTGTCTGTCTGTCTGTCTGTCTGTCTGTCTCTCTCTCTGTCTCTCTCTCTCTGTATCTCTCTCTCTCTCCCTCTCTCTTGCCCTCTCTCCCCCTCTCTTCCTTGTGTGCTTAGAGGGAACATAGCATGTTTAATTCATGCGCTGAGCCCTAATTCCCTGTGCTATGCTATCTAACAGGCCTGAGATAATGCAGTGACTACGAGGCTAGGGCTGTGTATCGGCAAGAATCTGGTCGTATAGAGAAGGTTATGACAATACATTGCATAACACAATGCATACACGTGATAACATATGGCCATTGTACTGCCGTGAGGGGAGATATATTCCAAAAAATGGTCGACATATTTGTATATTGGAGATAAACAAGCTGCCTGCCCAGGGACTAAAGATGGAAATGTGGCTCTTTGGCTTACTCTGGCTGTGTTTACAGGAATGTAATCAATATGCACTGTCCCTGTCAAATAAATAAATATGCGTTTTGTATACGCATAGTAGGGCTGGGCAATATATATCTATATATTTGGGATAGCGTAATATCGTTATATGGCATAGGTGTTGTCTTTTCCTGGTTTCAAAGGCTGCATTACAGTTAAGTGATGAAAAAAATTTGAAAATACTTTTCATTTGTATTTAATTCACATAGGACTATACAAACGTAGGATTTACCATCTGGTAATTTTATATAGACTATTTATTGATTTAATTACCAGAAAATATGCTATATTGTGATATATATCGTTACCGAGATATTAAATGACCTATATCGGGATAGATTTAGAAAGATTTTGGCCATATCGCCCAGCCGTAATGTATAGTATACAATGTAGTTATGTACATTGTATAGGCCACATACAAAATACATCAATTGGAAATCAGTACCACGCTAGCTGTGCTGCTTAATGTTGGGTACATTCAGACCCGCAGTATGATGTGTGCAAGCATGATGTTTCATTAGAGAAAATGAATTACCTGTGCCATTTTAGTACTTAAATATTTGTTGTTGTTTTACTTTCAGGTACGAGTTGCGTATGAGGTACCTCCCCAAAGGCTACCTCAGCCATTTCTCGGAAGACAAACCGTCTCTCAACTACCTCTACCACCAGGTGAGGTACCAACACAGGCTGTCACTTCCTAGATAGCCCTGTTGCAATTACAGATGTTCTCTCTACCTCAGAGGATTGTTGTGCTGCATTGTTGTGTATGGCATCATACATGGTGTCATGCTGAAAATATACCTTGTGTTGTGTTCATTTTAAATATTTTTTAAATGAGTGATTAGTGATGGAGCCTGGGTATGATATTGAATGACATCTTGAAGCTATGTATCATATTATAAGGTGACCAATTAATGGGAATATGCTTTTTAGAATAAATCTCTAGAATAAGTCGAGTTGAAGTGTACAGAGGCCAGCAATCTCCCATGCTCTCTACCTACTGTCCTCTATCAACTGTCAGGACTGCATACTATTGACTGTCATGGTGTGCCAGTTATTATAAGCCGCCAATCAAGGCGAAGACAGGAAGTAAAGCTAATCGGAGGAAGCCTGATTGTTGTACCTTCCTGTCATCTGCAGGTGAAAAGCGACTACATGCACCAGCTGGCCGATCATGTTGATCAAGATGTTGCTCTCAAACTTGGCTGCTTGGAGATCAGGTGGGCGGGGGGGGTGTATGAATGACTCAAACTAGGGCTGGGTGATATGGCCAAAATCTTCTATCCCGATATAGGTCATTTAATATCTTGATAACGATATGCATCACGATATAGCATGTTTTCTGGTAATTCAATAAATAACTAGTCTTTATAAAATAACCCCAGGGTAAATCCTATTTTTGTGTACTCCTGTGTGAATTAAATACTTGACAAATAAAAAGTACTAGAGTTTTTTTTTTTTTTTTTTTTTTCACTTTACTGTAATGCAGCCTTTAAAACCAGGAAAAGACAACACTTATACCATATCACGATATTATGATATCCAAAATCTAAGAGGATATCCAGTCTCATATCACAATATTGATACAATATCAATACATTGCCCAGCCCTAATTCAAACACACACGTTTGTTTGTGTTTTACCACACTACTGGCAAAAATATGTCTTATTTCCTCTGAGGTGAACCTTGTCCCATCGTCATGTTCTCCTAGGAGGTTCTTCAGAGAGATGCCCGGAAACGCCCTGGATAAAAAGTCTAACTATGAACTTCTTGAGTAAGTTCTGATTTTTAAAGAGTAACTACTACACACTGTGCATTTGCTGTCACCTACAGTAAAAACCAACAAACAAATGGATTGGCTTTGCGTCATGTCTTTTGTCATATTGAATACAGTGAAAGGGAAAACAATAGTATGTATGTGTTTGTGTAATTACATTTTTTTTTCTTATTTTCCCTGCAGAAAGGACGTTGGTTTGAGGAGGTTTTTCCCTAAAAGCCTCTTGGAATCTCTCAAGGTAGGGTCTTGAACCAAAGCAAGAGCGGTTTGGTTTGCTGCAAATCCATATGCCATAGATTTTCTCATTGACTTCCAATTAGCTTGAACTGATATTCCAATGCTCAAAGATGCTGTGTGGAAAACTCTCCAGAACTGGTTGTGTCCAGAAAGGTTTGATGAAACAAGTGAACAAAAACAATGAAACACAGCCACAAGAAGAAAAATGTTTCCCTTTAATGTTGTCTTCGTGGTTCGGGATGTGGAAGAAGGATTTTCTCCGGTCTGAATAATAGATTAGTTCCAATGTATTGGACCCATTCAGGTCGACCTTTCAGTGTCATTTTGACTGTGTGCACCTTTTTCCACAGATTTCTATTCTCATAAACTGCCATTGTCCTTGAAACATAATGATCTCACTTCAATCCCTTCTGCGTTTTTTCCCCTCCTTCTCCATCTACCTCATTCTCAGGCTAAGACGCTAAGGAAACAAATCCAGCTGACCTTCAAGCAATTTGCCAACCTCAATGACGAGCAGAGCATCCACAAGTTCTTTGAGATTCTCTCTCCAATCTACCGCTTTGACAAAGAGTGCTTCAAATGTGCTTTGGGGGTAAGGAGAACACAATTCCTACATTTCCCTTTTAAATATTGGCTGGTCACCATTGTCACCAAGAAGTTATAGGGGGCCACAATGACATAACCTGACGGGCCAGATGGTTTGCTACACAGAACCATCTGGGAAGTCGACCTTGTGGGAAAAGGCGCTTTCAAATAATATTCTTGGCAGGTGATTGGAGGAACCATCTGTCATTACCGTCTGTCACAGGCTTACTTCAACCAATCAGCGAAAACATCTTTTCCTTTGAGAAAAGCCTTCAGTGCCGTTCTTTGCTCTTCGTTCAATGAAGAAATAGTTAAATATAACTGATGCTATAGCAGCATCTACGCTAACCTCTTTAGGAGGCGCCATTGTTGCTTTTCGCTGTCGAGAAGCAACTAAACCCCGCCCAAAAACCACACAGCTGCCAGTAGTTCCTCATAGGACGCCGATTGGACCGAACCACTGTAGTTCGGCCACAAGCGCATAACTTGAAGCCTGGCCAGACCGATCTCCCGAGAGAAAAAGAATGTGAACTCGCGAGATCGGGTTGGTCTCACGAGGCTAAGAGGGGGCCCCAATGACATTAAAATCACTTTAAAATGGAAAAATAATATGATTTAAATCAATTATGCTTCTTATGTCTCCTAGTCTATTTCATGATCACTTTTTTTAATCTCTTTTCAGTCTAGCTGGGTCATATCAGTAGAGTTGGCCATCGGCCCGGAAGAAGGAATCAGCTACCTCACAGACAAGGGCTCAATGGTGAGTGTTCATCTTAGATTTGGTTGAGGAGACGAATGTCAAACTGCGGTTGCTTGAAGGAGCCTGCGTAATGTCCTCTGCGGTGAACCGAGAGCCTCGCTTGTTTCGGGAAGTCACTGCTGTGTGTGTGTGTGTGTCCTAGACTAGTCGGGGCTTCAATGAACATCAAAGCTTGAGCATCATCCAGCACTGGTTGTAATGTTGAGTGTGCATTCACTCTTCACTCATTGGTTTGGTTGACTGCTGAGCTAGGAGCTAGCCTAGCGAGAGAGTTGTCACGGAAACTTGTGGTATAGTCAACAAACCAGTGTAGGGATGCTGGCTGGGCGTTCCCGACAGATCTCTGAGGCAACAACAAAAATGATCACCAACAACCTCAATATTTAAAAATGTCACAACATCATGATTTTAAACTTCAGTAATGTTATGTTCCTAAATGGGTTGAAAGTGATGCGTGTTTGGCGAGTCTTAATGGGGGAAAAACAGGCTTATTGATATATCACCCAGTTGGCTTCTAAGCCAAGTTGGAAGTGAGCCTTGAAGCAAGTCCTGGGCGCCTAGCGGCCAGAGTCAATCTCTGCGTCGACTTTGCTGCATGCATGCGGCTACATTTCTACAGTACTCTCTGATGTCAGCACTGCATTCAGCTGGAAATCATTCTGTTGTGATCTATGATGTCATCTCAAGCATAAAGTGGGATTCGGTGATGCTGCTGCCCTCTACTGGTCCAACTGAGCTCACTTCAGTGGTTAGTTTGTAGTCAGTTCTCCTTTATATTGGCCTGGAAGAGCATCCACACAGACCCCCAAACCAATATGACCAGCTGTTATGACATTGCTCCATCTATACCCCGACCTAATCGAGCAAAACCTAGCCATCGCTAACCTCTTTTAAATCAACATCAACATCGTTACAAAACTAACCAACAACCTAATACGTTCTAACTGTATGCATAACATACCCATCTCTTAATGAATTACAATATTCAAAACCATTCTGGTCTTTTCAAATTACCCTCCAGTTGAAATCCGTTGAATACTTTGGTTATTATTATGTTACCATTTTGCTAGCTATACTGTGAAGGTAATGCAATGTTGTTTGTTGTGGATAGCATATTGCCTAGCTTTAATTTCTCTCTCTCCATATTACCTCTCTCCCCCTTTAGCCTACCCACCTTGCTAACTTCACCCAGGTACAGTCCATACAGTACTCTGCCATGGAGGAGAAGGATCGGAAGGGGATGCTGCAGCTTAACGTAGCAGGGGCAGCAGAAGTAAGCACACACACACACACACACACACACACACACACGCGGTTACTCACTTAACACATTGGTTCTATTTAAGGAAATAATCATATTTTCACTGTAGTTCTTCTTTTTTTGTGTGTGTGTGTCAGCCTCTCATAGTCACCACTACATCGCTGACCACAGCAGAAAACATGGCCGACCTGATTGATGGCTACTGTCGTCTGGTCTCCTCTGCCTCTCACTCCTTCATCGTCAGGGTCCAAAAAGGTAAGATACGTCACACAATTTACTGTACCCTGAATATTCAACACACACAGCAGAAAAATGTGGGGAATTTCAGAGATAAGGTCATTCAAGGTATTTGTGAAAAGGTTTTTCCTGCTGTGCTGCTGAGTGAAGCTACACTGTAGTAAACATGCTGAGAATATATGCCTAGTGTTCAGCAGTGAGGAACAGTTGTTGAAGTTGTAGTGTGTTGATCTCTGTTGATTTCTGTGTTCATCCATATTTCAGAGGGGGACAGAGCCCTACCTTCCATCCCCAAGTAAGTAAATAAAGATGACTATTTTTTGTTTTTAATAATAGAAGAAAACCTTGTATAATGCATTTCTATATTTGTATAACGAGAGACAACACATTATTATTTAAAAACAAATAAAATGAATGTATAATAACGAATGTAAAATATGAATGTATAATAACTCATAACTAATTTTCTCCTGTAGGGTGTCCAACCATGAGAAACGCATGGAGAAGCGGATGGACGGTGTGAGGACCAGAGCAGTCTGTGTCTCGGGTAAATGCAGAATACACCCCCATACTGTTCATCTCTCCCCCCCCCCCCCCCCCCCCCCAGTGAGCTGATCTACAGGCCACACAGTCACTCTTAACTACACTCCCTCACTGCATTAGTGTGGGATCGTAGCCGGTTAATGGCACAGGTTTAGTCAAAGATCAATTCCCAGGCAGTCGACTGTTACCAAAATCAGTGATTGGCCTTTAAATCGCGTCATCAGAATGAGCCAATGTTAGTTAGCTAGCACAGAACCAGCAGATCTTCATTATTATGTTTCCATTATGAGCACTGGCCCATAATTAACTTAATGAGCTACAACTGTGTTCGCCCCTACTATTACACCTCTGTGATAAAGGCCAATAAACTATGATAGAATAAAACTATGTGGAGCTGCACAGCTATAAAGTCAATAAATGAATTGTATTATATACTGCTCTCCAAAAGGCTTTGTTTAGTTGAGCGTCTTCCTAGTGGCTTTCATTCTCTCTACTCTTCTGTAGTCTTCTTCATTTCGGTATGTGTCACTCAAAATACCATGTTGGAAAGATGGTATGTGTTTGAGATGGTGAAGTTTAGGAATCAATTAAAGAGCTCATAGGATGTGTGCGCGAGTATGTGCGCGTGTGTGTCCGCATGTGTGGTGCGTAGGCTATTTCCACATAAAGCCGTGTCTGTTCCAGTAATGAAGAGCTCTTCTCTGGCCAGATGTCTTAGTGGAGAGACTGACTCACTGTCAACTGTGACAGTCTGGATACAAAATGGGCTCAAAGTGGCTCTTTGTTGAAACCAGGACTCGGTCATTTATCTGCCAAACTGGCACAGCGTTTTATAACACCGTCGTCTCCTGTTTATCCGATTTTTCTGAATGGGAGGCGAAAGTTATAAATATATAACGGCATCACACACACATTCCTGACAGTGGAACAAATTGATAGATCATTTGCCAGTTAAGGAGAAGGTACTACAGATTATGATCATCCCCTTATAGACATATTTCAGTTCAAGTTGTACTAAACACATTCAAGTCCATCCACCATAATATTCTAACTAATAATCTCTCTTTATCTGTCTTCATCATGAATCACCTCTCAACCCTGTTCCCTCTTTCTGTCATGTGTTTGTGCATGCTGCTACTGCAGGACATACTAGTGGTGACGGTAATTCCAGCAGATGTATTTCTTGGCAAATATGACACTGAAATGGCTTAAATGGCACAGCTTGTTTTCCCTCTTCTAGTCTGATTTGGTGCCCTGTGGTGCCCACACCACACACACTTTGAAAGTGTGTGTGTGTGTGTGTGTGTGTGTGTATCCACGCATGTGTGCGTGTGTGTGTGTGTGTGTGTGTGTGTGTGTGTGTGTGTGTGTGTGTGTGTGTGTGTGTGTGTGTGTGTGTGTGTGTGTGTGTGTGTGTGTGTGTGTGTGTGTGTGTGTGTGTGTGTGTGTGTGTGTGTGGCTGTTGAAGCGTTAACTACACACTAGACTACTTTTGTATGTTTGCTGCCATCTAAAGGTTAGAAGCCATCTTCATGTTGGAGACCAGGGAGAGGGGGATGAAGAATCCCTTGAGTTTCTTCTGAGAAAAATAAGAAGTGTTTTAATTAGGCAAGAGTGGTCCCGTTATAGACAGCTTGATGCAATAGTGTGGTTATCTATGTGGCAATGTTAACAGCGTGATGGGATTTCACTCATCAGCAATGGTCACAATTGCACTTTAAGAAACCTAATTAATTTGGGTTTTGTTCAGTCTTTGATTTATTCAGGCAATGCATATTTTTAAAGGAGCTGCTTGTTCTGGCTTGTTCTAAGAAATCGAGTGGTTATTCCCTTCTCCCATAGAAGCTTGAAACAAAGGAGCACAAGTAAGCCAAGTCAAGTCAATTTAATTTGTATAGCCCTTAATCACAGTGGCAGTCTCAAAGGGCTTCACAGGCTATATATTTATGACAGCCCCTAAGCCCTAGCCCCCCCAAAGTTACCTTGCGAGGCAGCTGGATTCGCGAGATCACGATCACGCGAGAATCCGTCTTGCCAGCTTGTGTCCGAACCACAGTGGTCAGGTATCAGCGGCCTATGACATGGTCTGGGTGTGACGACAGCAAGAAGTGACTGTAATGTTTGAAAACAACAATGACGACTCCTAAAGAGGTTAACGTAGATGCTGCTATATTATCAGTTAAATTTGAACTGGAGAGTATGTCTTCATTGAAAGAAGAGCAAAGAACGGCACTGAAGGCTTTTCTCGAAGGAAAATATGTTTTTTCACTCTTCTTCCGACTGGCTTTGGCAAGAGTTGATCTGATTGGTTGAAGTTAGCCCTTGATAGACGTTGATAGACAGATGGTTCATCCAATCACCTGGCAAGTATTTTTTGAAAGTTCCTGCCCTTTTCCAAACAGTTTTAGAGGACAACTTCTCAGATGGTTCTGTGTAACAAACCATCTGGCATTTCAGGTCACCCCCAAAATGGCAAGGAAATACTCCCTTAATTATCAAGGAAGAAACCTTGAGAAGGAATGCAGAGTTGGGGATCCCTCCTTCCAGGGATGGAGGGATCAGGGAGGAGGGAAGAGGAGAGCAATGGGTGCCATAATTGACAAACCCTCCGTCTGTTTTATTGTCATAGATTGATCGATTATTCCTAGGACCCAGGTTATTAGTGTCCATGATTATGCTATCGATCAACTTGAATCAATCAATACCAAGGTCTACACCTCAGGGAATGTCTTCCTGGCTTAGTCATTACAAAGTAATTCAAAATATGACTCAAAATCTATTTGGTTTGCCTACACAAAGAACAGGAACCAACCTACAGCGCAAATGAACTCATTGCGTCAACCACTACGCATGTACCATGCGTAGTGGTTGATTTCAACCAGATGGACGCAAGCTCACAAAGGCTGTGTGTAGTATGTAGTTATACAGACAGATCTTGTGTCTGTGTCTGTTCTCCTCTTGGCTTATTTATCTGGCTCTGATGACACCTTTTCCCTCGCATACTTCCTTTAGTTTGTTTTTTGATTCCTGTAAAGATTGTATTGCTTTGTCCCTCCTTCCTGCTTGTCATCTCACTTCCCTTTTAATACACTGCGCTGACCTTCCACCCCCCCCCCCCCCCCCCCCCTTCCTCTGTCTCTTATTTCCTCTCCCTCTCTGTCTGTCTCTCTCTCTGTCTCTCTCTCGTCCATATATCCTTCCTGTGATGGCGGGCTCTCTTTGACCCAGCACTGCTGTGTCGCTGTGGCATTTCGCTTGGTCATGATTCTGGCTTATGCATGTGTGCATGTTTCGGAGTGTGACTATGGGCACAGGCATTTCTGAAAGGTACACACTAGTCACACGTGTTGTTGTGCACTGTGTGTCCTTTTTTACCTAGCCGTCTTTTGGTTCCATGCCTCTGGGACAGTTGAGGAAATACAAAGATTTTCAGCAAATCAGGGATGAGAGGCATGAGAATGGTCAAAAGGGAACTAGGTGTGTGTGTGTGTGTTGCTGTTGCGTGTGTTGTTTTTAAGACGCTTGCCTTGCCCGTTCTGTACCCCCATCCGCCTCACAAAGTCAGTGTAAATGGTGACATGTTGAATCTAATGAGTCTAAACCGCACCTTCCTCAACCTCCTCTGTGCATTTAGAAACCGACGACTACGCTGAGATCATAGATGAAGAGGACACCTACACCATGCCTTCAAGTGAGTCCACGCACGCACAAACACACACACACTCACACAACCACAAACACACACACACACACACGTAATCATATCTACCATGGCGTCATGTAGCTGTCAGATAGCCGTTGCCGTGCCATTGTGAACGATGGAGTCCATTTTCTTCATATATGTTCATGGCTGTTCATGCGTCATACATAAACCAACCCCCAGCGCTTATTATTCCTCCTTCCATCTGATTCGCAAGAGAGGAAGACAAGCAGGGGAGAGAGTCTCGATAAACCATTGAAAACATTTCACTATTCATGTATCGCTATGCGATGGTAGCCTTAATGCGAGACTACCAGTGGAGGAATTTAGGGACACGTTAACATTCAGACACACATGCTACTAAGCTAGTTTAGTGATCCATTGGCTGCCTTCGCGAGTCACATGATTAGCATGATTTGAATTGTCCATGGAGACTCCTCCGGAGCAACAGCATTACATGCCCAAAGCTTGTTTCGGGGGGGGGGGGGGGGGGGAATACATGTTGCTTGATACTCATTTAAAACATCATTATAGTCTTTCTTTCTGACTGAACATGGGCAAGAACCGGTGTGTGTACAAGAGGGCCCCAGTTGGGTAAAGTGTGTACCGAGGTCAATGCAATCATTATCAATATTATTATGAAATACACTGATCAACATTGCAGAAAAATGTACATGGCCCCTTTTATACATTTCAGACATTCAGTGGTAGACAACAGCCCTCCCGGCCGTGTATGTTTATGGGATGTAGATGTAATGACAGCGCTGACAGTGGCCAAATGGAGGCCGTCTTCAGTTTTGTTCGATTGATCTATAAACTGACTGTTAGATGTTTCTGTTTTATGCTGTTAACCCTTCTCTGCCAGAATACTATGGACTAGAACAAGGTAAAGATCAGTAGTATGTGCACCTTCTGGTTGTATTGTGATGCCAGTTTGATTTGGTGATTGTGACTATTGTTTTAGTTTTTTGTTTTTTTTTACGTTTTGCTTGTTCCTGTAAATTAAAATTCTCACCTATTTTCTACACTCCCGCCATTATTTTTTCCCTGTTCGTTGTTGGTTATATGGTGAATATCGGGGTCATTCAAAAACAAGGCTTTTGGTATTGCCACCTGTTCTGTACTCCATTAGAGGGAGTACAGGATTGAATAGCCAAGCACCAACAAAAACATAGGTACTGTATGAATATTAGTTGGTTGCCTTCTTTAATCGCTCAAAACAACATATTGACATATTGATGGTCAATATGTTGTTTCTATTTTTTTGAGCCGAGTTCCATGGTCAGTCTTAGTTTAAGAGCTGCTCCAAGCCATCGAACCAACCATGTGGAAAGACATGCAAAAGAAGCTTAGCCCAAACTGTCGCCCAACTTACTTTTAAACCATGTCCATTGTGTGCTTCGAAGTTGCTGTTTGTCCACAGTCCACGCGGGCATGACTGGCTGCCGTTTGTCTTGTGTTCGTGTTGCATGCTGTTGGATCAAGCCGTGTAGTGCTGATCAACCAAGCTTTCCAGAGCAGGAGCGCTCAGAACATATTTTCTTCGACCAAGCCTACAAAACCCACCTGCACACAAATATGTTCCATGCCCCTGACCTATTAAGCTTGGTTAAATGCATATCTGTGTGTGTGTGTGATGCGTGATGTGTGATATGTGTGTGTGTGATGTGTGTGTGTGTGCCATGTGCTCTTGTGTGCGTGCGCGTTTGTGACCTCTAGTGGCCTATTTTTTAACTGCATTTTGTGTCTATGTGTACCTGTGCCGTTTTCCCGTCCAGCGCGGGATTATGAAATCCAGCGGGACTGCATTGAGCTCGGCCGCTGCATAGGAGAAGGACAGTTTGGAGATGTACACCAGGGGGTCTACGTCAGCCCGGTAGGCAGATATATTCCTTCCACACTTAGACAGGCCCGGCGCCAGGATGAGGTGACTGAGGGGGCAGTTCAAATGTGCGAGTGGGGACACTTTTTTTCATAAAATAAAATTCATTGATTTAACCATGCAACAGCCTCAGCCTCACTTAGCCCCCCTTAAGACCCTTTGTGTCGCCTGGCCTGTCTTAACCTGTCATCGTTCCAACACAATTCCTCCATTACCGTTGTCATATCAATTTTTTTAACTTTATTATTTTGTTGTATTTTTCCGTTAAGCGGATTGAACCATCATACCAAAATGTCTGCCACACTATTTCACATTCCGTTAGCGAGATATGCTATGATTGCTGTTCAAACATTGTCATAAAGCTATGGAAAGGTGATGTTATACAGGGGTCTTCGGGTCAGTTTGAGAGGGTATAGAAATGTCTTATTTGCGTGTTGTTTAGGAGAACCCGGCCCTGTCAGTGGCCGTGAAGACGTGTAAAAACTCCACCTCAGACAGCGTCCGAGAGAAGTTCCTCCAGGAAGCATGTGAGTGTCCTGTGATCGTGTTTGTTGGTTGGTTGGTTTGTTTAGTTGTCTGTGTATGTCACACTTGACACTAAAATATTTCATGTAGTAATGGGTATTGGCATTTCATGAGAATAGAAAATTATTATTATTATTTTAAGGATGCGATAAAACATTTTATAATAATAAAATACTGACGCACATGCACCCAATCTTACTACCACTAGGGGGAGCAACCTCTACACACCCTCAGTTAGATTGGGTACCTGCACTACAACACAAATGAAATCAAGGCTATGACTCTTGGGCTCTGAGTAACGCGTCCTGACCTTTTCTCTCCATTTCTTCCTCCTCCACCTCCCCGCTACCCAGTAACCATGCGACAGTTCGACCACCCCCACATCGTCAAGCTGATGGGCGTCATCACGGACAACCCTGTGTGGATTATCATGGAGCTGTGCACCCTGGGGGAGGTGAGGAAAGCACCTCCCGTTGTGTTTTGTAGTGTTGTCTGCAGAGCTGGTATTTTTAACCTATTCCCTATCCTTCGCACTCTGTCTCTCTGTTGCTGTCTCTTTCTCCCGGTCTCTGGGTCTCTTGGTCTTTCCCTCTCTCTCTCTCTCTCCAGCTGCGCTCCTTCCTGCAGGTGAGGAAGTACAGTCTAGACTTGGCCACCCTCATTCTGTACTCCTACCAGCTCAGTGCTGCCCTGGCGTATCTGGAGAGCAAGCGTTTTGTGCACAGGTACACACACACACACACACACACACACACACACACCAGGTACTAATGTTGCCTTGGTAAAGGAAAACCAAACCCTAAAACCACTTATTATAGGTTACATCTTAGGATTGGTCCTGGTCCAAATCTCAACTTAAATGAGGGAGAGCTTTGACGTCGGTGTCATTTAATGTTTTCATAATATTGTTTGCATATTAGCGCTGCGGTGTCTAACAAGCTCCAAGAGATCAGCAATAATCAACAGAACCCAACACTATGTTGAAGCCATCAATCTGTTCACATGAACAGATAAACATTACATTGTCCCCCCCTCTGTCCTACGCAACATGGAGTCACAATAGTAATAGTAATTGTGTGTGATGATAGCAGTTCAGTCAGGACCACTTTTGTCAAAATATCTTTTATTCTAAAGCAGAATATTACATTGCAGAATATTACATTTGGCGGTATGGCTCTGTTCTGGGAACTCCTTGCCCTTCCACGTGCCTACGTGGAAAACCTTAAGGCAGGGAGAGCACACCTCCCTGCCCTTCCATGTGCATACATGGAAAAGTTTAAGACAAGGAGAGCGGCAGCAGAGACCCCGCCGGGGTACAGAACAGAGCAAGCATCAATGACAATCAGAAAATGACATTGATTAATTAGATACAACATGAAAGGTGGAGCTGAGGTGGAGGTGGGTTGCAAAGCTAGCAGAGAAAGCAGCGAAGATAGGCAGGCTGAAGCAGCTTAAATAAGGCGCCAAGAATGATATCTGCCAATGGGGGCTTGAGGGGGAGTCAGCTGAGCTGTCAGCTGACTGCGTATGGTATCCAATAGGAAGCTAGGGGAATCAGCTGATGTATGTTTATAATAATAATACATTATTTTTTGAAGCGCTTCTGAATACTCAATGACATTTACATTAAATCATAAAAGCGGCAAAAACTACTATGAGTATGATTATGACTAGCTGTGATCATATGATCTGTACTGAGGGCTGAGCCTGACTTTGTGGCCTGCCTGAACTAACGCTATGCTCAATATGTGTTTGGGTTTTTCGTAGGTTTAAAAAGCACCCTTGTTTTGTCTCAATTTGGGGATTCTACCCAAAAAAAGCAGTTTATTAGACTGAAAGAGAGACATTGATGTGTTTCCTCCCACTAAAACAGTATTGTTGGGTGCCGAAACAAACATTTAAGGTCTATTTCTCTTTTCCCTTGTTCTTGCTTTCTTTGCCTCCTTCCTTCCTTCGTTCCTT
This sequence comes from Merluccius polli, assembly GCA_030340625.1. Taxonomy (NCBI): domain Eukaryota; kingdom Metazoa; phylum Chordata; class Actinopteri; order Gadiformes; family Merlucciidae; genus Merluccius; species Merluccius polli. The sequence goes on from JAOPHQ010006565.1 coordinate 184,919, forward strand.
CATCTGCTGCAGGGACATCGCAGCGCGGAACGTTTTAGTATCTACTATAGACTGCGTGAAGCTGGGAGACTTTGGTTTGTCCAGATACATGGAAGATAGCTCTTACTACAAAGGTGACGATGCAACACACACACACACACACACACACAATGCACACACTCACAGTCTTACTGATAAGCTATTGCCCACCTGTCTCCCAGCTTCTAAAGGTAAACTGCCTATAAAATGGATGGCCCCAGAATCCATTAACTTCAGGAGGTTCACATCAGCCAGTGATGTCTGGATGTTTGGTAAGCTGTTACATGCACTACTGAATGCATGCAGTCATACTCTTTTTAAAGAGGACAATAGATAATAATAGGTCGTTTTTTTATGTCATAGAGAGTAGCTCATTGGGTCGAGTGTATTGCATTTGTCTTACCTCTGTTTTAGTGCTGGATAACAAATCAATATGGTTTGCTGGTAATATCAGACAGGCTTTAACTTTTGTGAACCTTAATGCCCCGCCTTATTCCCACACAGGAGAGAGGATTACCTTCAGGGCTTTCTGCCAGAAAGGGTTAGCCCTAACCCTTCTGCCTAACCCTAAACCTAACCAAGTAGTTGTGTTGCCTACTAAACAAACTGCGACTGAAAACTGACGATAGTAAAAAAGAAAAGAAAATAATAAGCCAACCAAGTCTAAAAATAATACAGGACCCTGGGTGAAAGTCCTGTGTTTGACTCATTTATCTTCCTAAAGCCTTTCTGGCAGAAAGCCCTGAAGGAAAACTTCTCCGGTTGTGCACCTGATCCCTGGTTCTAACTCCCTCGTTCCCCTGCACTGCGCCTCCTCCTCAGGCGTCTGCATGTGGGAGATCCTCATGTATGGCATCAAGCCCTTCCAGGGCGTGAAGAACAACGACGTCATCGGCAGGATAGAGAACGGTGAGCGGCTGGCCATGCCCCCCCAGTGCCCGCCCACGCTCTACAGCCTGATGACCAAGTGCTGGTCGTACGACCCCAGCAAGCGGCCCCGCTTCACGGAGCTCAAGACCCAGCTCAGGTAGGAGGACAACTGCAGGCCTTGGGTGTGACAGTGTGGGTGTGTGGGAGGGGGCGGCTGATGTAATGCTGCTGCACTCACTCAGCTAATAATAACATGGAACTAAATACAAGCAAGGGTAGTGTGTCTTTGTCTGACAGGGCTGACAATATATTGATATTATATTGATATTGTGATATGAGACTAGATATTGTCTTAATTTTTGGGTATTGTGATATGGCATAAGTGTTGCCTTTGGCTCCCTAAACAAAGTTCAATGTTATTATTGTGCTGCTATCAGGCCTCTCTTGCAAAAGAGGTGCCTAACCTCAATGAGACTTCCTGAATAAATTTAGGCTAAAAATACTAAATCCCTTCGTGGTGCAATGCAATGCTGGCACACCAACCCCCCTCTATATATCATTCATAGGACCTCACAGATTTATCTTCCTGGCTTATACTTCTTTTTTGCTGCTCGTCCTGAAAATGCTTTATGATGCAGCGATTCCACTAACGGTCCAGAATTTCACATCTGGGATTCATAAAATACCCTCTTATCTTCTAGTGTGTGGGATCGCTTCACATCTTAATAAACGTAACACAGACGTGGATTGTTCCCAGGAGTTCCTCCTCAGTGTCTGTCACGTATAATCGCGTCGGGGTACTGCATCAACCTGTCTGGGTTTATTTCACAATAATGACCGGCTCGCTATACATTAACCCGCTTACTACACAGCTACTTGCTAAAGAAATCAATAATTTGACACAAAATATATACGTATTTTTTTTCTTCATTATTTTAAAAGTAGCGTCAGAAATGTCCATAGCAACGGTTATTCACAGCAGCGGCCTGCTATTCAGAAATAACAGACCGTAGAATGCTGTAATTGACCAATCAGAATCGAGTATTCAACAAAGTTATGTAATAAATCATAGTGGTGATCTTGTTCCAGTAGATTTAAGTTCCAGCATCAATTTCGCATGTAGGCGAGATGAGGCTTGTCACTCTCTGATTGTAGCAACAGTATTAAGTCAGGGATACCTGGGAATGGGAGCCTATTGCACAAAAAGTTGCATTTACATCTGACAGAACACCGTTCGGTCTTTGGTGGACTTTGGCAATGAATCACTGCATTGCTTGCTGTAGTATGTAAGGGATTGTATCGCCAACCAGACATGATTCAGAGTTTCCTGACACAGCGTGAGGACTGACAATGAGGCCATGTGTGTCCCAACCACCTCTGAATAGAGATGTAGTGGTTAGTGAATAGATCCCATGCTCATCCCCATCAGGGAGGTAGAAAGGTGGGCACAAGTTTATTATATTTATGTATTGGGTCGAACATCATTTGCAACTGTGGAGTGTGTGTGTGGAGTGTGTGTTGTTGATAGCTGGTTTACAGCCTCACCTGGCCCGAGTCAGACTGATTGGACTCTGGGGCTGGGTGGGGTGTCTCCTGTCTCAGAGGGCCCTAGCAAAAGCGACTGATGTGGCGTGTGGTTAGAGTCCACTGCTACACTGGCAACCCAGAAGGGACTTCTCCGACCAGGCAGGGACACGGAAAGGCTGCCCAAACCCGCTCTGGAGCCACCAGCCGCGGTTACGGACAGCCACCTCAACGCCGGCCCTCCTGAAGGGCAGCGACGGCCAGCGGAGGAGCGGGGAGGCAGCGCAGCGACCGCCATGGGCAACCGTCTGCGTGTCCTTGTCCCTGCCCCAGCAAAAGCAACTGATGTGGCGTGTGGTTAGAGTCCACTGCCACACTGTGGCGTTTGGTTAGAGTCCACTGCCACAGCTACATATAAATATATATATATATATGTATTATTATTATCATTATTCATTATCATTATTATTATTATTATTATTATTATTTATGATGATGTCATGTCATTTTGATATAACGCCTACAATTCCTGGCTTTTTTTCTTGCAACTCAAACATTTGCACTGCTTTTTTCTCTCTTTATTTTAACCCAAGAATTTGTGAGCATGAACGCTTGTATGGACAGAATAATGCTTACCTGCCAAAACTCCTTGGGGGCCTAACATAGCAATGCTCAACATAGTTATTCATAATATTATTATTATAAATACCGCTGACGTTAAAATCAATTGGACCAAACTGGAGGTTGAAGTTTTTGAGAGTCAAAAAAGATCATGAACTGAATGCCTGTTTCCACACTACTTTACACACAACCTGATTGTTGTTCTGCATATAACTTGGGGTTGGGGGTTAGAAACCTCAACTTCATTTTAAAAACATTGTACAGCATGCCTAGGCATAGCTTGGTTTTAGGATTATCCAAAGTCTTGCTAAAGGATAGACGGTTTCAGCTGCAGAATAGCAGTTCACAAATCGGCACTCCGACCACAGAGTAAACAGCATTTCACCACCAACAGTACAATAGCCCCTTTTATACAGAGATCCCGCAATATTTCCATAAAGAAGATCCGTCATTATACTGGCTTTGCTTTTTTACACAGAACCAAACGAAGTGTGTGCTTTTACATACCGGCTTTCCGGAATCAGAGGTAGGTGTGTCAGGTTCGCACTAAGTTGCTCTGCCTCGCATTACAACATGTTGTTGCGCAATGTGCGGGCAACGTGTCGTTGTTTAGCGATCAGAAATACGTTGGAAGAGAAATTGACGAGGCGCATGGAGCAGAGGGTTAAAGGCGCAACATTCAAAGGGGCTAGTAACTGTACCATCAATATACACATAATTAATTTTCCTTGGAAACACATGCACACGCACGCGCACACACCCACACACAGGGAGAAACGGTTTGCATATTGAACGGTGGTGTTTTTACAAGCTTTGAAACAGCATGACTCACTCCTTTTTATGCAATCCCCTTTTTCTCATGTTCTTTCTTTTCTACCTTTTTTTTTTTTTTTTTTACCTCGTCTCTGCTTCTCCATCCCCTATAACTCCTTATCCCTCACCCCCCCCCCCCCCCCCCACCCCCTTCGTCCTCATCCTGGCCTCGTGTCTGTGCTTTCGCCCTTTGGCCAAGGGCTGCATTTTACGCCGTCTAAATCAACGTTTACGCTAGAGAGCCTTCGCACTGTGTTCAACGGGAACCAAACAGCACTTAGGTCGGTGTGACACCGCCGGCCCTTGTTTTAGTGGTGGCTTTTATAGGGCTGTTTTACAACACTCCTTCGTGTACAGACAACAGGAGTAGGAGCAGGAGAGGAAATTAAATTCAAGGGACTATAGGGGTAGGGGGAGTCGTTTTCATGTGAATATGTCTTCTGAAATTGTGGTATCGGGATACTGTGAACGGTTTATCACGGCCAATGTGCATTTAATGTAAAGTGACATCAACATTGCCTTCTCACTGTGTTGTATTACAACCATTTGTATTGGAATCATCACAAGCCATCTTGTCCATTGGCCCTAACGAAACACTGTGTCCTAGAGACCAAGGCAGTGTTTACGGTTTGTATAGGCTATTTATAGAATACTGTACGGTTAATATAGGGCCGCATATGAATTGGTTAACATTTGGTCTGTCCAGTATTTTATATCATAATACCAATTATAGATCACGACTGCCAAATATGCAGCCCTAAGCTTGTGCTAAATTGTTCCTTGATGGCAGACTGATTGTGTGTGTGTGTGTGTGTGTGTGTGTGTGTGTGTGTGTGTGTGTGTGTGTGTGTGTGTGTGTGTGTGTGTGTGTGTGTGTGTGTGTGTGTGTGTGTGTGTGTGTGTGTTTACACAGTGGGCAGCTGCCAGGAGCTACAGTCTTTCAAAGGCTGTAGCTTAGGAGGGAGGGGGGGAGGGAGAGAGAGGGGGAGAGAGAGGGAGGGAGGGAGGGAGAGATTGGAAGGAGAGATGGAAAGAGGAGGAAGGCAGGACAGTTTAAAAGCAGCTCTCCCATGGTAAACTATGCAGTAGTTGACCAGAGCTCCCAGCATTTAGGCCATGGTTTTTTCCTGCTAGTCAAATCACAATCTTAAGTTGAAGTAGTTTGGCACTCATCCCGGTCAGATTATCTCTTGAACCCTGTGATTTTTTAGTATTTTTTGCAATCTTTTTTGGGTGAGGGCATTTAGAGGAGGGTTGCTTTACTCTCTAGTCATTGGTGAGTACGTGATGTTTGATTCCTTTTTTTTCTGTGGAGATGTATTCTCTTTAAATGCTCTTCTCAACTTTTGTGGTAAATGCTGTGCTGTGTCGTTCAAGAAGTATGACTTGTGAAGTATGTTTAATGAAATGATTTTGTCATCATAGGCTAGAGCATAACTTGTGACATATGAGTCTGTGTTTAAATGAATGAAATGAAGTGTTGAAGCATTGGAAAATGAAGTCTGCCAGCTTGGGGGGGAAACATTTTTTTTCCTCAAAATCAGACGTCACACAACTAATCGTGGACCACATCTGGTCTACAAAGCAGTTTAATGACCTGCAAAGTGTTTGACATATATTTTAATGTAGTCCACATTGCATTTCACATGTTTCCTGTCCTTTTTTTTCAACTGGCACCTTCACTGCCATGGCCTGCATAATATAATAATAACGCCGTTGCTTTTCCTAGCATGCACATTATTTAAGTTTTTAATTATTTAAATGATATAACTTTGCAGAACTGGGCCATTCAAAAATATTGAAGATCACCTGACAAGAAAATTTCTTAACCTGTTTCACTGATGGGACACAGAAAGTAACGTTGCTGTTTATCTCAAGTGTAACAAAACACTAGCATTCAGTGACGGAACCACATCGTTATTTATAGCAAGTGACATCCCTGGAAATATTTTCGCCAATTAAGAAGAGCAACTATAGTGTCTCATGTTCACCAGAGAGGGAGCTGTCCCTCAGGTTTGATTTGAATGTTTAAAAATCCCATTGCTGCCCTATATCCTCGTCATAAACCGTTAAACACCACACAGTGTTATCCCATTTGCTGAAGGCACGACAAACTGAAGACCCGAGGCCTCATGCATGCTTTCATCGGCATCAGGTTTGCCGTTGGTCAACTGCAGTACCGCAGTATCGTTAAGACGGGTTCACTTTAGTAAGTAAACTTATCCCATGTTCATGTCTGGTTTCACAGGTCAAAAAGTGTAAACATGCCAGTACTTTTCTGACGAGTGCAATCGGGCACAACAGATTACTTTGGTCAATAGTTTACTTTGGAAAGCGCTACAGTGCTTAAATCAAAAATAGATAACCTAGCGAGGCAATTATTAGGAGCCGTCGGCTATCGGGACCGCGGTACGCATCTCTTGGTGATGCCCTCTGTGCAGAATTCACCAGAACTGAACACACCAGAAAATGCTGCTCATTGGCCAAATACGAGGTGACTCAAACTGCTCCAGGAATGTGTGAAGGTGTTACCATATAACTCACGCTAGGGGTTACATGGAAAGAGCAAGGTTTCCATGCCTTCTTGCTCTATATAAGTAAAGCTAACTAGCCTTATGTTATTCCAGGTGGTGGGTGGGTGTGTTTGTGTGTGGGTGTGTGTGTGTGTGTGTGTGTGTGTGTGTGTGTGTGTGTGGGGGGGGGGGGGGGGGGGGGGGGGGGGGTGAAGCTGTCGTGTCATTACATTATCACATGCATGATGTCCTCTACCATTACAGTCATGCAGCTGAATGTGGGCGGACCGCTTATAATATTCATGAGTTAAACTAATGCTGCTTTGGTGTATAAAGGTACTTACAGGCTACTAATTGCATAGCATACTGTTTTTAAACTATAAATATGAATATAAAAAGTCAACTACATAAACCATTGAGTCTGAAATAACCAGCCAAATAAACTGAACTAAAAATGAATGTTCAGAATCAGGTCCTCTGGCTAGCCCAGCGGCTACAGTACGACATCAGGTTTTCACAAGCAAATCTGCCAAATAGTACTGTCTGCTAGTTTTAATAGACTTCACTGACTAAAATAACATGCGTTATTGCTTAGTAATACTACTCATTTTTCAGTAAAGTCTCGGGTGAGGAACAAGTATCTTTAGTGGATTTAGACATGCTTTTTTTTAATTGTCTGTAGCACAGCTGTGGGTGTTTTTTCTTTTTCTTCAGACGTTGATGTAAAAGACAGACAAGAGAATGACTAAGACAGGTGGATAGACACAACACACACACACATGTACACACACACATGTACACACACACACACACACACACACACACACACACACACACACACACACACACACACACACACACACACACACACACAGCAGGATAGAACAGGAGGTTAATGGCATTGCCAGGAATAGGGCTTCCCCCTCACGAGAGAGAGAGCGATTGCAGTGGGAAACGGGAAGAAAGAGTCTGAGGAATGTGGGTGTGTTTTTGTTGGAAGCGTCTGGATTCATCTCCCATTGAGGCTTGTAACACAAGGAACGGTCGGCTTCCCTTCAAGTCAACCTCCATTCTCAAGATCCTTCGTTTTTCAATGACGCTTTCCATGGAGGAGGTTATGTCATTCATACAAAGACATAGACAGCGGGCTCTCTGTCTGACTTGGGCTGCAGCGATTAGAAGATGAGATAAAGAAAGCAAATTTAGGACATCACTTTGTACTCTGGTAACTTGTGATGGCATTTGATAATATGTATGACATTTTCTAGACTAAATGATATTATGTACACTGGAATTGCATAATGCGCACACTGAAAACGACCAAATGACCCAGCGTAAATGTAAATACGTTCAGAATCCAAATAGGCGTAATTTCTAGGACATCATTTTCTTGAGAATAAAAACCCTGCCAAGCTTCAACTGTCCACCATCCTGCTTTGTAACTGAACTGTAAACCAAAAATGCAATAATTAAACATCTGAAAAGGAGGTGACACACTAATACGCTCCTACCCCCTTCTAAATGTAACTTATTATGCAATGTCACTGTATTGTTTTACACAGAATACAAATTGTACAATAAATAAATACGTCATTTGATCATGTACATTCCCTATGTGTAACCGCCATTTATCATGTGAAACCTAACCATCATACAATATCTAAATAATGCACACTGCCCAGCCGTCAAAGATACAAGAAAGTACTATCTAAATAATAAATAAATAAGTAATAAATAAAATCTGATAATTGTCATTCATTTCTTTACCTCTCAAATATATATATAATGTTTCCATTCCATCCATCCAGTACTATCCTAGAAGAGGAGAAGGCCCAGCAGAAGGAGAGGAACAGGATGGAGATGAGGAGACAGGTCACCATGTCCTGGGACGCTGGAGGTGCAGAGGAAGCCCCGCCAAAAGTAAGAGACTCGGGTTGTACCGGGGTGTGTGCATGCGTGCACAATCTCATTCCAGCACTCGTAGCCTGGCGCTGTTGGACTTTAATTTACCGTGTTTGTCCCACTTTCTTTTTCTTTCTTTGTTTCAACAGTAAAACTATCCCTATTGATTCAGAAGGGCCTGACTTCTAACTTGAGTTTGAATCTTTTAGTGGAAGGTTCATTTTGTGGTTGTCCGCATTAAGTTGTTAAATCAAACCTCATTACTTGACTACTTTACTACTGGTCTACTTTATCTTCAGGATTCTTGAATTACTAGTTGGGCTTGTGCACCACAGGCTTGATGCTTTAAGCTGCAATCAGCCATTTTAGCTCGCTGTATAAGCTAAAATGGTTGTGTTTCGATTGAGTCACATGGTTCTCGTGTATTTGTTTGACCGCTGGCCATAGATCCGAATGCATGAGAACCATGAGACTCAATCAAAACAATTGGAACGATGTGGGGCGAGCAGAAAGTTTGGATAGCAGCTTTACTGAATCCAGCTTCACAGGGATCTGAGATTCTGACATGTAAAAGGTCGAGAAAATGTCCAGTAGGTGGCACTGCGGGTTCAAAGGGTATTTTTAAAGCCTGCCTTTCTTCTCCAGAAACAGAAACAGCTCCGTAACTCCCATACTAAAGAAGTCCTCGGTAGTTTCCACACTATCCATAATGTCCTTTCTTTCTATATTCCAGATTTCTATACCCGAAACATTTTCTTTTTCAAGTCAGTCCTGGAGTCTAGTAAAAATCAATTTTCAATCAGTCAATTTTATTAGTATAGCCGTTAATCACAGTTACAGTCAAAGGGCTTTGCAGGCCACACTATACGACAGCCCCTAACCCTAAGCCCTCTAAAGGGCAAAGAAAAACTGCCGTAATGATCAAGGAAGAAACCTTGAGAAGGGGTGCAGAAAGAGGGATCCCTCATTCCAGGAATGGGTAGGAGAGCAATGGGTGCCATAATGGGCAGACATAATAGACCTTTTAGAAAGTTTCCAATCTGTTGTCATCTGTCTGTCTGTCTGTCAACCCAATGTAGCTTTTTCATACCTAGTTATGTCTTCATTCTCCTCCATCCCGGACTTGTCTTGTCTGTCTCTCTGTCCCCTCTGTGTGTGCTCGTCTATTTGTGTCGTCTCGAGGTGTGGTCCAGGGATTGCTACTATGAGGGACTGTGGAAGGTAGAAGCCAAGTCCAAGACCGAGACATCACCTAATATTACCGTTGAGCTTCCCTCACTTCAAAGTCCACTGTGGGAGACTTGCCTTTTAACCCTCATACACAAACATCATCTCAACCAAACCGTCAACCAACAGAGAACAGATTAGTGATCATTTTCTTTTAACTAAGCTCGTTTTTGACATGGTATCGAGAACTTAATGGTAGTAAAGGGTATTGTGTGTGGACCAAAGTCCTGTGTTGCCTGTGGCTAGTGAAACACTCTTCGCTAGCCAGTTTGGAGTATTAGCAGAAAACGTTACGCAATGTCCTGAACATGTTTGCCGTTTTACGCTGTCACCGACAGGGTGTTATTTTTGTGATGATCATGTTACCAGCACAAAGGAAGAGGTTTTTGGTGGACATTTAATGTAATATTCTGTCCCCACATCTTCCATTCACATCTAACCACCTCTCCCAGCCAAACCAACAACAACCCAGCAGCCAAACCGCCAACTAGAAGTAACTTTTTGTATTGTTTTTCCCACGCTTGTAGGCTTGTGTTACATGCATGCTTTCCTGCGTTTGAAAGGATTGAACTAACCGCTTTGCCCGCGTTCAGACCAAAGGCTAACCTGACCACACAAACATCTCCTGAGCTCTTTGAGTGAACCTAACTTTAATTCCCTTGGTCGTTTTTTTCATCACAAATATTTAACTGTATTTTCTTGTCTCTATTTCGCTCTTTCCCTACTCTTTTTTTGTAAATAATTCATTATGTTTTGTTCATCCCTTTTACATTTGCTCTCCTCTTTTCCTTTCTCTCTCTCCACCCGTCTCCTCCTCCTTCTCCTCCTCCTCTCTCCTCTCCTAGCCGAGCAGGCCGGGTTACCCCAGCCCTCGCTCCAGTGAGGGATTCTACCCCAGTCCTCAGCACCCAGGACACTACCAGGTATGCAGGCACAGCTCTCGCCCTAACATTAACGGTTTCATTCAATTTCGGCTGGCACCATTACGTTGAAGCAATTCGTGAAACATCTGGCGCCAACATCTACTTTGTTCTCTAGGTGGAGGTGAACTATCTAGACACATGTAAGCATGCAATTATAGCATACGTGTATTAGAATATATTGTTATCCTATATAAAACCACTTATCAGTTATAAAAAAAAGAAGAGAGAGATTTTGTTTTGTGTGAAATGCATAATGTGTAATAGTATGTCATTTCTTCACAGTGATGTAGTTGTTCTTGTGTACTTTTCTAAACCTTTACTTCCACCAAACTCAACATAGTAGGTTGCTCTTTAACTCACGGATACACCTCTCTCGCTCTCTTGCTCTCTCGCTCTCTTGCTCTCTTGCTCTCTTGCTCTCTCGCTTTCTCACTGTCTTGCCTTCTCGCTCTCTTGCTCTCTTGCTCTCTCGCTTTCTCACTGTCTTGCCTTCTCGCTCTCTTGCTCTCTCGCTCTCTTGCCCTTTCCTTTCCCGGGTTCACTGGTAAATCAGATGTCAGGATACCCGGGCCCGCACACGCTCCCTTCAGTGCCCAGTGCCCTGTACCCGCCGCCGGCTACGCTGCTGGACACGCACCACGCACACACACACCCTCGTCACCACGTGCACTCCCACGGCCAGCACCTCGCTCAGCCCCACGGGACGGACATGGCTCTCTGGGGCTCGGCGATGGAGGTAGGAGGAGCGCACGGGTGTTGAGGGAGAGAAAATATAGCAAACAATTTTAATTTATAGACGGATGGATTGGCAATTTGGTTTTTAGTCGTCTTGTGGTTTCAAAACATATGGGTAATTCAAGGGGGGAGAACCTCAAAGACATTTAACTCCTCTTACTAGCTGATTTTTTTACTTTTGTAGTAACTAGTACTTTTGGGGGTAGCCCTGTTCCTAAATTCAATTGGTTGTCTCCTAGTGCCTTACTGACCGTAGATGAATACGTCCTGAACTAAGGCTCGGCTTCAAAGACTCAAGACATACTCATTGTCCAGCGCCTTCTATTTTTAAAGAGCTGTGTGTGTGTGTTATGTACTGTATATGAAAATGAAAAAGGTTTATTTTTCATATACATTACACACACACACAGCTCCCCGAACACGGTCACTATGGTCCATGATTGTTTCAACCAGAGATCGACGTTCCATTCACACGCATTATGCTCATTGTGTCTGTTACACCACACTGGGCCTCTCACTTTCATCACCGTCTGTCCGTCTCCATACCCCTGTTTGTGTGTGTGTGTGTGTGTGTGTGTGTGTGTGTGTGTGTGTGTGTGTGTGTGTGTGTGTGTGTGTGTGTGTGTGTGTGTGTGTGTGTGTCTTTATTACTATTTGGGGAACAAAACCTGACAGCACACTCACGGTGTGGGGAACAAAATTCTTGTGGGGAACAAAAACCTGGACCCCACCAGGGAAATCATTGAAATGGATAGGGGTGACGTTGCTGATATGACTGGTGCAAAAAATGGAATGAAAAAAAACAACCCCACACTTCACAAAAACCTGCAAATGTGTGTTTGAGTGTGTTTGAGGCTGGCCCTCTACAGACTAAAAAAGGGTACTGCAGGTTCACTTTTTCGCTCTAAAAACACACACTCCACACACTCCATCCACCAATCAAACGCTGACCTGCCTGTCACGTGAGATGATCACTTCATCCACCAATCAAACGCTGACCTCTACCTGCACGTGAGATCATCCACATTGGCGGGAGATGAGAAGCGCCACATTTCGACGAAAAGTCAAGACAAAGGTAGGCTAATACGAAGATATGTGCAATTCTAACTTGATTAACATACAATTTATTTAAATGTTTTGAAGGTAGAAGAATCAAATATTTAACCCGTTTAGCCTTAGGGTGTTTTCTCAGTAATTTTGCGGCATTGTAACGTTTATGTATACATTATATATATAATATATTTATAAATTTGTAATATTATAGAAATGTATATATTGCTTATTTTTCATAAATGTGCAACTCACCGAGTGGTTAGTGGTGTTCGTTGATGTTACAAATCAAGTATCCTAGCGAAATCGTGTTTTATTTGGCATTTTATATATCCATTGAACTTGTACTTGGGGGCTGATTACGTTAGGTTGTAGTCTTTTCGCTTGGTTCTCCGTATCAACAGTAGAGGCTAGAACCGAGCGAAAGGACTACAACCAGCACCCCTTTCCGTTTCCGGTCATCAAGCAACGAGTCTTCCAACAGAAATCAATGGATTTAAAAAATGCAAATTAAAACACGATAGAAACTTTATTTCGCTACTATACTTGATTTAGAACATCAAAGAACACCACTAACCACTCGGTGAGTTGCACATTTCGGAAAACGAATGTTTAGGGTTGTTTTAAGGACAGGGTTGTGCATACACGTGGCGCCCATTTTGAAGCATGCTGGGGCGATTCTAAGGGTGGGTTGCACCAACCTGGTTTAGGGTTAATAAATGGGTTAGTAAATCTAGCTTTAAACTGGGTTTTAAATTAACCCGAGGTGCGTAATTTTAACATTGGATTAGCTAAACCTGTTTAAACAAAGATTAAATAAGATTAATTCATTTTCACTGTCCGCCATCTTGGATTTGGACCATCTTCAGCGCCACCATTTTAATTAAAGGCCGTGGTGCAGGTTTATTTTTCTAACCAATTTGCGTATTTGCTTATTATTATTATTATTATTATTATTATACAGATATATATATATATATATATATATATATATATATATATATATATATATATATATATATAATATTCATATAATTATTTTGATAGAACTCTGTAAATATAGTGATTATAGCTTTTTTATTATATATATACTGACATGTTAATAATATAATAACTATACAGGCTAAATTGATCTGTTAAGGGGTAGGACCAGATACGTTTTTTACTTCCTCCTTCCCCCTTTCAAGCATGTGGCAAGCGTCTGTTTTTTGCTTTTGTTTTATTTATTCATTTTCTATTTTAACTTTGTTTTTATTGCTTACATGTTCTAAATAAAGAAACCAAATCCATTCTCTACAGGCAAAATGGCGAGAAGGAGGGCAACCCCTCAGCATATTGCAGAACAACATGCCATCAGTGCCACAGACCAGACTGCCATGTTGGAGGTGAAATACATAAACTCCACCAAAGGCAAGTGTCTCTGTAGTGTTAATTGTACTTAGTACTGAAGATATCTGCTTTTGATATTTCATAGTGTCGTAGTACTATTACGTTAAATTATGTGTCATAGGTGAATTCAGAGTTTGTTTTATTCCCTGCACTATGTTGCCAAAATGGGCAATACATTTGTTTACTAAAGGTGCCATGACATGCCACCAGGTGTGCTGTGATTAGCCGTTGCAAGCCGTTTGACATCATATGGGGCAGGAAGTGGGCGTGCGTCCACCTAGATGTGTGCTGGATAGATCAGTCCACCAGCCTACCCAGTGGACTGAAGCAAATGTTGCTCATCTATCCGTCACACATCTAGGTGGACACGCACACCTAAGGGGCTGATTTCCAAAACGGCTTGTAACGGCTAATCACACCACACCTGATAGCATGTCATGGCACCTTTTACTAACTCTTACTTCTGTCAACAGGCAGGGGTGTGTTTGCTCTGGCCCCTTTTGAAAAGGGGGATTTTGTAGTTGAGTACAGAGGAGAAATTATTGACTTTAAGGAATCAGAGAGAAGAAGGAGGATTTATCATTCCAAATGCTTGGTGTTCGTGTTTGACTTCATGTGGCATGGCAAAAAATGGTGGTAAGTATTTACTGTATGGTGGCTGGTAGCTTGCAATGTTCAGTACATGATCTTGGCCTAATTGTCCTGCTTGACTAAGCCATTAGCGTAATTCTTTTTGTCTCCTTTGAAGCATTGATGCTGCGTTGGAAGATGGCTCATTTGGAAGACTGGTGAATGATGATCATGTCCATCCTACCAGCAGGATGAAAAGAATTTTAGTTGGTGGAAAACCACACCTCTGTCTGTTTGCTGCAAGACACATAAACAGAGGAGAGGAAATAACATATGACTATGGAGATAGCAGTTGGCCATGGAGAGAAAAGGTTTGTCAGTGACTATATGCCTCTGTATAGTATGCTTTATCTATTATATACGTCAACATCTTTTGACTAACTGCTGCCCTTTTGACCAGGTGACCCTTGTAAAGGAGGGTTTAGATGTTAACCTTTGTTCTGGGTTAAATTAAGGTGAAAAAAGAGACAAGGCATTCTGTTCAAGCAAACACAATAATAAATCTGATCACTAGCATAGTTGTGATTACCATATGATATTCACATTGTGGAAGGAAGCCATTTTATAGAGATGGCTAGCAGATGAAAATGTGTTTGGAGGTGCAGGATATAAACAGATGATTCTCCAATCTCCATGTTGAGTTTTTAATCAGTGGTCTCTGGCCTGTCTTCATCCCTCCCTCCTTGCAGAAAGAGATCAGTCTGCTACCTCCCAGGTAGCCAATGGCTAATGACAAGCTAGTCTGGATGTGGAATATCTCTTGGTAGATAAGCCCCATAAACTAGCTAGTCAAGCGAGCCAATCTCTATAGTGATGTAATCCTCTTGTTAACACAACCCAAATGCTACAAGCAATCTGTGGATCACTGACTGCACACTGAAGTGGTGGTGCTTTTTAAGCAGTGCTTTTAACACGACACATCCTTGGAAGTACATCACAGTTTAGTATCACATGTGGGCCACACATACACACACAGTGAACGTAACTCGAAAAATGATGATGCACTGACTGTATACTTACTCTAGCCTACTAGCTGTGACTTGAGATAATTTGTATGTTGATGTTCTCTTCAGGGTTGTACTTCCGCTAAAACAATCAGTTGGTTATTACTCAATGTGCTTGACTGATGATTGCTAAAATAATTTGCTGACTGGCCGTTGGTCTCATACCAGTAGAAGACACATGCAACTGTATAGCTGTTGTGTAGACTATATGCTTGTAATCAAAATGGTGACTGCTACACAGACAAATTCTGAATAACTGATTCAAATTCATATTTTAGGGTGGTGGTGGCACTGGCGATTCTCATGACATATCTGTGGACAATGGTATCTTGCCATGCAGCTCCAACCCAGTGATGCAAGAAGAAGAGGTTTCACCCTCCAGCTTGCAGGTAAAGGTTTGTGGATGGATGGATTGTGTTTTAGATAATTGTCAATGTGTTTGTGATAAGGAGCCATGCAAACATACACACTTACTAGGTGTATTGAGGTTCAAGACCATGTCAGAGTATTGCCAGTTGTGAGGATTTTCATTTGTGAGGATTCGTGTGCTCAGATACGGTTCTTGCTTATACACACTGGCTTGAAATGGCATGCTGGATACTAGAATACGCACTGACCCAGGATCAGGATTTTACTGAGAACCAATCAGCACAGCCTGTTGAGCAAGGAGGGAGTTACTAAATATCAGACCAACCTGGCGGACATCTTGATGATGGAAACAGAATATCATATGCTTGTTTTAAAAGCTCCCGAATAGAAAAATGGAATAGCTGTACAAATGTCCCACAAACTTAGTTGGGACATAAATATTGCTGCAGGTGTTAGTGTAAACCACTTGAATATTCTTAGCTAACTGGTCAGACCAATGGCTTGCATTTTGTCATTTGATGTTGTAGGGAGGCTTGCATGGCAGATGAAGGCTACATGAAGTGGCATATTGCAATGAATAAAACACACTGTCTCAGGTGCAGCCTTGTGGGGTATCCGTACCCAGCTCCCACTCAAAGTTATCCGTAACTTTGAGTGGGAGCTGGGTACGGATACCCCATAAGGCTGCACCTGAGACGGTGTGTGTCAGCTGTATTATTGGTGACTTTGTGTGGGAAAAGGTTGGGTATGAATACCTCACAAGGCTGCACCTGATACAGTGTGTGTCCTCTGTTTTATCAGTAACTTTTAGTGGAAGCTCGGTACGGGTATCTCACCGATAATACAGCTGACACTGTCTCAGGTGCAGCCTTGTGGGGCATCGGTACCCAGCTCCCACTCAAAGTTACCGATCACTTTGAGTGGGAGCAGAGTATGGATACCCCACAAGGCTGCACCTGAGACAGTGTGTCGCTGTATTATCAGTAACTTGGAGTGGGAGCTGGGTACGGGTATCCCACTGATAATACAGTGGACACACACTGTCTCAGGTGCAGCCTTGTGGAGTATCCGTACCCAGCTCACCCAGCTCCCACTCAAAGTTACTGATAATACAACTGACACACACCGTCTCAGGTGCAGCATTGTGGGGTATTCATACCTAACCTGCTTTCACTCATAGTTACTTATAATACAGCTAACGCACACGGTCTCAGGTGCAGCCCTACTGAGACAGTAGCCTACTAGCTGTGACTTGAGATAATTTGTATGTTGATGTTCTCTTCACAGGTTGTATTTCCGCTAAAACAATCGGTTGGTTATTACTCAATGTGCTTGACTGATGATTGCTAAAATTAGTTGCTGACTGGCCGTTGGTCTCATACCAGTAGAAGACACATGCAACTGTATAGCTGTTGTGTAGACTATATGCTTGTAATCAAAATGGTGACTGCTACACAGACAAATTCTGAATAACTGATTCAAATTCATATTTTAGGGTGGTGGTGGCGATTCTCATGACATATCCGTGGACAATGGTATCTTGCCATGCAGCTCCAACCCAGTGATGCAAGAAGAAGAGGTTTCACCCTCCAGCTTGCAGGTAAAGGTTTGTGGATGGATGGATTGTGTTTTACATACTTGTCAATGTGTTTGTGATAAGGAGCCATGCAAACATACACACTTACTAGGTGTATTGAGGTTCAAGACCATGTCAGAGTACTGCCAGTTGTGAGGATTTTCATTTGTGAGGATTCGTGTGCTCAGATACGGTTTTTGCCTTTACACACTGGCTTGAAATGGCATGCTAGATACTAGAATACGCACTGACCCAGGATCAGGTTTTACTGAGAACCAATCAGCACAGCCTGTTGTTGAGAGAGGAGGGAGTTACTAAATATCAGACCAACCTGGCGGACATCTTGATGGAAACAGAATATCGTACGCTTGTTTTAAAAGCTCCCGAATAGAAAAATGGAATAGCTGTACAAATGTCCCACAAACTTAGTTGGGACATAAATATTGCTGCATTTTGTCATTTGATATTGTAGGGAGGCTTGCATGGCAGATGAAGGCTACATGAAGTGGCATAATGCAATGAATAAAACACACTGTCTCAGGTGCAGCCTTGTGGGGTATCCGTACCCAGCTCCCACTCAAAGTTATCCGTAACTTTGAGTGGGAGCTGGGTACGGATACCCCATAAGGCTGCACCTGAGACGGTGTGTGTCAGCTGTATTATTGGTGACTTTGCGTGGGACAAGGTTGGGTATGAATACCTCACAAGGCTGCACCTGATACAGTGTGTGTCCTCTGTTTTATCAGTAACTTTTAGTGGAAGCTGGGTACGGGTATCTCACCGATAATACAGCTGACACTGTCTCAGGTGCAGCCTTGTGGGGCATCGGTACCCAGCTCCCACTCAAAGTTACCGATCACTTTGAGTGGGAGCAGAGTATGGATACCCCACAAGGCTGCACCTGAGACAGTGTGTCGCTGTATTATCAGTAACTTGGAGTGGGAGCTGGGTACGGGTATCCCACTGATAATACAGTGGACACACACTGTCTCAGGTGCAGCCTTGTGGAGTATCCGTACCCAGCTCACCCAGCTCCCACTCAAAGTTACTGATAATACAACTGACACACACCGTCTCAGGTGCAGCATTGTGGGGTATTCATACCTAACCTGCTTTCACTCATAGTTACTTATAATACAGCTAACGCACACGGTCTCAGGTGCAGCCCTACTGAGACAGTAGCCTACTAGCTGTGACTTGAGATAATTTGTATGTTGATGTTCTCTTCACAGGTTGTATTTCTGCTAAAACAATCGGTTGGTTATTACTCAATGTGCTTGACTGATGATTGCTAAAATTAGTTGCTGACTGGCCATTGGTCTCATACCAGTAGAAGACACATGCAACTGTATAGCTGTTGTGTAGACTATATGCTTGTAATCAAAATGGTGACTGCTACACAGACAAATTCTGAATAACTGATTCAAATTCATATTTTAGGGTGGTGGTGGCGATTCTCATGACATATCCGTGGACAATGGTATCTTGCCATGCAGCTCCAACCCAGTGATGCAAGAAGAAGAGGTTTCACCCTCCAGCTTGCAGGTAAAGGTTTGTGGATGGATGGATTGTGTTTTAGATAATTGTCAATGTGTTTGTGATAAGGAGCCATGCAAACATACACACTTACTAGGTGTATTGAGGTTCAAGACCATGTCAGAGTATTGCCAGTTGTGAGGATTTTCATTTGTGAGGATTCGTGTGCTCAGATACGGTTCTTGCTTATACACACTGGCTTGAAATGGCATGCTGGATACTAGAATACGCACTGACCCAGGATCAGGATTTTACTGAGAACCAATCAGCACAGCCTGTTGAGCGAGGAGGGAGTTACTAAATATCAGACCAACCTGGCGGACATCTTGATGATGGAAACAGAATATCATATGCTTGTTTTAAAAGCTCCCGAATAGAAAAATGGAATAGCTGTACAAATGTCCCACAAACTTAGTTGGGACATAAATATTGCTGCAGGTGTTAGTGTAAACCACTTGAATATTCTTAGCTAACTGGTCAGACCAATGGCTTGCATTTTGTCATTTGATGTTGTAGGGAGGCTTGCATGGCAGATGAAGGCTACATGAAGTGGCATATTGCAATGAATAAAACACACTGTCTCAGGTGCAGCCTTGTGGGGTATCCGTACCCAGCTCCCACTCAAAGTTATCCGTAACTTTGAGTGGCAGCTGGGTACGGATACCCCATAAGGCTGCACCTGAGACGGTGTGTGGCAGCTGTATTATTGGTGACTTTGCGTGGGAAAAGGTTAGGTATGAATACCTCACAAGGCTGCACCTGATACAGTGTGTGTGTCCTCTGTTTTATCAGTAACTTTTAGTGGAAGCTCGGTATGGGTATCTCACCGATAATACAGCTGACACTGTCTCAGGTGCAGCCTTGTGGGGCATCGGTACCCAGCTCCCACTCAAAGTTACCGATCACTTTGAGTGGGAGCAGAGTATGGATACCCCACAAGGCTGCACCTGAGACAGTGTGTCGCTGTATTATCAGTAACTTGTAGTGGGAGCTGGGTACGGGTATCCCACTGATAATACAGTGGACACACACCGTCTCAGGTGCAGCCTTGTGGAGTATCCGTACCCAGCTCACCCAGCTCCCACTCAAAGTTACTGATAATACAACTGACACACACCGTCTCAGGTGCAGCATTGTGGGGTATTCATACCTAACCTGCTTTCACTCATAGTTACTTATAATACAGCTAACGCACACGGTCTCAGGTGCAGCCCTACTGAGACAGTAGCCTACTAGCTGTGACGAGATAATTTGTATGTTGATGTTCTCTTCACAGGTTGTATTTCCGCTAAAACAATCGGTTGGTTATTACTCAATGTGCTTGACTGATGATTGCTAAAATTAGTTGCTGACTGGCCGTTGGTCTCATACCAGTAGAAGACGCATGCAACTGTATAGCTGTTGTGTAGACTATATGCTTGTAATCAAAATGGTGACTGCTACACAGACAAATTCTGAATAACTGATTCAAATTCATATTTTAGGGTGGTGGTGGCGATTCTCATGACATATCCGTGGACAATGGTATCTTGCCATGCAGCTCCAACCCAGTGATGCAAGAAGAAGAGGTTTCACCCTCCAGCTTGCAGGTAAAGGTTTGTGGATGGATGGATTGTGTTTTAGATAATTGTCAATGTGTTTGTGATAAGGAGCCATGCAAACATACACACTTACTATGTGTATTGAGGTTCAAGACCATGTCAGAGTATTGCCAGTTGTGAGGATTTTCATTTGTGAGGATTCGTGTGCTCAGATACGGTTCTTGCTTATACACACTGGCTTGAAATGGCATGCTGGATACTAGAATACGCACTGACCCAGGATCAGGATTTTACTGAGAACCAATCAGCACAGCCTGTTGTTGAGAGAGGAGGGAGTTACTAAATATCAGACCAACCTGGCGGACATCTTGATGATGGAAACAGAATATCATATGCTTGTTTTAAAAGCTCCCGAATAGAAAAATGGAATAGCTGTACAAATGTCCCACAAACTTAGTTGGGACATAAATATTGCTGCAGGTGTTAGTGTAAACCACTTGAATATTCTTAGCTAACTGGTCAGACCAATGGGTTGCATTTTGTCATTTGATGTTGTAGGGAGGCTTGCATGGCAGATGAAGGCTACATGAAGTGGCATATTGCAATGAATAAAACACACTGTCTCAGGTGCAGCCTTGTGGGGTATCCGTACCCAGCTCCCACTCAAAGTTATCCGTAACTTTGAGTGGGAGCTGGGTACGGATACCCCATAAGGCTGCACCTGAGACGGTGTGTGTCAGCTGTATTATTGGTGACTTTGCGTGGGAAAAGGTTAGGTATGAATACCTCACAAGGCTGCACCTGATACAGTGTGTGTCCTCTGTTTTATCAGTAACTTTTAGTGGAAGCTCGGTACGGGTATCTCACCGATAATACAGCTGACACTGTCTCAGGTGCAGCCTTGTGGGGCATCGGTACCCAGCTCCCACTCAAAGTTACCGATCACTTTGAGTGGGAGCAGAGTATGGATACCCCACAAGGCTGCACCTGAGACAGTGTGTCGCTGTATTATCAGTAACTTGGAGTGGGAGCTGGGTACGGGTATCCCACTGATAATACAGTGGACACACACTGTCTCAGGTGCAGCCTTGTGGAGTATCCGTACCCAGCTCACCCAGCTCCCTCTCAAAGTTACTGATAATATAACTGACACACACCGTCTCAGGTGCAGCCTTGTGGAGTATCCGTACCCAGCTCACCCAGCTCCCACTCAAAGTTACTGATAATACAACTGACACACACCGTCTCAGGTGCAGCATTGTGGGGTATTCGTACCTAACCTGCTTTCACTCATAGTTACTTATAATACAGCTAACGCACACGGTCTCAGGTGCAGCCCTACTGAGACAGTAGCCTACTAGCTGTGACTTGAGATAATTTGTATGTTGATGTTCTCTTCACAGGTTGTATTTCCGCTAAAACAATCGGTTGGTTATTACTCAATGTGCTTGACTGATGATTGCTAAAATTAGTTGCTGACTGGCCGTTGGTCTCATACCAGTAGAAGACACATGCAACTGTATAGCTGTTGTGTAGACTATATGCTTGTAATCAAAATGGTGACTGCTACACAGACAAATTCTGAATAACTGATTCAAATTCATATTTTAGGGTGGTGGTGGCGATTCTCATGACATATCCGTGGACAATGGTATCTTGCCATGCAGCTCCAACCCAGTGATGCAAGAAGAAGTTTCACCCTCCAGCTTGCAGGTAAAGGATTGTGGATGGATGGATTGTGTTTAGATACTTGTCAATGTGTTGGTGATGAGGAGCCATGCAAACATACACACTTACTAGGTGTAATGAGGTTCAAGACCATGTCAGAGTATTGCCAGTTGTGAGGATTTTCATTTGTGAGGATTCGTGTGCTCAGATACGGTTCTTGCTTATACACACTGGCTTGAAATGGCATGCTGGATACTAGAATACGCACTGACCCAGGATCAGGATTTTACTGAGAACCAATCAGCACAGCCTGTTGTTGAGAGAGGAGGGAGTTACTAAATATCAGACCAACCTGGCGGACATCTTGATGGAAACAGAATATCATATGCTTGTTTTAAAAGCTCCCGAATAGAAAAATGGAATAGCTGTACAAATGTCCCACAAACTTAGTTGGGACATAAATATTGCTGCAGGTGTTGGTGTAAACCACTTGAATATTCTTAGCTAACTGGTCAGACCAATGGGTTGCATTTTGTCATTTGATGTTGTAGGGAGGCTTGCATGGCAGATGAAGGCTACATGAAGTGGCATAATGCAATAAATAAAACGCACTGTCTCAGGTGCAGCCTTGTGTGGTATCCGTACCCAGCTCCCACTCAAAGGTATCCGTAACTTTGCATGGGAAAAGGTTAGGTATGAATACCCCACAAGGCTCCACCTGAGACAGTTACTAGCTGTGACTTGAGATAATTTGTATGTTGATGTTCTCTTCAGGGTTGTATTTCCACTAAAATAATCGGTTGGTTATTACTCAATGTGCTTGACTGATGATTGAGAGCTAAAATTAGTTGCTGACTGGCCGTTGGGCTCATATCAGTAGAAGACGCAAGGAACTGTATAGCTGGTGTGTAGACTATATGCTTGTAATCAAAATGGTGACTGCTACACAGACAAATTCTGAATAACTGATTCAAATTCATATTTTAGGGTGGTGGTGGCGATTCTCATGACATATCCGTGGACAATGGTATCTTGCCATGCAGCTCCAACCCAGTGATGCAAGAAGAGGTTTCACCCTCCAGCTTGCAGGTAAAGGTTTGTGGATGGATGGATTGTGTTTTACATACTTGTCAATGTGTTTGTGATAAGGAGCCATGCAAACATACACACTTACTAGGTGTAATGAGGTTCAAGACCATGTCAGAGTATTGCCAGTTGTGAGGATTTTCATTTGTGAGGATTCGTGTGCTCAGATACGGTTCTTGCTTATACACACTGGCTTGAAATGGCATGCTGGATACTAGAATACGCACTGACCCAGGATCAGGATTTTACTGAGAACCAATCAGCACAGCCTGTTGTTGAGAGAGGAGGGAGTTACTAAATATCAGACCAACCTGGCGGACATCTTGATGGAAACAGAATATCATATGCTTGTTTTAAAAGCTCCCGAATAGAAAAATGGAATAGCTGTACAAATGTCCCACAAACTTAGTTGGGACATAAATATTGCTGCAGGTGTTAGTGTAAACCACTTGAATATTCTTAGCTAACTGGTCAGACCAATGGGTTGCATTTTGTCATTTGATGTTGTAGGGAGGCTTGCATGGCAGATGAAGGCTACATGAAGTGGCATAATGCAATAAATAAAACGCACTGTCTCAGGTGCAGCCTTGTGTGGTATCCGTACCCAGCTCCCACTCAAAGGTATCCGTAACTTTGCATGGGAAAAGGTTAGGTATGAATACCCCACAAGGCTCCACCTGAGACAGTTACTAGCTGTGACTTGAGATAATTTGTATGTTGATGTTCTCTTCAGGGTTGTATTTCCACTAAAATAATCGGTTGGTTATTACTCAATGTGCTTGACTGATGATTGAGAGCTAAAATTAGTTGCTGACTGGCCGTTGGTCTCATATCAGTAGAAGACGCAAGGAACTGTATAGCTGTTGTGTAGACTATATGCTTGTAATCAAAATGGTGACTGCTACACAGACAAATTCTGAATAACTGATTCAAATTCATATTTTAGGGTGGTGGTGGCGATTCTCATGACATATCCGTGGACAATGGTATCTTGCCATGCAGCTCCAACCCAGTGATGCAAGAAGAGGTTTCACTCTCCAGCTTGCAGGTAAAGCAGGGTGTCAGCGCATCCTTAAAAAGTCTTAAAGTCTTAAATTCATGTTTTTCTAAATTTAAGGCCTTAAAAAGTCTTAAATTCGTTAAAAATGTCATATGCTGGTCTTAAATACTGTAACTCAAGGTCTTAAATTTGTCGGGGCAGGACTATTTATTTATTTATTTTTCTTGCGGGACTTTTCTCGGAAGGACATGTACAGAGGCTTCTTTCTTGCTAGCTGCATATGTAAACGGTTATCAGCGCTTGCTAGCTAGTCTGCCATGCTTGGGTTGTAATACAGCGGGATCCCCCCCCCATCACGTGTTTTAGGTCTTAAATTTCATTCAAGGTGGTATTAAAAAAGGTCTTAAAAAGTCTTAAATTTGACTTGCTGAAACCTGCAGATACCCTTTAGGATTGTGGATGGAAGGATTGTTTTTTAGATACTTGTCAATGTGTTTGTGATAAGGAGCCATGCAAACATACACACTTACTAGGTGTAATGAGGTTCAAGACCATGTCAGAGTATTGCCAGTTGTGAGGATTTTCATTTGTGAGGATTCGTGTGCTCAGATACGGTTCTTGCTAATACACACTGGCTTGAAATGGCATGCTAGATACTAGAATACGCACTGACCCAGGATCAGGATTTTACTGAGAACCAATCAGCACAGCCTGTTGTTGAGAGAGGAGGGAGTTACAAAATATCAGACCAACCTGGCGGACATCTTGATGATGGAAACAGAATATCATATGCTTGTTTTTAAAAGCTCCTGAATCAAAAAAAAGGAATAGCTGTACAAATGTCCCACAAACTTAGTTGGGACATAAATATTGCTGCAGGTGTTAGTGTAAACCACTTGAATATTCTTAGCTAACTGGTCAGACCAATGGGTTGCATTTTGTCATTTGATATTGTAGGGAGGCTTGCATGGCAGATGAAGGCTACATGAAGTGGCATAATGCAATGAATAAAACACACTGTCTCAGGTGCAGCCTTGTGGGGTATCCGTACCCAGCTCCCACTCAAAGTTATCCGTAACTTTGAGTGGGAGCTGGGTACGGATACCCCATAAGGCTGCACCTGAGACGGTGTGTGTCAGCTGTATTATTGGTGACTTTGCGTGGGAAAAGGTTAGGTATGAATACCTCACAAGGCTGTACCTGAGACACTGTCAGCTGTATTATCAGTAACTTTTAGTGGAAGCTCGGTACGGGTATCTCAATGATAATACAGCTGACACTGTCTCAGGTGCAGCCTTGTGGGGCATCGGTACCCAGCTCCCTCTCAAAGTTACCGATCACTTTGAGTGGGAGCAGAGTATGGATACCCCACAAGGCTCCACCTGAGACAGTGTGTCGCTGTATTATCAGTAACTTGGAGTGGGAGCTGGGTACGGCTATCCCACTGATAATACAGTGGACACACACTGTCTCAGGTGCAGCCTTGTGGGACACCTGTACCCAGCTCCCACTCAAAATTACTGATAATACAGTGGACACACTGTCCACTGTGCTATCCGTACCCAGCTTCCACTCAGTTACGGATAACTTTGAGGGGGAGCTGGGTACGGATACCCCATAAGGCTGCACCTGAGACGGTGTGTGTCAGCTGTATTATTGGTAACTTTGCGTGGGACAAGGTTAGGTATGAATACCTCACAAGGCTGTACCTGATAGTGTGTGTGTTTGTGTGTGTGTCCTCTGTTTTATCAGTAACTTTGAGTGGCAGCTGGGTAAGGCTATCCCACAAGGCTCCACCTGAGACAGTAGCCTACTAGCTGTGACTTGAGATCATTTGTATGTTGATGTTCTTTTCAGGGTGTATTTCCACTAAAACAATCGGTTGGTTATTACTCAATGTGCTTGACTGATGATTGCTAAAATGAGTTGCTGACTGGCCGTTGGTCTCATACCAGTAGAAGACGCATGCAACTGTATAGCTGTTGTGTAGACTATATGCTTGTAATCAAAATGGTGACTGCTACACAGACAAATTCTGAATAACTGATTCAAATTCATATTTTAGGGTGGTGGTGGCGATTCTCATGACATATCCGTGGACAATGGTATCTTGCCATGCAGCTCCAACCCAGTGATGCAAGAAGAAGTTTCACCCTCCAGCTTGCAGGTAAAGGATTGTGGATGGATGGATTGTGTTTAGATACTTGTCAATGTGTTTGTGATAAGGAGCCATGCAAACATACACACTTACTAGGTGTAATGAGGTTCAAGACCATGTCAGAGTATTGCCAGTTGTGAGGATTTTCATTTGTGAGGATTTGCGTGCTCGGATATTGCTGAAGGTGTTGGTTCAAACCACTTGAATATTCTTAGCTAACTGGTCAGACCAATGTGTTGCATTTTGTCATTTGATATTGTAGGGAGGCTTGCATGGCAGATGAAGGCTACATGAAGTGGCATAATGCAATGAATAAAACACACTGTCTCAGGTGCAGCCTTGTGGGGTATCCGTACCCAGCTCCCACCCAAAGTTACGGATAACTTTGAGTGGGAGCTGGGTACGGATACCCCATAAGGCTGCACCTGAGACAGTGTGTCGCTGTATTATCAGTAACTTGGAGTGGGAGCTGGGTACGGGTATCCCACTGATAATACAGTGGACACACACTGTCTCAGGTGCAGCCTTGTGGGACACCTGTACCCAGCTCCCACTCAAAATTACTGATAATACAGTGGACACACACTGTCCACTGTGCTATCCGTACCCAGCTTCCACTCAGTTACGGATAACTTTGAGGGGGAGCTGGGTACGGATACCCCATAAGGCTGCACCTGAGACGGTGTGTGTCAGCTGTATCATTGGTAACTTTGCGTGGGACAAGGTTAGGTATGAATACCTCACAAGGCTGTACCTGATAGTGTGTGTTTGTGTGTGTCCTCTGTTTTATCAGTAACTTTGAGTGGCAGCTGGGTAAGGCTATCCCACAAGGCTCCACCTGAGACAGTAGCCTACTAGCTGTGACTTGAGATCATTTGTATGTTGATGTTCTCTTCAGGGTTGTATTTCCACTAAAACAATCGGTTGGTTATTACTCAATGTGCTTGACTGATGATTGCTAAAATTAGTTGCTGACTGGCCGTTGGTCTCATACCAGTAGAAGACGCATGCAACTGTATAGCTGTTGTGTGGACTATATGCTTGTAATCAAAATGGTGACTGCTACACAGACAAATTCTGAATAACTGATTCAAATTCATATTTTAGGGTGGTGGTGGCGATTCTCATGACATATCCGTGGACAATGGTATCTTGCCATGCAGCTCCAACCCAGTGATGCAAGAAGAAGTTTCACCCTCCAGCTTGCAGGTAAAGGATTGTGGATGGATGGATTGTGTTTAGATACTTGTCAATGTGTTTGTGATAAGGAGCCATGCAAACATACACACTTACTAGGTGTAATGAGGTTCAAGACCATGTCAGAGTATTGCCAGTTGTGAGGATTTTCATTTGTGAGGATTCGCGTGCTCGGATATTGCTGAAGGTGTTAGTTCAAACCACTTGAATATTCTTAGCTAACTGGTCAGACCAATGTGTTGCATTTTGTCATTTGATATTGTAGGGAGGCTTGCATGGCAGATGAAGGCTACATGAAGTGGCATAATGCAATGAATAAAACACACTGTCTCAGGTGCAGCCTTGTGGGGTATCCGTACCCAGCTCCCACCCAAAGTTACGGATAACTTTGAGTGGGAGCTGGGTACGGATACCCCATAAGGCTGCACCTGAGACAGTGTGTCGCTGTATTATCAGTAACTTGGAGTGGGAGCTGGGTACGGGTATCCCACTGATAATACAGTGGACACACACTGTCTCAGGTGCAGCCTTGTGGGACACCTGTACCCAGCTCCCACTCAAAATTACTGATAATACAGTGGACACACACTGTCCACTGTGCTATCCGTACCCAGCTTCCACTCAGTTACGGATAACTTTGAGGGGGAGCTGGGTACGGATACCCCATAAGGCTGCACCTGAGACGGTGTGTGTCAGCTGTATCATTGGTAACTTTGCGTGGGACAAGGTTAGGTATGAATACCTCACAAGGCTGTACCTGATAGTGTGTGTTTGTGTGTGTCCTCTGTTTTATCAGTAACTTTGAGTGGCAGCTGGGTAAGGCTATCCCACAAGGCTCCACCTGAGACAGTAGCCTACTAGCTGTGACTTGAGATCATTTGTATGTTGATGTTCTCTTCAGGGTGTATTTCCACTAAAACAATCGGTTGGTTATTACTCAATGTGCTTGACTGATGATTGCTAAAATTAGTTGCTGACTGGCCGTTGGTCTCATACCAGTAGAAGACGCATGCAACTGTATAGCTGTTGTGTGGACTATATGCTTGTAATCAAAATGGTGACTGCTACACAGACAAATTCTGAATAACTGATTCAAATTCATATTTTAGGGTGGTGGTGGCGATTCTCATGACATATCCGTGGACAATGGTATCTTGCCATGCAGCTCCAACCCAGTGATGCAAGAAGAAGTTTCACCCTCCAGCTTGCAGGTAAAGGATTGTGGATGGATGGATTGTGTTTAGATACTTGTCAATGTGTTGGTGATGAGGAGCCATGCAAACATACACACTTACTAGGTGTAATGAGGTTCAAGACCATGTCAGAGTATTGCCAGTTGTGAGGATTTTCATTTGTGAGGATTCGCGTGCTCGGATATTGCTGAAGGTGTTAGTTCAAACCACTTGAATATTCTTAGCTAACTGGTCAGACCAATGTGTTGCATTTTGTCATTTGATATTGTAGGGAGGCTTGCATGGCAGATGAAGGCTACATGAAGTGACATAATGCAATGAATAAAACACACTGTCTCAGGTGCAGCCTTGTGGGGTATCCGTACCCAGCTCCCACCCAAAGTTACGGATAACTTTGAGTGGGAGCTGGGTACGGATACCCCATAAGGCTGCACCTGAGACAGTGCGTGTCAGCTGTATTATTGGTAACTTTGCGTGGGAAAAGGTTAGGTATGAATACCTCACAAGGCTGTACCTGAGACACTGTGTCCGCTGTTTTATCAGTAACTTCTAGTGGAAGCTCGGTACGGGTATCTCACCGATAATACAGCTGACACTCTCAGGTGCAGCCTTGTGGGGCATCGGTACCCAGCTCCCTCTCAAAGTTACCGATCACTTTGAGTGGGAGCAGAGTATAGATACCCCACAAGGCTGCACCAGAGACGTGTGTCACTGATAATACAACTGACACACATTGTCTCAGGTGCAGCATTGTGGGGTAGTCATACCTAACCTGCTTTCACTCATAGTTACTTATAATACAGCTAACGCACACGGTCTCAGGTGCAGCCTTGTGGGGTATCTGTACCCAGCTCCCACTCAAAGCTGCCTCCCTTCTTCTGTCCTCAACATCTTCAGGCTACACCTCACAAGAGCTGTACAGTTTGTATGCTATGACCAGTGGGAGAGTGAGGATATTGAATTATCACTCAGCTCTGACTCTAATGATAGCATTGGCATCATGTTGTGGCAACATCTAAAAGCATTGGTGATTAATTCAGGATGCTCACTTCTATGATAGGGATTCAGTGTGATTAGAAACATGCAGTCTTTATAATCTGAATTTCTTTTAATGTCTTAGGTTTGCAGTGGAGACTCATTTGTTAGAGATTTAAAGAACAGCTCCTCTGTATGCAGCTCCGCCATGGTGTCACAAGACACAACGTTTGCCAAAGAAGCCACCTTAAGCTTGGTAAACTACACAGACTCGGATGAATCAGCCGTCAGTTCCAACGCTAATGAAGATGTTCCCTCATCCACCATACAGGTATCTTTGTAAGATAACTTTAGTAATTTCAGCAACCTGTCACTAAGCAATGGACACACCCACTTTTCAACCTGCCACCATCTTGATGGAACAGAATTTTGAAGTGCTCAGTCACTATTTTATTATTTACTGCAAAAGGTTTTGTGTTTTGAAATGCATGAATGTGATTTGGCTTGGTTAGGCTTTGGCACCGCAGCATAAAAACCAATCCAATCCATTTTTATTTATATAGTGCATTTCCTACTCAGTGATAACTCAAAGCACTCAAAGCCAAATCAAGCTATTCACTTACATGCAATTAAAAACATGGAATCTACAATGGTAAAAACTATCTAAATCAGGGCATCATAAGATTGTAGTTCCATGTGTATTCTGCCTGTTCTTTTGACTGTTTTGGTTCTTTGAAATGGCATTGTTTTAACATTGGAGTGAATGGGCACATTCCATTCTTCCAAGATGGCCATGTTAAAAAGTGTTTATATCCGTTGCTTAGTGACAGGCCTCCATTGTATCCATTCCACTCTTGATTATGGCAGCTTCCACCTAGCCTCATCAACATTTGATTCTGGCAGAGGATCTGGACCCACATCCGTAGGGTCTCATTTACAAACTTATTTCCTCACGCTCCAATCAAACTGGACTGGATTTGAAAGAAATCGACCTACAGCTAGATTTTATTTTATATTTCTTGAAGATGAAAGTGAAGATCCTGATGGATCTGGTTAGCTTTTTTGGGGGAGAATACGTTCCAGCTTCAATTGCAGAAAGTACAGATAATACAGATGGAAGCATGATCTGTGAAATGTCACCATCTATGTCACCATCATCCTTGTCAAACAGGACTGAGTAGCAGAAGCTGTTCAACTCCATGTCAAAGCAGAAGCAGTGCAACAAATGTCTGTATTCCTGACACTACATGTTCTCCAGGGAACATGGTGAAAGTGCCTCAGTATCTATACACTGCTAGGGGTGTTGAAATTAATCATATCGATACATCGAGACACGGACATAAAGGATTAATAATCGATTTAGTGGGAGACTATAGTTGACTATAATGTAATTTTCTAGCCAAGCGATAAAAATTTAAAATGGCATCCGGTAACCCATTTTGTCTATGGTAGTCTCATTCTCGTCGTCGTATAGCATACTGCACAACATGAAAGCTGTGAGAAGTATAGAAAATTGATGTGAAGCATTGTGATGCAGCGAGATATCGAATCGCTGACATAATAATCATAATTGAATGGTGAGATGAGTGAAGTTTCACACCTCTGGACACACACAGGATGCAATTGTAGGTTGATTTTTTTTTAAATATTTTTTTATTTCGAATCCAGTCATTTGATTGGAACGTTAGGAACGTGAGAAAATACGTTCTGTAAACAAGACCCTATAGACGTGGGTCCAGAACCTCTGCCGGAATCAAATGTCGGAGGGGGTGGCTGGTCAGGCTAGCTGTTGGCAATTGGTTGTATTGTTGATCAGTTTAGTTAATGATAAGGAAGCACACTTGCAAGTCGGCTAAATAGCTGCTTTTGCTGTTTGCACTGTAATACCCTGAACATTTAGACCATCTCCAATTATGGTCTTAGAGAGCAACTCACCTTGAGGCTCTCTCTCCAATCCTAACATAGCAATCTGATGCTTCCAATCAGCTGCTTGCCAGGTCCTTAATAACCTAAATAAACAGGTATTAGATGACATTTTGAAAGCCTGCACGTAGAGTAACTCTCCATGACCGTGTGTATTGTTTGTTGTAACTGGTATTTTAATTGTTTATTGAAGAGCAAAGAGAAGATTCCTGTTGGACTTAATCTTTCTGACTCCAGTATGACGCATGGAGATGATGTCCTACAATTGATTGTGCCAAGGCTTAGGAGGACCAAAAGCGTCTTTGTAAGTCCCACCAACAAATGTCAGTCATCGTCATGTACTGTAGACATCTTTGTGGTTGACAAAATGTACTTACTTCGTGGTCAAAGTTATCACTGACGGGTAGTACGCGTACCCTTGAACGGGAGGCGGAACTCTAGAGGACGGAACCAGCCAGGTTGCGTTCATCAGGTGAGGCCAACCTCGCGTGCGTTACCCTCCTGGGAAAACGCTTGGTAACCATTTGCTACCTGTTTATTTGCGCTTGTAAGCTCTTGGTTCTACCACCTATCTTAACATGAACAAAAAGGACCCACCACCAGCAGGCTGCCTTCTGTTAAAGGGACAGTACAGGTACTACCCGTCACATAAGCCCAGTACGGACTCTTTAGTAATTTGTTTTGAGTGGGAAAATTGTTAGAATGGGAAATATATTTGTGCATCTAAACTGTTTTATTTTATATTTCTTAAAGATGAAAGACAGGATTCCTGATGGATCTGATGAGCTTTATTGCACCAGTACTGATAGTGGGGAAGAATACGTTCCAGCTTCAATTACAGAAAGTACAGATGATACAGATGGAAGCATGATCTGTGAAATGTCACCATCTATGTCACCATCATCCTTGTCAGACAGGACTCTGAGTAGCAGAAGCTGTTCAACTCCATGTCGAAGCAGAAGCAGTGCAACAAATGTCTGTGTTCCTGACACCACATGCTCTCCTAGCAGGGAACATGGTGAAAGTGCCTCAGTATCCATTCCTGCTGTCGGAAAGAAAAAAGATGGATCTCGGCTGTACAACAAGAGACAGTTCTGTCTGTATTGCGGATCGTCTTTCCTAAAAATCGTGAAGCATTTGGAGCGTAAACACAACAAGGAGCTGGAGGTAGCAAAAGCACTTAGTTTCTCAAAGGGCTCAAAACAAAGACGCGTGCACTTAGAATGTCTCCGAAACAAAGGTAATTTTGCACATAATGCTGAAGTTTTAAAAACGGGCACAGGAAAACTGGTTGCACGCAAGCAGCCAAGAGAAGAATCCCAAGCACAAGACTACATGCACTGTCTCTACTGTCACGGGTTATTTATGAAACGTACAATGTGGAGACATTTTCAGATGTGCAAATTCAAACCTGTCAATCCCAAACCGGGAAAAACTAGAGTCCAAGCCCTCTGTGCCTTTGCAGAACCCACACCTGCTGGAGTTTCGGAAGAGCTATGGAAACTGGTGAACAACATGAACCAGGATGCTGTTGCACATGCAGTCAGAAGTGACTGGTGCATCATGGAGATGGGGAAGCACCTCTACAACAAGCATGGATTTGAAGTTGATAAGCACGAATATATCCGGCAAAAGTTAAGGGAGCTTGGCAGACTTTGCATACATGGTGGAGAGGTCACAAACATGAAGACGATCAAAGAATATGTCATACCAGCGAACTTCATGCAGACAGTCGATGCAGTGAAACACACAGCACAAGGCAATAAAGGTAATTCCAAATCCCCTTCCTCTGAAACTTGGACACAGCCTCAAGAGGATGTCTATGCTCCTGGAGAGTGATGCAATCATTAAAGGAGACAAGGATGCCGCAGAAGAAGCTCGAGCCTTTCGAAGTCTGTATGATGCGAAATGGCACGAGCTTGTGTCAGTCACATCTTTGAAGAGCCTCAATGAGTCCAAGTGGAACGCCCCCCAGCTGCTGCCTTTCACAGCAGATGTGCAGAAGTTACACAATTACCTGGATGAGAAGCAACAGCAGTACCAACATGATTTGAAATCTGAGGCGTCATCGCACAACTGGGCCACCCTGGCAAAGGTGACTCTCGCACAGGTTATCCTATTCAACCGGCGTAGAGAAGGTGAGGTGTCCAAAATGTCCCTCTCTGCATTCACATCAAGAGACACATCAGCACCTCACGAAGACGTCAACCTCGCTCTCTCTGAGCTCGAGAAAAAGCTCTGCCATCATTTTACCAGAATAGAAATGAGAGGAAAGCGAGGTAGGAAAGTTGCTATCCTCCTAAGCCCAGTGATGTATGAAGCACTCGACATGCTACATCAAAAAAGAAAGGAGTGTGGCGTCCTCAAAGAAAACGCATATGTGTTTGCCAGACCAGGAGTGATGTCGCACTACAGAGGGTCAGATTGCATCCGCCAGTTTGTCCAACTCTGTGATGTCAAGAATCCTCTCTCACTCACCTCAACAAGACTGAGGAAGCACATGGCTACCTTATCTAAAGTGCTAAACCTTCAGGAGACGGAGCTTGACCAGCTGGCGGATTTCATGGGCCACGATATTAGAGTGCATCGGCAGTTCTATCGGTTACCGGAGGGCACCCTTCAACTGGTCAAGATCAGTAAAATTCTGATGGCCATGGAGCAGGGCCGCCTTGCAGACTTTCAAGGCAAGAGCCTTGAGGAGATCAACATTGATCCGACTGGTATGTGGTTTCTGCTTAAATCAACTCTTTGAGCTTTAAATGGGTACAACACCATAACTACATTATAATGTATTTCATACCACCTGTTTAGAAACAATCCAGTTGGACAAGCATACGGAGTCTGAAGATGACCTTACAGAGGAGGTGTATGAACAAGACATGGAAGGTATGTGTTTTGGTGTTACTTAGAACATGAATATCTTAGTGTGGCAGGGTTGCTCCTTACCACACGCCACCTAAGTGGCTTCCTTTGGGGCCCTCCAACACAGGACACGGGTAGATGGTAGTGCAAGATGTTTATTTTAGATTAAGGCAGATGGTATTCGCCGAGCTGATGGTACAAACTGCCATGACTGTGGCTCCTCCTCGAGTGTGTGTTGATGGCTGGTTTATCCTGGGTGCCATGATTGCTCTCCACCACAGGTGTGCAGCCCCACCCAGCCAGAGTCGAATCAGTCTGACTCAGGCCAGGTGAGGCTGTGAACCAGCCATCAACAACACACACTCCACATACACCCTCCACACTTAGGTTACAAGCATATCTTACAGTTCTGTATTTTAAAAAATGTATCCATCTTTAAAACTTTGTCCCTAATCAGGGTAACTATGTCCTTAAAAAGGCTTAAATGCCTTCAATCATAATAAATAACACTTTTACTTGCATGCAATCCAAAGGTCAATTAAAGGTTCAAAAGATGGTGGCACACATCAAAACATTTCCATCACGGGTAGAGAGACAGCAAACACACAATCATACTGTGATCCAAGCACACTTTATATTTATATACACGTACAACATCAGCCACAAGTCACTAAATGTTGCTTGTGGCATCAAAACAAACTAATTACATCCTCAACACTCACACAACTCTCATACCAGGTTAAAACAGACGGCTGCTATAGCTATAAACAGTATAATATTGTAGATAGAGATTCCACTTTGTGATTCACATATCGGCTGGGATTCTACATGAATTTTGAAGTTTAATGAGAACTTGTAATCATCTCGTCATTCAATAGTTTCTGATGTCAGTCTGGCACGAAGCATGGAGCAGAAACGAAGTGGGTCTCCACAAGAAAATGAAGGGGAGAGTAATTCCGATGGAGACGACATCCCTGTCCAAAAGAAAAAGTCCAAGACCAGTAAGGATATCCTACTATCCTATACTATATAATGATGAAAACGCTGTTTGTGTGTATATTTGTCCATCCATCTGTCTACATTTTTCTCTTGAGTAACACCCAATCCATGTGAAATTGTACATGGGGATTGGCATAGGCAGAGGGTGACAAGGCTACTTTTCTGAAACATTTCACTATATTAGTAAAGTACTGTGCAGGACAATACAGTAGTGTACAGTAGGGCACAGTATAGTAGCGTACACTAGCATAAAGTACAATAGCATACAATAAAGTATAGTACACTAGTGTACAGTAGCATAGCAGCATACAGTATATTATACAGCAGTTAGGTCTGTTTATGTAAAATCCTTTCCAATTGGACGAGAGGCATTCTATGACGCACTTTCAGTGAGGATATCATGCACATCCCACATCCACTCCGAATGTGGAACTCTTGGCTACATGTGACTGTTAATTTCAGCAACATTTACTTGCACCTTCCAATGTGCGTTACGCGGCAACCATGAATCCTGTCCGGAACTATATTTGCTACGTATTCAGACTGTATTTGAACAAAATTAACCTTTTTGAAAACTTTATCTGGTGTTTATTTAATAATTAGTTGTAAAAGGAATTGCTGTATAAAAGCAATATAGCGCTCGTTTTCGTGAGGTCTGTGGATATCCCCATGGTTGTGGTTTGGCCGCAGCCATGGGCCACAGACATCCTCACTCACTCGCGCTATATTGCTTAAGTAACAATAAAGCAATAAAACACGACTTTAATGTTCTCTTGCCTATGGCAGCACAGCAATAGTTTAGCTGTTCAATTGATATTATATATTGAGTTTAGTTTTTGACTCTAAGAAATGCAGTTCCTAAAACTCACATTACTGTGGAATTTCAAATAGTGAACATGCGTATGTATGGTAGTTCATCAAAAATACAGTTTTGAATGTCAATCAAAGCGCAGTCGGGACGAAGTTGTATAATGGACTTTATTTGAGCCAGACTTAACAATTACTGTGCATTTATATCCTAAACTAACTTTTCATTCATTTCTGATTTAGTTCGCAAGCCACAGAAGAAGAGGCCCTGGGAAACTGAGGAGACAAATGCCGTTGAAAAGCACATGAGGAACTTCATTTTGACCTGCAATGTTCCAAGAAAGGAAGACTGTGATAAGTGCCTTAAATCAGAGCCCAGAAGCACTAAAAAATAGAGACTGGAAGGCGCTTAAATTCTACATCAAAAATAGAATTACTGCACTAAAAAGGAAAATGTAAAACATTTCAGTTTCAGGGAGAGAAGGAGAGAGGGGGGACCATAGGCAGAGAAGGAGAGAGGGGGGACCATAGGCAGAGAGGAGAGAGGGGTAAGTCAGGTAGAGAAGGAGAGAGGGGGGACCCATAGGGAGAGAAGGAGAGAGGGGGGTAAGTCAGGTAGAGAAGGAGAGAGGGGGGACCATAGGGAGAGAAGGAGAGAGGGGGGACCATAGGGGAGAGAAGGAGAGAGGGGGTAAGTCAGGTAGAGAAGGAGAGAGGGGGGACCATAGGGAGAGAAGGAGAGAGGGGGTAAGTCAGGTAGAGAAGGAGAGAGGGGGGGGACCATAGGGAGAGAAGGAGAGAGGGGGTAAGTCAGGTAGAGAAGGAGAGAGGGGGGACCATAGGGAGAGAAGGGAGAGAGGGGGTAAGTCAGGTAGAGAAGGAGAGAGGGGGGACCATAGGGAGAGAAGGAGAGAGGGGGTAAGTCAGGTAGAGAAGGAGAGAGGGGGTAAGTCAGGTAGAGAAGGAGAGAGGGGGTAAGTCAGGTAGAGAAGGAGAGAGGGGGTAAGTCAGGTAGAGAAGGAGAGAGGGGGTAAGTCAGGTAGAGAAGGAGAGAGGGGGTAAGTCAGGTAGAGAAGGAGAGAGGGGGTAAGTCAGGGAGAGAAGGAGAAAGGGGGTAAGTCATGGAGAGAAGGAGAAAGGGGGTAAGTCAGGGAGAGAGGGGGGACCATAGGCAGAGAAGGAGAGAGGGGGGAAGTCGGGGAGAGAAGGAGAGAGGGGAAGTCGGGGAGAGAAGGAGAGAGGGAGGACCATAGGCAGAGAAGGAGAGAGGGGGGACCATAGGGAGAGAAGGAGAGAGGGGGGGACGTCAGGGAGAGAAGGAGAGAGGGGGGACCATAGGCAGAGAAGGAGAGAGGGGGATAGTGAGGGGGGACCATGGGAGAGAGAGATTCCTTGTTCAGAATCTTGCCGGGCGGTTCATAGGCCTACTGTATTTTTTGTATTGAGTTGACACTCAATAAAGAGCTTTTAAAGTATGTTCAGGTGATATAATTCTAATTCATGTGTAGAAACCTTATCTATCTATAAATGGCTGTCTGTCTGTGGCTCATATATCTCTCTGACCATATGTCAGATCGGCCTAAAATTTCGGATATGGCTTGCGCATGGGCCGATGGTGTGCATCCTTTTTATGAAATGATTTTACATGCAAGCCCCAAAGGTGCCAATTAAACACAGAAGTAATGCTACTACGCAACGATTGCGTGCAGGTGCTACACGGTGAATACTTAACCGGCTGGCGAGGGGCAGCGAAAACGTCAACGCATTGGCTATCAAACAGGAGTTGTAGGCTTTGTGACAGGCTGGCACTGCACTTGACAAAACAGTTATGCTGCGTTCCATTTGTCTCGTGAAGTCGTCGCCCGAGTTGTACTGAAGCGAGAACGTGACGTCACTTCCTGGGTCGTACTATTTTAGCGTTCTTTGGAAATTACGAGTCGGAAAGAACATGGACGCCACCAGTGTAACAGCTGCTTGATATGCAATAAAACAGTGCAATGCATAAATTGGTGACCGGACTAAAGCAGCAATGTAAACAAGTGTGTAAGAGCATTTAAAGTCAAAATTGAAACGACCAACGTAGTACAAATACAAAGAAAATACATCTCAACTTAGTGAACTATGGGCGCAGCCATCTTCGTTTTCAAAGTCGTATGTTCTGCTTTGTTCAACTCGGTTGGACGGCGTATATTACAACCAAAAGGGGGGCGTGTCTCGGTAAATGTAGCGAGATAGCTGCGAGATTTACCACTTTCCAACTCGGACGACGAGTTTACGAGACAAATGGAACGCAGAATTAGCGACCAAAAGGTACTGAATAGAGAATCAAATATATATAGCATAGCATACAAACCTGTTCTATAATGCACCATACATGATCCAAACTTACTATCACCTAACTCTAACTTTATGACCGTAGGTAGGCCATATCACCTTCACGTTTAGACTAGGTCTGTGGCGCAGGTGTCAACTGTTGGTCAACCCACAGTCTGTGGTTGTTTGTCTGAGATTATTGCACCAGATAGTGGTCCTGTCTAGGGATGTCAGAACAGCTGTTCCCCAGAAGAAGGATATACCAGAGAAGTGTGTTAAGATGTTCCTCAGAAGAATAGCAAATCCTGAGATGTGTGTTTAGGGTCCCCAGAAGAATAGTTGTACCTGAGATGTTCCCACATAGGAGGTCCTAGTCAGGTCTGAACCCAAGTTATGAATATTGTTAATTTGAAGTGATATTCATGCTCCTGAAGTGCATCTAAACATGCCAGATTTTTTTCAGAGGTGTATGATGTCTAGAAAGGGTGGCTCCCACAATGTAGGTTCCTGTCAGGTTGTACCACAACGTGACAAAGACAAGTATGTGTGTGTGTGTGTGTGTGTGTGTGTGTGTGTGTGTGTGTGTGTGTGGTGTGTGTGTGTGTGGTGTGTGACTTTGCATAATAGTGCACTGTGGGAACTCATGCCTGCAACTGATGCTGAATTACGATTTTTTTTTTTTTAAACATGTGCATTATTCATATGTGGTTTTCAAAGGTGAGTTCCCATTAAAAGAAATATTGCATTCCAAATACCATTCCCCTCCGACTGTTAATGTTCACTGTCACCAAGACACTTCTCACAGAGGTGTTATCATAGGAAAAATACAGGTGCCACTCATAACACTAACTATGGGTCTGGTATACTTCTATGTACCAGGGCACGGCGAGGAGACTCAACTAGTAAAGGACAACACACATTGACCATGGACCGTTTTGACAGAGCTGTCACAGCAGGGCCAACACAGGTCTAGCCCCCAACGTTAACATTGGGTAGGTAGCACCAGCAGTGGTCACTATATCTTCACTAATAGCCTGCTACCCGTCCACTGGGACATACGAGGAGCAGACTCATGGTCAGTGTTATGAGCGAGTCTTTTTCTGATGACACTCTGTGAAAAGGGTCTCATCAGGCTTCAGTTAGAAGTCATTCATTGATCACTGATTAGTCACCGTTTCCTCACTAACCGGAACACATATATACACACATATATACACACATATATACACACATACATACACACACACCACACACACACATATATACATACATACATACACATATACACATACATACATATACACATACATACATATACACACACACACACACACACACACAACACAGCGGCTGCAATAAGTATTGAACACGTCACCATTTTTCTCACTACATATATTTCCAACGGTTCTATTGACATGACATGGTTCACCAGATGTTGGTAACAACTCAAGTAATCCATACATACAAAGAAACTAAAACAAATAAGCTCAGAAATTAAGTGGTGTAATAATGTGAAATGACACAGGGGATACGTATTGAACACATGGAGAAAGGGAGGAGCAAAGAGGCGTTGGAAAGCCAAGTCAGAAGAGTTGTCCAAGAGCCCAAGAACCACCTGTGTTGAGCTTCAAAAAAGACCCGGAATTAGCAGGTACTGTTGTCTCAAGGAAACCAGTGAGTAATGCACTCCACCACCATGGCCTGTATGCACGCTCACCACGCAAGACCCCATGCTGAAAAAAAAAGCATGTTGAAGCTCATTTAAAGTTTGCTGCACAACATTTGGACAAGCCAGTTGAATACGGGGAGAATGTAGTCTGGTCCGATGAGAGCATGGGGTCTTGCGTGGTGAGTTTGCATACAGGGCCGTGGTGGTGGAGTGCATTACTCACTGGTTTCCTTGAGACACCAGTACCTGCTAATTCCAGGTCTTGTTGAAGCTCAACACCGGTGGTTCTTGGCTCTTGGACAACTCTTCTGATTATTCTTTGCACTCCTGTCTGAAATCTTGCGAAGAGCATCTGTTAGAGGCACATTCATGGTGAAATTGATTGGCTTTCCACTTGCGTATTGTGGCTCCAACAGTGCTCACTGGAACATTCGGATGCTTAGATATGCGCCTGTAACCAACGCCATCGTTATGTTTGCAACAAATAGTTTGCGAAGGTCTTGAGACGCTCTCGTGCTCTCAGCCCATCATGAACATTCGCGGGACCTTTTTTTTTGTAGGCCTCATTGGCACTGAAGCATGCTGATATTAATTTGCACTAACAAGCGGACGGGATTGCTGTTTAATTACTGATAGGATTTCAGCTGTTGTCTTGGCTGTCCACGCCTCTTGCTCCTCCCCTTCTCCATGTGTTCAATACTTATCCCCTGTGTCGTTCACATTATTACACCACTTAATTTATGAGGCTTATTTGTTTTAGTTTCTTTGTACGTATGGATTACTTGTCAATAGAACCTTCGGAATATATGTAGTGAGAAAAATGGTGACGTGTTCAATACTTATTGCAGAGCCGCTGTGTGTATGTGTATATATATATATATATATATATATATTGTGGCAATCACGGCCATGCCCCCTATGGGGGTCCGGCGCAAGGGGTTCTGGGAGGTGCACCTGGTGGGGGTTTGGACGTTATCGGCGCCCCGGGATCACCGTGGGGTTGGTGTTGGGGAATTATTATTGTGTGTCATTGTGTGTGTGTTCCCGTATGTGCAGTGTTTTTTCGATGACCGTGAGTGAGAGTGTTAAGTTGTGGTTGTCAGGTGTGCCGTGTTTCTGTGTGAGTGGGGGTGTACAAATAAAGGTGACTCCCGGAGTCGTGCGGTGTATGGGGCACGGGAGTTGCGTGCGCACTTAAACCTGGGGCTCCTGTCTCACTCCTTCCTTGCCGTCGCCACAATATACTGTATATATATATATAACCCAACCCTACCCAGCTCCCAACCCAACGTTGAGAATCAGATTAACGGCAATATTTTTTTTATCGCGCGATAACAGCTCGCGTTATCGCGCAGCACGTTAACGCTATATATATATATATATATATATAACAGTATATATATATATATATTAGTGGTGGGCCGTTATCAGCGTTAACGCACTGCGATAACGCGAGACTGTTATCGCGCGATAAAAAAAATATTGCCGTTAATCTATTCTCAAAGTTGGGTTTGGGAGCTGGGTAGGGTTGGGCGATGTC
Organism: Merluccius polli; assembly: GCA_030340625.1. Taxonomy (NCBI): domain Eukaryota; kingdom Metazoa; phylum Chordata; class Actinopteri; order Gadiformes; family Merlucciidae; genus Merluccius; species Merluccius polli. Next base: position 226,550 of record JAOPHQ010006565.1, read on the forward strand.
CCTTAAATTGGCAGTTGACGATGTTTACAGTAAAACATCGTGATGGACGATGATATCGTCGTCGGGGGGGCGGGGCCGCGAAGCGGGCCGCCTATTAACGGCATGGACCACGCCGTTCTGGACCTGGAAGGAGACCATGAACACTTTTAATAATCGTATTTACCGTATAACTGCACACAACTTTATTTAAAAGCAATTCAAATGGTAAACATGTGTTTGTATTTTGGTGTCCGGTTCGTGTGGATGTGCGGCTCCTCCGGCGGAGCGGTTCATGTTAATAGCGGAGTCCGGGAGGGGTTCACCTTCACGGCGTAGTTACGAGGGAGTGTGCGACTATCGTCTTAAAAAATACTTAAGTGTTTTTTAAAGTTAGAAAGATATTAGATATTCAACCGATATTCACGCTCAGAATTACAGCGATCAGACACGGGGAACTAAAGCCGCGATCACCGGTATGAGTCCCGCATGTCTAGCGGTGCGTACCTGCCTAGGTGTCTACCTGCCTTGGTGTCTACCTGCCTGCCTAGGTGTATTGGTCCAGTATGCCTGCAGCGATGAGTTAAATCAGGGCTTGTTGCGACCACGGATGTATTCGGTTTGTGATGCTCATGCCTTCTTATTTTTACTTT
>JAOPHQ010006566.1:0-170000 GCA_030340625.1 Merluccius polli
GGCTGCCTCTGCTAATGGAAGCATTTTATTAGACTTGTGTACAGCCAGCCTGGCACAGCCATCCTTTTTATTATTCATCTGTAGTTCTTATGTTCAGATTCAATGCCTGCTCCTCTGGCCCTATGACCTCTCCGCCAGGACAGCGCAACATCTCACCAACATGTCCCCCCCACACACACACACACACACACACACACAGCACTGTGTAGCGTATTGTTGGACATACTGCGGCTCACTAGGACAAATATACCGCCCACTCCCTTGCAGTCATCCGTGCTGCTATTCACATATTCATAGTCGCTGTTCAACATATGCACTTTAAATCTTCAGCCGTTGAAGACGGCGTTATCATTTTCATTTGATCCGGTTTCCCCGAAAATGTTGTGATCAATTGTATTTACAATCAATCATCCATGCGTGTGTTGTGCTTCCAATCGAGGATATACAATGGCTTATTATCGCATTAACTTGGGGCAGAAGCCTTTTTTCACAGGGCATTTCATTAGGAATCCCTGCATATTTTCATTAAGGGGAACAGCCACGGGCGTCAGTTTGGTTTTAGAAGTGGTGGGCATGGGGGGGCGCGATTGTCGACGGGGGGGGGGGGGGGGTACGCGGTTGTCGACGGGGGGGGGGGTACGCGGTTGTCGACGGGGGGGGGGGGGGGGAGATGTCATGTCATCATACACGCCTATCGCATGATTTAGACTTGATGGTTTCCGTTGAGTATGTGGGGATTTTTTCGGTCGCAATTGGTTTGCACATTTTTAAAAGTGGTGGGGACAAAATGAATCTTGACGAAAACTGGTGGGTACTCGTCCCCAGCGTAACTGACGCCTATGGGAACAGTCTTCAAAGGTTAGTAAAAAGGAAATCCAAACTAAAGCATTACCACCTTGATTGCAGAATACCCCTTCTCATCTTAAAGTTATAGTCCCTGAATTCATTGTACATGTTCATAGTACATGTTAAAGTGTTAGGACAGTTAAGCCGGTCCGAATTATATCTTGTGAATGGACACCAATAAAGTTACAATGGATCGAAAATGTAAACCTGTGCATATCTGGAGGCACCAGGCGGGTTTGAATCATCATCCGGAGCTCGTTTGAACGGTTAATTGTACTTCACGTGGGTCCGCGTACGCATATGTGTTGGTCTCCATATTCCCGGGGCCTGTTGGTACGAATGTGTGTTTCTGGGACAGCTGTATAAAATCTGTTATGCTTCCATTCCAACTGTCACAAGTGGTTCAACCTCCCTGGGAAATAAATTGGCTCACCCTGAACAGAGTGGTTGACAGGAGCCGGAGCATATGGTGGGAATCTGACAGAAGACGACGCTTTTGAATTTTCTCATTATGATCTAGACGGCACCTTGATAATAAATCTTTGCGTGCAAGCTCTTTTCAAGTGTGTGTGTGTGTGTATGTGCCTGTGTGTGTGTGTGTGTGTGTGTGTGTGTGTGTGTGTGTGTGTGTGTGTGTGTGTGTGTGTGGGGGGGGTGTTACTAACTGTGCTTGAGATTCCATACTAGGATTGTTTCAGAAAAAAAAGTTGGTAATGTAGATTTTTCCACTGAGCATCAAAGGAATAGGCAGACATACAAAAACAAAAACACTTTTTTAATGAATATCAGTAAAGCTCATAATATGAGCATTGTCATCAAAAGCTACAGATGGGAATATGTAGCTTTACCAGACCGCCATTCAAGTGGCCTCCTGTGTTTATGAGGCCAGCTGGGAGCTTTTATATGCTGACAGCACATGTCCATTTAATTAAACACAGCATAACAAATGGGAACACTATTGGTGAGTTAGGGTTGGGGGTTTAGAGGAAGGGTTAGGTTAATGACGTCCTCTGTGACCATTTTTGTAGCTGTGTAGCTGTGCTATTTTTTGTGTTTTCACCTTTGGTTGAAAAGGCAAACAGTGCATGTATTATGAAACAAAACACGCATTGCACGCATTGCACGCATACAAACACACCCTTTATTCTTTTAAAAAAAACTTTGTGTAGTGGGGAAAAACCTACTGCACAGTTATCAAAACATCTTTGTCATGAATATTATGAATTGCCTTCAATTCTTTGGAGAAGAGAGAAAATGAATCGAATGCATATCTCCCTTCTCTGCTGCAGCTCCCTCTCTCTCCACGCCTCTGCCTCTCTATCTCTGTCTCTTATGCGTGGCAGCATCAAAGCGCTACATGCTGGGATCGTCCCTTCTCTCTTATTGGCAAGGCGCGTTCAAACTTTTCAATTATTCCCATTTCCCTTCATCGTGACATCATCGTCGCGGTGGGATTCAACACATATTGCCTTTCTTCATTATTTTTTTTTTTTCTCTAAGCATATGGTGCACACCGCACTAAGTATGCACCGCTAAATTCATTGCACTCGTTTTAAGAGCGGACCTGCCAAGATAGCTCCCCGGTGGGTTCAAGGGCACGTGTTTCTTACGCTAGGCAAGACTGTGACCGGTGAATATCCACTCTTGACAGAGCACCTCGCCGAAGGGAAGGACAATAAAAGCGACACTCAAACAAGAAGTCACATCCTATATCCATATCAGGGGGCGAACCCTATGCCCCTGCCCTAAAATGATATAGCATAGCAGAGACATCAAATGAAAAAAAAACGATCTACAATGTTGAAGTGAGTAAGTAACCAGACATAAGAGACTTAATAATAACACGCAATATAATGACACATATAATATAATAATACATTCAAAAATACCTGGCAACCATTTTACTGCACTTCCATTGTCCAACAGTAAATTAATTCCAGTCTGGTGTAGCTTATGGAAACCTTCTGTAGTTTCTGTAAAATAAGCCACCAGTAGCACACATGGCCGTTTGATTGGATGTCACCGTACGGTACTGCGGTGTGTTCATACGAACTCCCGTGTGCCGTGCTGGGTCTGGTGCACTTTGACCCCACGTGTCTCTCCCCTCCGTGTTCAGCGGCATCGCAGTGCACAGGGGCCAGCTGGGGCCGGGTCAAAGGCATGTCATGGTTCAGCTGGGGAACATATTTCAACCCTGCAGCAGCAAGATGTAAACTTAGCTTTTGGTAACGACCGTGCCTATCCCATTCCCAGTGTGAATATATACGACAGTATATCCGTGTATTTGTAACCCCCAACAGATGATTAATGAGTGTGTGTGGGTGTGTGTGTGCGCGCTTGTTTGTGTTTATCTTTGTGCACACACACACACACACACACACACAAAAACACACACACACAAACACGCATGTCTATGTATAGTACACAGTATATATATGTATGTGCATGTACCGACATACACAGCATAACACGTATATAGGGATGCATAGGAGGGAAGGTGGATGTTACAGATAGAGACGTATGCTGCTCATAGGCCGGAGAAGTTAATAAAATGGAAACTGTGTTATGAAGGATAAAAAAAAGGGGGTCGTAAAAGAAAACGTATGTAGTGAATCTCCCTGGTGAACAGCGCTCAACAGCCTGCTGAGTACACCCAAGGGAAGGGTTTTTAATCTCCAGCCTCTTCATCCACCCCCCCACACACACACACAGTCTCACACACAAGTGCACCACACTCAGCCCGGCAATGAAATGGACCCACATTCTGTTTGAACCTTGGAATCATGGAGGTGTGCCAGCCATGGGGTTCTGGAAGAAACACGGCCCTTACCTAATAGTAGTAGTAGTAGTAGTAGTAGTAGTAGCAGTAGTAGTAGCAGTAGTAGTAGTAGTAGTAGTGCTGTATTTAGTGTATCAGTTGGTATGTGCTGTTCCAGATAAGTGTGTAGAAAGTAAAATATTACCTAAAAATGCATGGCTAATATAATGACATAGTGGAACGTGCGTTCAATCTAGATGGACTCGTTTGGATCGTGTGCAGTGACAAGGTTGTTCATATCAATGTGATGAATAGTGTTGTGTTAAGCTGAAGAGATGGTTTGATGGTCGAGAGGATAAATAAACAAATGGGGGGGGACCCCAATCCTCTTATTTACACCAGCACCAGATTGATTTACAGGCCACTATACCCCCCCCCCCCCCCCCCCCCCCGCAATCAGATAGCGGTCTTCCAACGAAAACCATGCAGGTGATTAAATACGCAATTGACTTTGGTGGCGGTGGTGGTGGTGGTTGGTCCTGCAACCAGGGCTACGGCTGAAGGTGTTGAGGTAAGAAGTGTGGAATAATAAAGAAATCAAGAGAACTTGACAAGGAGGGTCGAGATTCAAGGCACTCGGCGGGAACTTCAAAGAGAAAGGAATATTAGGCGGCCCGCAGCATGGTATTACCAAAACCTACATCACTGCACGTTCCCATGATATTATTTGGACATTGCGACTCAATCACTGACATTTATATGAAATGCCGTGATTTCAAAGGGAATGGTGCCGTATCAAAGCCTTAAAGAAAGCCATTATCCCAATTGTTACTTACGTAGTATGAAAGGAACAGCTGAAAGGAACAGTGTTTGTGTTCAAGTTATTAAATATCCTTGGTTTGACTTAGGGGACACTGTGTACTTTGCACTATCCCTGATCCATGGGGCTTTTCCCTAGTTTGAAATTCCTTTCAATAATTTGTTTCATTGCACACCAGCCTACCTGTCTTTTTACAGTGGCAGTACGTGTGGTACTGTATCGTTTTACTGTGAGTGCATGTGCAAACACATGTACATACACACGCGCACACATATTTCCAACCTCTTTCAACCTAATACAACAGTGGTGATGTTCTGCTACTTAAGTGCCTATTATGATAACCGCTCATGCCTAAACAACATCTAATACGCCTAATGTACACGCCTAGCTAAGTTCTTATCAAAGACTGTCTTGCCGGTTTAATGTGCAGTATTAACGGCGGTGGTCGTCGTGCGCGGCGCCGTCGCGTGGCCCTACTTTGTTTGAAACCCAAGGGCCTCCTCCGCTCCGTACCGAGTGACAGGAAGCGCTTGAAACGGCAGACGAAATAATGGCGGGCCTCCGTGTGCGTAGCCGTGGCAGCTGTTCATTTTCCGCCCGAGTTGCTCTCCGAGAAGCTAGTTACCTCGCTGATGATGAATGCCCCCTTACACGCCGAGAGCCGCGCCGAGAACCCACCGATGCAGCCCTGTGAGCTCCTGACAGCCCAGTGCCGCCGCGAACCCTCGGCCACGGGCCTCCAACATCAGCACTGTCCTTCAGTGTTGGGGGACTCCATAGAAATCACCTCTCTCTGGCCAAAGGCTGCCAGTGTGCTGCCCACGCTATAGCAATAGGGGGAAGCTAATGCTCATGTGGGCTGACAGGTGAGACTTCTGTGACAGCGTGCTGTCCTAGGGATCATCACCATGGCGATAGCGCTGGCTCGGCGGCACCGAGCAGGGAGCGGCACGGGCTTCAGTTGAGAGGTGGAGTAATGGGCTGTGATGGTGGTGAGCCAGGGAATAGACTGTGATTGCTATCTGTGTGCCGGAGAGACACGGTAACATGATGTAAACCCTGATGGAGCGACATAAGATGAGGTAGACCTTATTGCTTTAGTCCTGGCCAGTTCCCTTGGAGACGGCCGCGCTGTTCGACCCCTACGCTTCAGATTCCACTCTGTCTCCCTGCAGCGCTGTAGCAGTGCGCTCTAGCCATCTTCCTCCCTCTGTACCGTTTTCACCTTCTCTTTCGCCCGGTCTACTTTCCTTACCATCCCCCCCCCCCCCCCCCCCCCCCCCCTTCTCCCTTACTTTGATCTGCCTTCCTCTTTTACTCTCTATTTCCCACTCAATCACTCCCTCTCTCCTTTCCTACCTTGAATCTCTCCCCCCTCCGTTCCCCCCCTTTCTCCATCAGCAATCGCTCCCCGTTTGTCAGGCACTGGAGCAAGAGATTAACGATGGTTAGGAACCTTTGGCTGCGTCTGATTTTCTATTATTAAAACAGAGCTGTCGTGGCCAGGCTGTATTTTGTGTTTGGACGTGGTAGTGATGCCAACTAGAATTGCTTTGTTATCATTGGAATTGAATGTGTATATCATAACGCATATACCATTGACTGGAAGAAAATAAAACATCCCTGTGCCTGGCCGTGCCGCCAAACTGCTGCATAGATTATTTTCGCATTTGACAACGCCAGCCTTTTATCGAGGTCATGTTATGGCTACATTTTAACACTGCGCTTGAGAAACAATGAATGCAGTACATGTAATCTGAAATGTGATTAATGGCTCACCAAAAGTTTTAAATGATGTTTATTTTCTTTGTGTATTTTCAAATTGTTCAGCAAGTCAAGTTGTTCATAGTGGATGGAGTGAAATTCAAATCTGTATTCTTAACTGAAAGCTAAAAACAGGTGTGTCCTAGCACAGCCACGGGGAGTAGGGGTGCTGGGCACCCCAAGGAGATTGAAAAGAAAATGTAATGAAATAGAAATATTGGTAGCACTTCATTTTACAGGTCCGCAAATGTTCATGGTGAGTAGGTGATGATTGGCAAGTAATGTATTTGAAATGTCTTTGAAATTACCCCCAAATTACCCAAACATTTACCCCAAAATGTATGGCTGAGCTTAACCCTCAGCAACTCAAGTGAAACACCAAGCCTAGACCTTCAATTCTTACATTACATTTACATCATTGACAACAAGGCTGTCAACTACTGTGCCTGTACTAGGAGTACTTAACCCCCAAGCAAGCAGGTAAGGACAATTCAGAGCCGCTCTTGGTGAATATCAAACCTGACCCCCTTGTATGCTATAATTTCCATGTAAAGGAATGTAGGCCTAATTACAAAGGTATATAATTCCTCTATATTTTGCATGTGAGCCTAATTATGACTATCAATGAATTTTGTAGAACTATATAAAATAAATTACCCTCTATTTATCAACTGTTTATAGGGAAATATAATTATACAATTATTCGGTTGTAATTTCCAAGAAATTTCAAATGTGTGACTTGCTGTGTGTTACTTGCAAATTATCACTTACTTACCGTGAAATTTGCAGACCTGTAAAATGAAGTGTTAGTTGTAATTTATTTGTCAAAATATTTTGTAATTTCAATATTTTCAATAGCCTGCATGAAGCAAATACAGGTTGCAGTGACATGAGAATATAATGAGTTGAGTAATTTGAGTACCAGCGGCCAGCCCATTTGCGTTTAAGCGTTAGGTTTGGTCTAATCGGGGTGGACCGGCCACCTGTGAGTTCTGGAGAACCCAGAACGGCCGTCGCCGTTCTTCCTGTGGCTATGTGTCCTGGGAAACAAGGACACCCTAATGATCCTTCTAATGTGCCTTAAAAGAGCCTTTCTTTTCAAAATGTCTTCTCATTAAAACAAAGGCCTCTCTCCTTTTACATAGTCGGAGGGAAATGGCGGGAGGGGGGAAATTGCTGGACACGGCTTATCACTGACCTTGTTTTTGCATATTTATAAGTATGCAGCCCTTTGTCACACACCTGATCTCAAGTTGCATTGGTCATCTATTTTGCGATTATGAATTATGGAGGAATATGTTAAACAGATGACCACAAAAAACACACACACACGCACACACTGGCACAACACCAATTAAACACCAGTGAGACGAGAAACGTGTGTGTGTGTGTGTATGTGTGTGTTAATACTTTAAGCACTCCATTTGTCCATTGAGATCAAGGGAAAGATCTGCCGCCACAGCAGTATAGTAGCTTCACTGTTCCCTCCCCTGCTAAAATGGGAAAAGGGGTAAAGTGTGTTAGTTATTCATGAGAAGAACACATTCACACACACACACACACACACACACCTGTCCTCTCTGTATCTATGCAGCCCAGGATACCACCAAGGGGATGGAGGCCGCAGCATACAGTGTGAGGAACAAGGCGGAGGAGATTGAAAAAACGCAAGAGCCAAGAAAGCTGCATGGAGAACTGAATATGGAGCGATAGGAGAGAAAAAAAAGCGACGTTGGGAGCGTGAAAAATAAAGACTGGGTAAACCGAAGTGTAGTGATATAGCAAAACCGAGACAGGGGGGGGGGGGGGGGGGGGACCCGGTGCCTTAGGCGCCACGGCACCAGTCCAAGTATCATACTCTATTAACATCCCAGCCCAGCACTAATTCTCAGCCTATTTCAGACCATTAATTATGCGCACCATCAGTTCCAGCTCACTTGGCCTGACACAAGTCTTCATCACAATCCCCCAGCCCCCAACGGTTCATGTTTTACTCGAAAATCATCTGTCGTTTACATATTCATGATGCTATGGAGATGGAAATTACGCTTTAAGTTTCTGCAATGATAGAACTGCTGCTCTAAGAACATAGAGGGAGCCAAATGCAATCTGTTAAAGCGCTGTTTAAGTTTCATAGCAGTAGGCTGTGAAACTCCAGCCGCCTGTATAAGGGGACTGGTTGTGAGCATTATTTCACCCACAATCTACAGTTCCGGTTTGTACTCTCGAGGTTAAAGGGTGTCAGCAAAGCACAGTGAGATGCCAAAGCCAGCCTGTTTTTCCTCAGGCTGTGTACCCAATCTAGAAATTGTCCCCGATGCAGAAATGTACAAGTTACATGAACAAGGTTGTCAGCAAATTAGCCTCTCCTCCCATGGTCAGGCCAGTTGTCTGACAGTGCCGAATGTAAGTTAGTGGGTTAGTGATTTCTGTGTACTATTCTCTGAGCTCTGCTGTAGCCAGCTTCATCTTAGATCGCACACATCAACGTATTTTGACTGGAGCATCGTATCTTTGTAGTCCATTTGATCACTTTGGAGGCCCCTACGACGGTCGCTACAGTTACAGCAGTGGGGCTAACATCAAGTATTTGTGTGATCCAACTCTTTGTGTCCCTCCTGGAATCTATTTCCTCCAATTAGAGAATATGTAATTGTAACCCCTCATAGTTAAATGAGCAAAATATGTCAATAAACAAGTCTAAATACCATTCAACCTCCCATGTTGAGCAGGGCTGCAAAGTTCGGCATCGCCCTAACGATAATCAATCGAATATCAAAATGACAAATGGACTCATTGGAGATAAATTAAGGCGTGGGGGGGGTGATCAATGCTCTCCATTGTGCGGCTACCGGTGTCAGTCGTATCATCACCACTGCAGTTCATCGATTCATCCGGTTAGAGATAAGTTCACAACAAACAAAAGCCCCACTAATACACACACACTCACACACAAACACACCAGCAGACATACGTCAATGCTGGTGAACCAAGAAAAAGTGTTTTTTTCCACTTGACATTGAAACCATCTGTGAATCCTTTGCGCCGAACTGTGTTAAGCTCGGACGTCGGCGACCACAGTCCTGCGCCCTCATATGGTACCTTGGAGCACATTACCGTGTCTGTGAGAGACGCGCGGCCGCCTGTCTCTTGAGACAGCATGTACAGAGTACACAAAGCACTACGATGAAAGCGCTCGGTCAGCACCGCTGCGGCGTCCACACTTCTGTCTCTCGGTGGAGGACGTGTCATCTTCTTCTTCTTCTTCTTCTTCTTCTTCTTCTTCTTCTTCTTCTTCTTCTTCTTCTTCTATATGTGGTGGAGCTGTCAGCCACACTTGTCTGATGGGTAAATTCCCATCTCATGCGATGCATGCATTCCAAGCAGCAGGTTTCACACACTCGCGCTGAACGACAAGTGAGAATAATTGGAGCTAATCTATCTTTGAGCTAAGTCGGAGGGAGACATTTTGTGCTCCGTGACGATGTCATTTATTCATGTGTGTATGAATGCACACATTGAACGCGCATTGTTGCAAGTCACACCGCATTAATATAGTATGTATTGTGTATTTACGTTGTTGTTGTTGTTTGTACTAATCATCACTCGCTGTCTCCGTTTCCTAATGATGTTAATGATAACACAGAGGGAATAACTGACACTTTTTTGAGGGATGGGATGGGATGTGGGGGGGGGGGGGGGGGGGGGGGGGCGGGGATGGGATTTCTTTGGGCTCCTGTCTTGTTAAGCGCTCTCGTAACGATCGCCTCCCCGGGCTGAGCTGCTCTTCCCCCTTTCGGCTGTAACAGGCACTAGATACAACCAAACATCAGAAAGACAGAGTGAGATAGATCAGGGCGGGGGAGAGGGAGAGAGAGAGAGAGAGAGAGAGAGAGGACAGGGGAGTGATCTGAATTCAACATTGTTCTGGTGTGAGACTGGAGAGGTGGTGATGGCTGTTCTCTACTGCTTGTCAAAACAAGACGAGACTAACAAGAAAAGCACACTTTACACGGTATATCGCGATATGAAAAGGCCACGAATGTCAACTGTACGTTTTTTCATGTAATACCGTGTCGCGGTATAGCTGCAAGATTGCATGGTAAATGCGCACTATGCGCACAATGCGTCATTGTGGGGAGTCTGGTGAGCGACATTGTCATTAAAACGTTGCACTCAACTTAACACTGTATGCCCAGGCAGCCCACTAGGGTGGCCATTCGTCCGGCTTTAGGCCAGACTGTCCGGTTTTTCAATGCCCTGTCCGGCGTCCGGCGCAGCATCAAGCCGGACGCGTATTTGTCCTCCTTTTTGAGACACCCCCGCCGGTCATAGGTCCGCCCGCCGGTCATAGGTCCGTGGTGTGTTACGATCGCGCGCGCGCCTCCCCCGTCAGCCGTAGGTCCGAGGCGCCCGGTGGCGTGCGGGTGCGGCGGTGTCGGGGAACGAACGGCACGTGACCGTCGCCCATGTCGCCGACACGCTTCTTCTACAAAACATCTAATTGACAGCTAAAAGTTAATATTGTATCGTGATATCACAATATTAATTTTAATATTGTATCGTACTAAAAATGTCATATCGTTACATCCCTAATAGCTACACTCAACCTAAGGGCCCTTTTACACAACGACAATCTGAACACAAACCGCAAAAGTGGCGTTTCGTTCCCACTTTTTATTTTGCGTTTAGACGAGCGTCTTTGGGTGGAAATCTGCATGCACACGGTGACGCAAAAGTGTGTGAAATTGGATGTAGTATGCAAGCCATTGGCTGTACTGCACATGGATTTGATGTCAACGCGTACACGAGGATAGCCAGCGTGAGCAGCACAGAGTACACTTTTGCGTTTTCAACCCTTTAGACAGGAATGCGACGGTGGAGTGTTTTTAAGATTTCCACTCTGGAGGGTGGGTTCATTTTTTTGCGTTTTCAAGCCCCAAAAACGCCGTCGCCGTCTAAACGAAAGGCACATCTGATAAAATATTTTGTCGGTTTCACCCGGGAGCGTTGTCGTGTAAAAGGGCCCTAAATAGGCTTTCGACAGCTGGGTCAATGTGCTTGGCATGTCTGGTCATAACTGGTGTCCTGATCAAAAGCCTTCATTTGTTTGCATAATGTGGATACAGCCAGTGTAATTTTGTCTCCTGGTCATCCAGCAGAGGTTGTTGTTTTTTAAAAGCACTGGATTCAAGTTTGGTCAACATGCATTGACTTAAAATATTTTCTCAACTATGTAGCTATCCCAGTTTAAATGCCATTATAATGTAATTGTTTCATTTTAAGTTACATATCTAAGAACATCTTTGACCATGAATCATGTCTATAAACAGTCTTCCTCTCCACCTTCACAAAGTGACTGAGAATAACAGCTTTGGTATATTATATAAGCTAGTGCATCTGAAATATGTTAATCAAAAGAAATGGGTAGAAAGTATAATACAAATGGGTAGAAAGTATAATACAAAATATTAACATATTAAAAAATATACCCAAGTGGAACATATAATTGAATTGTGGGGTCAATGTGTTTCCTTAATATAAGCAATGCCCTCAAACTTTCAAAATCCAGTTTTTCTGAATGAAAGAATAATTATTTAAGAAAGGACATAACAGTTAATCAAAACAATGATTCATGTATTTCCTACCTCCACTCGTTGCCTCTGCAAGTTTGAGGATTTAAAATTGATATTATATTACAAACACGTATTTTCCAAATTAACTCCCTTTTCTTTTTTTTTTCACTCACCCACATTGTAACTTGTCAATTCTTAACTTTAACAGTCCACAAGGAGGAAAATGGGGCCAGGGAACAGCTTAAACAGATTGTGGAATTACATTTTTAAAATAACATTAATGCAGTCATAGTCCTACATTAGCTCTGGAAAATCTGGGCCAACGCTACGGTCCATCCTCTGAGGTTTAAGTAAAGCGCACGCCTTGTCACAACTAAACACCTACCAGCACGAGATCATTAATTCCACTGTTTGTGGAGGAATTGATCTTAACGTGGGGAAGGAAGGGTTATGCACAAAATGTCTGAAGCTTTGCATCGTGAATCATCGAAGCAGACAAGAACACAAGTGACACACACTCTAATGGGAGTAAGATCACCAAAGAGACCCACGCTGTAGTGAGGGACACATATGGACGCCGGGAAAAAAAATACATGACAAAAATAGTGCGCTCATAACAATTTGGACTGATGGGAAATAATGTGGGAGCACTTAAAAAAAAAAGAAAAAAAAGAGTCATCCATGAAATTGCTTGTTGCATCCTTTAAAATAACTTGATTGATGGTGGCAATTTTAAAGCACGGTGGCTTTCCAGTTCCGTAGAGGGAGTAAGATGGCCGTATGGGGTTCTGGTGACAAAAAAAACAAACCAAAAAAAATATCTCTTCATCTTTCCCTGCATCCTCTTCCAGTGAAACAGACCATTTTTTTATAGTGTCTTGTTCAAATAGTGGTCTCACAGATGAATTCACGCCATATGATTTAGGAACCAAGAGCCTCCTTCTGCTCCTGTACTCGACTTGGATGAAGAGCGCTATACAGGATTCCTACTGTGGTTAACAAATATTAATATGAGGACGAGTACTTACGTTGATAGCTCCTCATGGAAGCGGCAGAAATAATGAATGTGATGGAACATACAGCCAGCCGAATTGGCCTGAAAAGGGTGTGCAGTGGTCATAGTTTGATCATTGTTAGTAAAAAAAAAAATGGCGCTAGTAAATGATGATGAATTCCTTTTGAGATGGTGGAGATGGTATGAAAATATGGTGGAACTCGCACAACATGATTACAACGTCAATCACGGCGGATGGTGTGGCTGGATGAGTTATAAATTGCTACTCAACATGAAGGGGCCCCTCACAGTGCTGGAGTGTGCGCACCACTGCTGAAAGTGGGTTCCAGTTTGCCACTCCATTTCAAGGTTGAATGTTAAGCCTTACTGATGCTTGAGCCCCCTCCTCACAGCCTTTCCATCTCGAACCTCTGCGTTGACTCCTGCTTTTAATGCTCGTTGAACAATGCCTGAGGTTCTCTCAAGAAAACGACCTGCTGTCAAACTCAGTGGCGCTGCTTTGTGACGCAGTTCCTATACCGTTTTTACGGCTCGCATCCCCACCTCGTCGGTTGTCTTTTTCTTGTTTATCGTCTCTTCTCTGCTCTTGTGTTCATTTGTGTGTTTCTATGCATACGGCTGAGATGACACTTTCTTGTGCGCGCACATTGTGCTTTGTATAATGCTATGTATGCATTACATGGTCTTTTGGAATTGAACTGAGTGTTCCCTCAATGGGCTTTGTGTTATCATGGCAACTATAATCATTTTCATCATGTTTTCCACAATCAAGGCTGAGATAATGATATTCAGTAATCGATTAGGTTTCTACATCCTAACAGAGCAGCTATGGATTATTGAGGATTTGTTTTAGCCACGGTCAAACTAATTAGCCATACAGGAAAGATGTTAAATCCTTCCATTACAGAAACATGAAAGACTGTTAACAATGATAATGAACTAAACTGCATAATGAATGATTATTTATACTTGTACCATTTGAATTCAAGGAAATAGAACAAGATAGGAAAACTAAGAAATAGATATTAGTTAGTTAGTGTGTGTGTGTGTGTGTGTATGTGTGTGTGATCCATTTGCACGTGCCATATTTCCATGTTCCACTTTTCAGCCCTCCAGAAGGCCCCAAAACAGGTCACAATACAAATAGGTACCCAGAATTCATTGCAAATGTTTGTCCCAAGCAACAGAAAAAAAGATGGCTGGTATCTATCTGTTTGCTGAGTTCCGTTTAATAACTCCTTCACAAAAAACAGGAAAGTCGGGAAAGATAAATGCACCTGCAAAGGATTTTATAATTGCTTAGTCGTGAGTAATGTTTTCCAAAATAAATATTTTATGTTATCAGTAGCAAATGCCACAAATACCAGTGGTGCTGTATTTAATGATTTTTTAAAAAATGTTTAGTATTTCACACAATAAATATCCTAGTCAGTGTGTCTATATTTAATGCTGCTACAATGGATTATGTCACAGTGTTGTGAAATGTGTTGACAAACATTACGTGGAAATCATTAAATATAGTAAATGTGGAAACAACGATGTAGATGCAGCAGGCACCGACATCTTGCCAAAGTGCTTATCACACGCCTCATTGTATATCTATCACGTTTTATGTCCCTCAGAGCTGCTCTGAAGGGGCATTCACCCGTCTAGTGCACTCCAAAATGAGAGGGAGGGTTGAGGGAAATTAATGGGACATACCAGTGAGTCATGACTTATTCCTCTGCCTTAAGGCATTCATCCTTCCTTCCCTGCCTCTTATATGTACTTACATTTGTTGTATTGGCTGGCTGATCAAGCCTCCAATTTTGTTTTGTTCATTTGACTAATTTGTATAGTCATTGCTTGTGTTGTTTGTTCTTCCAATATTTTGTGGATATAGATAGAAAGCGTAAATGTGGCAGCGGAAAGGTCAGATGGTCCTTCAACAGAGGGCCAACTGTCAAATTTGGACGGATAATAGAATGACCCGAAACCCAAATTGATTCTTTGACTGGTAGAAAACTATATTTTCTTACTAGTTGACCTCACTTGATAGTTTGTCACACAAGGACCAAAGATGGAGCAAAGAGAAAGACTATCTAGTAGGGCAGCAAATGTCAATTCTAAGAAAGAGTAGTTTTTTCTCTTCTATTCATGTTATAGACATACAACAACACCTAGCTGAAGGCCTGTTAAATGGGAATATGTTTTGCATTAATGAGATGGTTGAATACAGTTTGATTTGCTACTCTGCCCTAAGTAAACTGTAGAACGTTTCTTTAACATTAGACTGGTCTTGTCGTGTCACAAAAAAAAGTAAATGGTATCGTTGAATTATACATAAGCAGGGACTAGTGTTCTCAAATTACTCCCCCCTTTAACGGTTAAAAGACTCAGCTATTGTTTTCTCACTCAGGGGCCCTACTTTAATACAGCTGCTGGCATGATGACTTATTAACTGGTGATATTTGATGAAGCTCCTCTGCAGAAATGCACTTGATAGACTCTCCTAGCAATAGAAACAATCTTAAGCCAACTTTACAGATAATTAGGCACTTTAGCTGGCAGACTTGATTTTAAAATAAGCAAAGCTTCTAGAGCCTGCACTTATACTCGGTTTCACAGTGAGTTCGGTAATAGGGAGGGGTGGGTACACTTAAAGAGGAGGGTACTTCCTTGTGCAACTTCACTTCATGGCTCATAATCTGTTTTAAAAGTTGAATATCACACAGCTCTCCCTACATGTATTTGCCCTATTCCGCTGATATTTCCCCTTTTTGCAATTTGACACGTCCTTTCCCACAGGGATGTGAGAGGTTTCTGTCAAGTGTCACTTCAGGGAAAAGGATATCATGAAGTAGATTTGTGTTTGCTTTTTGATATTGTGTTTCTCAAGGTTAAATGGGTGATCTAAGAGTACACAGTCCCTATTGGTTTTAAAAGGCTAACAGAAGTCACTCACATGTTTTGAATTTCCGTAGTTTACAGTTAACTATTGCTTTTAGTTTTCGTCCTGTCCATATGTGCAACATTTGCGTAAAATGTCGAAGTGATAGAAAAGTGTGTTTATATATGCAAGCATAATGATATGCTATGGTACTGTCCTGCTTTTTCTGTGCATTTCTGCGGGAATCTCTGCGGGGGTACATATGTGTGCATGTGATCATGGGGACCTGTGTAGGAGGCTGGCTGGCTTGTATTGTCTCTCTGTCCCAAGGTGGCTCTCCATGGCAACAGTATCTTACAGTGCTCACGTAGGCTTTACCATGTTTCACATTGAGTGAACTATACACAAGCAAGGCAAAAGAAAGGAGGTGGTGGTTCCATAAAACAAATCCTTTTTTGCATCTACATGAGCAGTATATAGTTAAGTCGCAGGATATATGGTACACAAATGTGACTGTCGAGCAGTCTTCTTTCTTCTAATTACTATATAGCTGCTGTTAATTTCATTAACAGGCTTTGCCTTAAAAAGACAAAAAAAGGCAGCACACAACTGTCAGGGGTAATTAAAAGATAAGGGTGGTAGAAGAGAGGGGTTGTCGTCACCACATTGGCTCCTTGAGTCATAAAGATTCTGCACACACGCACACACACACGCACACACACACACACTCACAAGAGAAGAGATGACGAAGGTGTTCTGCCACCTGCCCACAGACCCCTCGTTGACACATGCGCCGGAGGAGGAAGACATGCAGCCGTCCTGTGGTGTGGAGTTGCAGAGATATGAAATGTGACGGGAGCACAATTCTTGTCAACATGAATGACTCGTAAACAAGCATAACATTTTGAAAATCCTTCGTCACAGAGATGGCTTTTTTTTTGGGGGGGGGGGGGGGGGGGGGGGGGGGGATTTTTGTATGTAAAGTGGTGGAAATCCATTAAGCTATGTGTGTCTATATTGAGTGCAACTTAGTAAAACCTCCTTAATGCCCCATGTATTTTTCTGCTGCAGCATCTTAACCTTCCAGGGGCAAGGAAGCATAAAAAAGAAGGAGAAGAAGAAAAAAACATTATGGAGGAGAATTGCGGATCAACTTCATCAGTTAATTAAACTCTATTTCTGTTTGAAGAGCAATTAATCAAGGCGGCGTGCAATGTGTTAGGCAGGGCTGACTTCTTAGGGGTGCGGTATGGGAGCGCCGTCTATTCCCAAAGGGGCACAGCCCAGCAGGCAGCAGCAGCATCTACGTGGTGAGGAGGCATTGGTTGGGGGCCGGGTGTTATTTGCTTGGTTTATGTAAGCAGCTATCAATCACCCACTGACATAAGCCTGCTCCCTATTAGAGCTTCTGGATTAGACTCCGCTTGCCGCCGCTGGGGAGAACGACTTGTCTAAGTGCATCCTAAGGAATTTTAGGGGGTAGCCGGGTGGGGTCTAGTGCAAAATACTGGATTATATTTAAAGATAATGAGATTTGTGCTCAAAACCAATTGCCATCCCAATCTCAGACAGGCAGACGCAATGACGCTTGCGGTTTATCGGTGCCCCATGTGAGGATCATCTTGTACATGCATGTCAAGTGTTTACCTCATGACACCCCTCCATAACACTGAAAACAACATGTTTTGGTTTTTTTGTATTTTGTTCATTGACCCATCAACTACCTCCTCCTATCTTGGATAGCTAAAGCAGACATTTCGCGTAAGTTTGCAATGTGTGACTAAATCCAGAGAATTTATTAATGAGACCATCGGGAACATTAAAAGTCAATTGAAGGAGGCTATTAAAAGCAGGAATTTAATTGGGTTAGTCTCAGCTGCTTTTTTTCCAAGAGCAAAAGTGCTATAAAGCATTGCATTAATGTGTTTCAGTGACTAATAGTCCTTGAAAGAAAATTCCCTTTCATACTTAAATAATATATTCTATTCTCAACTTGAGGAATATTTTAATGGAATTCTACTAAAGAAAACCACAAAGCAACAAATCACTGCTCAAAGTATTTCCAGATGCATTTAGCATGGCGTTATGACTCTCTCGACGGGACAATGTGTTTGATGCGCTATAAAATAGTCTCCACTGGCACTGAACATTAGTGGGGGATTTTCTTAACAAGTTAAGTGTTCGTCTTAGAGTAGATGAATCTGTTATTTTCGATTAAAAGTATCACTCTCGATTTAAGTATTCGGCAGCTCAGTGTGCTAACCATGAGAGCAACACAACTTGTAGTGACCTTTTGGTGGTCATTCCCTCTCTCTTTGAACCCACTTCACTGTGCTTTCCATTAAAAAATACCAATAAGTCTTAAGAAAGCTGCGTGTCTCTCTGTTGTGCCACGAGGTCTTCAGCTAGAGGAGTACTGTGAACCACTGACTGGAGGGCAGCTTTAAGTTGATGCTGTGGATGTGACTGAACCTCCTCAATATGGGAGACTCCCCTCCTGAGGTAGATTACCACTAATACAGGGCTCAGCACACACACACACTGCCAGCACCCACACATCACCCTCACAGATCTGTTCAGTTCTTCATACACACTCACACTGAAGACGTAATACTGCATGGTAGCACAGACTTTAGCGCTTTTGTCGGGTTTCACCCTTCAAGAATGCTGTGAGTACTGTGGCTTGAATCTTATCACATGGTGTAATCTGCGTTAAAATTACATTTACAGAGCATACAGTTGTCCTAGTTTTAGTAACATAGTGTGACACGTTACACATGTTCCTAGTTGTGATCTTGCTTCTGGCGTTGGAGACAAACCCTATGCTTGTTCTGCATTTTACCTCTTCATCACTAGGCCTCTTTATAGATCAACAACTGCAAGGGCTATAATATGTATTCTTGATACTAAAAGAAAGATAACACCTGTGCGATTTTTGTGCAAGTGAAATAATTATGTGGATGCTGGGTCAGAGTGAATAAAGCTAGAACACTGGTGCACTATAGGGCCATATTACATATAACATCTGATGAGTACCTGGGTCAAGATTTGATGCCAATAAAGTGAAGTAGAGCAAAGAGAGGTTTAAGTTGTGGTAGGTTTAGGCAGATTCAAATAAAAACAATGAATTCAAGCCAAACCAATGTAAAAAATGACAATACAATCGTGATACAAACAGGTGAATATCTGGAGAACCCATTGTTCAATTTTGACATTTATTGAAAGGTCAGAGGGAATAGATATGAATGACACCAAGCCCAACCATCGCAATTGCACCGCCACCAGATGGCAATAATGACCCTGTGTTCTGTTTGAAGGCCATTGACTGTCAAGTGATCAAACACAACGTTGATGACAAAAACAAGCTGAGACACTTGAAAAAGTTAAGTCTATTCTTGATGGTTTTGGGCCTCTAGTTTGGTGAGTTTTGTGATATGGTTTAGGCTATTGGAGTTCTTTCATATGATATATAGTTTGTGTAGATAACGTGATGTGAAAAAGATCACTATTTGCTGTGCATGTGCACGTGCAGTTATGAAATACTTAACTCTTGTTCTTACATGGTTATTATTTTGTTTGGGTTGGAATTGTGATAATCTAATTGTTCTAGGGTTAGGTCACATGACTGCTTTCTCACATGTTTAAATGCCTTTACAACATCTTTGCTTTTGGGAGGGGGGGTGGCCCGGATACAGGTCCTCTCGGAATGAAGAGGCGCGTGTGTGTGTGTGTGTGTGTGTGTGTGTGTGTGTGTGTGTGTGTGTGTGTTTATGCGTGAGTTTGCAAGATGGTGCAGGAGAGGGAGTGAGTGAGAGACACAGCGTGCATAAGGGAGAGAGAGAGGGAGTGTAATGGTTATGTAGCATGGCGGTGCTGACTGGATAATGACATGCAGAGTGCTGCGCCTTTAGGTTGAGCCTCCAACCAGATGCTGGCTTCCCCTGCTCCTCATACGCAATGCTAGAGGGATAGAAAGCGAGCGAGATAGAAAGAGAGAAACAGAGATGGATAGAAAGCTAGAGAGAAAGAGAGAGAGAGAGAGAGTTGGAGAGTGGGGGGAGAGAGAGAGTATGTTGCGCCAACATATGGGCTCAATTCCAGCTGGATTAAACATAAGGTTCCAGGGACTTTGATTATGTTCTGCAACATGGGCTTACAACAGATAGCCATGGTGTGTACCTCTAAGAAAGCAAAGGTTTCTCTGGCTACAAACCTCCTCTGAGACACCCCCCCCCCCCCCCCCCCCCCCGCCGACTTTCTATTTGGTCATGATTACACTGTTGTCATGCTATCTGTGTTATGGCTTGAGTGTTTCTCTGCAGTTGATCCACTCAGCCTGTGCAGATTCATTCATATTCTTATCCTGATATTTATATTGGTCCAATTTGTTGTTCTAATTTGGTAGACTGGTCGCAAGCCAACCAGAGCCCATGCAGTTTCTATTAGTGAAATCTAACTGTCATAGAAAAAAATGGTTTTAAGTTTGTTTGTTTTTTTATTCCTTTTGCTGAAAATCTTTAGAGGCAACTGTGTGTCTTTTATTAGGTCAGGTACCCAAAAACCCTGTATAGGAATCCCAATAATTATATATTATCTGTAACCAATTCACTCACTTCAAAACATTTTTTCCTCTCATCTTTTTTTCAGGAAAAGGGGAACATCGCCGTGGTGTTCAATGTGGGAACGGAAGACATAAACATTGAGGAGAAGGCAAAGTTTGTAAATGATGGAAAGTACCATATAGTGAAGTTCACACGGAGTGGGGGTAATGCCACTCTGCAGGTGGATGACCTGCCAGTCATTGAGCGCTACCCTACAGGTGAGTGACCACCTTTTACTCTCATGTACTCTCTTTTTTGTATACAAGAATCATGAGACCATCAACAACAGTTTGCTTCCCCAAGCTGTTGATGGGTGCTCATGTTTCCTAGCTTGTGTTTTTTTTTAGGCTTTGTCAAACTATTTACCTGAATTACAAAGGTATTGAATATTTTCCTCCCCCGATATCCAATGTCCTATTGATTAGATGATCTCATTTGGCGTTGATAAAATGAAACATTTTCACCACTTTGTATTGTATCCCCTAAATCACAGAACAACAATCCATGTTGTTTTACCATGATCTTAAAATGCTGTTTGTTGTTATGTAGCTAGTGATGATTGACAAGTGCAGCATATATCAATTTGCCAGCCAAACAATTTAGGTAATGGTATAGATATAACTATGCCAACTAAAATAATGAATTGCATATGAACCAACTACTTGCAAACTCAATGTCCTCACAGAAGCCACTTGGACTGTGATTGTAATGTTCATTATTTTAGCAAATAAACTAATTTAGTTCAAACTATTAAAGCTATTATAGTATGGCTAAATCCATTATCTGTATTAGGTAGATAATCGTTTTGACTAAAATGGTTGTGATTTGATTTGACTATACACAGAATATTGTTTATGATCTGTTTAAACAGACTCATTAGAGACAATGGCTGCAATTGAAAACTATTAGTTTGATGCCCCAATCTTTCACCAACTCCATTTACATAATTATTTGTTATGCTATTACCGGCATAATTTAATGGACTATGAGGTTTATGTAGCTAATGCAACAATAACTGACTATAGAGACAGGTGGCCTAGCTTTAGAAGGTTGAATGTTTTGGGCAATGACAAAAACATCATAAAAACATACTGATGAGACATGGATCATGTAACATTGTTGTAGTGAATATAAATACATTGCTATCATTGGAGGTGAAGAAAATATTAAATACAGGTAGTCTATTCCTTTATTTCAACTGTTATGCTTTACAAATAATTTGTTGCGTTTTTTGTTTAGGCTTTGACAAAAGCTACGAAGGATTTCAATATGACTGTGATGTTTCAACAATATCTAAACAGCAGTTCCAGTATGAACATGCATGGATATTTGCAATGTGTCTCAATTATTTTTTTTATAAAAAATATCTGACAATTTATTGCAGCACTTTTACAAATGTATCCTCAAATGATTCTGAGTGTACACAAAACCATGCATCAAGACAAATTCAACCTGTCTCTCTCCTTTTGTATAAAGCCTGGTGACCTTTTCGTGTACGTACAGTACATTCATCCAAATGAAAGAGGGTTTTATGACTTGGACTAAATCTGCACTCCTCGCCTAAGGTAGAAAAATGGACACTAATGTTATTTGACATGCCATGGACACAGCAGAATGCAGCTACTGATTAAATGCTCAGACAGTAGTATGTGAGACTGTGTGCAACCAAAGTCCTCATGTCCCTCAAACATATGAGACTTAAAAGATGTCTCAACCCAACCCATGTCATTTCATTAAAAATAAACACACAGCTAAGCCAACATTTGCTATCCATGTTATCTACATGAAAATAAGCCTGAACTATTGAGAACATGTGTAACCGATGGAACAGTTTTGATTTTAGGCAAATGAGTGAGTTAAAAATACATGCATCCATGTTGACTTGCAGAAGTGCCACAAAATGAATTCTGCTGATTTCTTCTCGACTCAACACATTTCAACTACTCGTACGTCCTTGAGAAACTTGATGATCAATAAGTAGCTCGGCCTTCTGAGAATTTCCAACCAGTTCTATACTGTGAAAGGAGTGCTGGAGTGTTCAAATCTTTAGAAGTGGTAGAGGAAATATTAAGGGCTGTCATTTGTCTAATTAATGTAAGCACAGTTTCAAGTGAAAATGTAGCACATCATAATCAATTTTATAAATGTTTGATGAGAAGGTCAGAGGAAAGGGATAAGAGAGAGGCATGCTGTGAATTTATATATTATTGCGAGACCTAGTCCTTAGTACCAACCATTAATATTAATATTAAAGTGTCAGTGAACGTTTTTGTTTTTTTTAAATGTGGTAATTATATGATCTTCAATATAGTAATAGATGCCATTTTGTCACTGTTACGAAAATAAGAGCGTCATTTAGAGAAAACAGGTGTAAAATCCTATGTTTTTGCCAGTCTTCTACTTCTACTGTGCTCCAAACTCAAGTTGTGTTCTTTTTATGACGGCAAAGTGCCTTGAAGGTGTCCCTTTGACGTCACATCGACGGGACACCGGCAGCGAGTTGTATGTGAATGTGTTGATGTCCACGTCCGAGAGAGGGTTAAGCTTCTCGGACACCTATAGTATAACTCCACGGTGTGTGTGTGGATGTGTGGAGCTCCGTCCGGGCAGCGGTTGTTGTTGATGTCCGCGTCTGAGAGAGGGTTAAGCTTCTTGTGGTGCATTTCATATACAACATTGCTCATTATAACACTTATACACAATGACGGTAGGCCTACTAGCTTAAAAAAAGTATCACAAACTTGGTGGTAGTAACCATGAGGATAACATGTCCCCTCTTCTTTCTAGAACTCTTAGCCCAAAACACAATTTATTTAATCTCATAGTGTTCAAATCTGAGCTGAAACAGGGGGTTCACTTGTACTTTTGCAAGACACTCAGTAAATGTACAATTACAAATAAGTTATGATAAGATGTACTCTAGTAATCCTAGACAGGAAATTTGAGAAAGAAAGAAAAAACTATGCTATCCCTACCAATTCTGCCATGTTTCAAAATGTCAAATCTGGCTATCTTATTAGGCTTGTTGGAGACTAATTACCTCTGATCACAATTACTGCTCACTTTCCCTCTAACCCTCAGCACACAAAGCCATTATTCTCTCTGCTGGACTGCAGTTTGATTAGTCTCCATGTATCCCTCCACTGCATTCATATTAGCAGCCCTCGGCCACCCATAGGCCACTCGGCGAACAACAGTGATCATAACAAGAGCAGACAGTGCAGACGGAAATGATGGCTTAAGTGGGGGAGGGACAGGGGGGAGATTATATGGGAGGGGACTATCATTGTCAAAACCAAGGGAATAATTACGCCACTAAGGCTTATATTGCTGCCCTTGTAATCTCATTAAAAAGTCACACACTGCATATTTATGGGCCATTAGGACTGCTCAGAAAATTATGAGAATCTAAGAGTCTCGACTCTCGAGTTGAGATCTCCATGTACCGTGGCCACCAATTTTCTATGTTCCTCTATTATTCTCTATTTTCTTTTCCCCCCATTTGTGATCTATGCTACACACACACAAAATGGACAGCTACTAAAAATATAATAATACTGAAATTCTGCCCTTCTTCTGAGTATTGGCCATGGAAGTAATTCCGTCACAATGGCACTGCAAGGCCCCTAGGGTACAGTGCTGTACACTATCTGAGCGGCCAATGAAAGCGCTCTGCGCACAGAGATAATGGTGAGGGCCCTGGCCTTATTCTGCTACTGTTATCAGAGCGTGATGCACTTACACAGTTCTTTTCCTCACTCTTCTGCTAACCTCAGCTCTCCTTTACTTCCATCTCTATGTCCCTCTCGCGCTCTCTGTCTCCCTCTGTTCTTTTCTCTTGTGTAAGTTGCACTGCAGACTCTTGTGTGTGTGTGTATGTGTGCGTGTGTATGTGTGTGCGCACGTACGTGTGCACATGCATACATGTGTCTGTGTCTGTGTGGGTATGGGATGGAGGAAAGGGGTGGTGTGTGTCCCTCTGTTAGCGGTGTTGCTAATGAACCAGCTTCTGTGTCCAGGGCAGCCTATTGTATCATTCTGCTCTGCTCTCTATTTCATCCATTATCCTATTAAACCTATTGTGAAACTAATCGACCATCAGGAAGCATGCTTACAAAAGAACAAATGCTGCTGTGGCTTCACAATGAATAATAAAAAATATATTTGTCTTACACCTTCTTTTCCAATTACCCTTGCTCTCTGAACACTGGAGGAAATATTAGCATATTTGTTGTTGTTTTTTTCATAATCTTTAGAATGTCTCAAAGCCAGTAATGAGATAAAGCCCCTACCTTATCTGACCACTTTATTAACAAACACAACAACAACAAAACAAGTGAGTGAGGACAAACTGGGTCAGGACGGTGGGACGGTTCTGCTGAATCGTTTCTGTCTGGCGGACGAGATAAGCCGGTGCCTGTCCCACGCCAGGCCCAATCAGCTCTCAGCAGCCGGCACAGTGGCCACTAACAGCCACCAGGATGAATGGGCTCTTATGCGCTGCCCTGGAACCCAGGGGATGGTATTGTTAAATGCACCGCAGTCTGTCCATAGGGATCGATACAGAACCAGACCATGATTATATCCATGCTTAATCAACCTGAGCAAAGGGATAAACCAAAGAGCTTTCGTCGATCTAATACTGAAACGATAAAAGAATAAAAGGTGCACAATGGTATGCTGTGTGGGTGTGCGTGTTGTGTTTTGCGTGTGTATTGTGTTTTGCGTGCGTGTTAGGTTTTGCGTGCCTGCAAGTCTGCCCATCTAATCCTCTATTTTGTTATGCTGCGTCTTTTCTCTCTGACTGGGATTGAGACATTAAGATTACATTTTGCTGTACAAATCGATGCAGCATTATTTGATTAGAAACATCCTGTCACCGTAGATGATAAAAGCAAGACAGGATGATGGAAATAGCACTGCAACTGAAAATAAATTAGCCACACAATTGTTGAAGCTTCAGTTGACTTCTAATCCAACAGCCTCCATGCCAACATGGGGTGTATATCCTGTGCTATAAAGATGTGGTTAACAAACCAATTTTCAGGTAGACAGGTTCCACTGTTTGCCCACAACTAGTCTCTAATCCTATGCGCATTCAATGGAAAAGTTAACCACAATCAAAGTTCTTGTAACTTTTTACTTTGTACTTTAAACTTTGTATCTCTATCTGTAAACCCTCTTTGCTAAATCCGGCGATCTAATCAACACTGTGTTGGAACACTGTCCAAACTGTTGTTGGGTGCTTTTATCAGTTCCTTTCTTTCCTCGCTGATGAACACTCATCCTCCTCCAAATCACAGTAAGACACTACATCTTTTATCAGAATTAGAAGGATAACTATAGTGGATGGAAGGAACATTGTCAATCTACCAGAAGAATGGAGGCCTCTGAATTCAATTTCTGAAGACAATGCCAGGGGAAAAGTGCTTGGAGCCTGCTTCCCTGTGCTCAAAAGAGTCTTTTCTACAGAGGTTATTGGCCTTCACAGAAAGGGGTAATAAAGAGTTTGGCCTCATCAATACCGAAGTACACCTTGCAATGTCCATTATTTTTCTATTACATGATCCTTTAAAGTTATCCCATCTTTGGGGTTTGTTCTCTGTGCATACTGCAAGAACTACTGTCCTTGCTGCTGTGGCACCTGAATTTCCAATCTGGGATCAATAAAGTATTATCTTGGAACAGTATGCAGTGAAATATACCTCTATAGCTTTTGTCAAAGGTCTTTAATTTATCTTTTACTCTGTATAGACAAAGGCTTATTGGATGCTTGTATGACTATAATCAAATGTGGTTTGAATGTGTAGTATTTCAATTGTTTTTTAATCAGCTCTTTATGTCCAGGAAATGTGTCTTTTAAATGCTTTTGGTATTTTCTCAATGAAATGTCTCTCCTTTAAACCATAAATGTTGATTCAACTTAAATCAAATGTTTTATATTTGAAACTTGTTTTAACTAGTTTAAAAGTCAGTTAAAAAATAAACTGTAAAATGGATAAGAAATTGGGTAAGAGATCTTCATAGAAATGTATAAATTTGGTTTGGTTTATAATTTAGATCTAGATTAACCGTGCGTGCTAGTTTACAATAAATTTAGAAATAATTTGTTTGCTAAAATAACAAAAAAGTAAAGAATGTATTTAAATATAGAAACATAAAAAACTGTGCGGTTGTATACCTCCAAGATTACGTATGAACATTTAACCTTTGACCTTACAGATTTTAACCACTGAAATGTCTCTTTAAACTTTAAAGGCAACAATGATAACGAACGCCTGGCGATTGCTAGACAGCGAATCCCATATCGACTTGGTCGAGTAGTTGACGAATGGCTACTCGACAAAGGTAAAACATTGATTAAAACTTTAAATAAAATAATTTGATCTTAACAAAGTTGTACCGATACTTTGTAAATAATAAACCATAAAATAAGTTTTCAGTTAAAATAATTTTTAAAATGATTTGAAAAGTTAAATTTAGTTTGTACTAGTGCATAATTTTCATAATAATGTATTATTTCATAGTCGGCTGTTTTAATCCGTGTTTCCTGTCAATTTAAGGTTAAAGGGACTGTAAATATATATTTAAAACCTTTTGTATTAAAGTAATACTGTTAAATTGATAAATAAATTATAAAATTATATAGTTTTTTTTCAGTAAACATCTAAATGATACATGATAAATTTAAAAGATAAGTTTTTTTACATCCACTAGTTGCTTTTATGGTTATTTGAAAAACATACAGTATACTTGTATGTTATTATATTAGTGTTCAGAATTTGATCTTTACTTGATTAAAACAACTTCTAGCATTGATAAATAGAATGTAATGTGAATTGGCATCAAACTTTTGAGTCCCTTTAACAAACATTGTAAATATGTTTAGGGAATTATCTAAATTAGAACTGTCATAAAATAAATTGAGTGCATGCTTTTTGCCAGTTCAATAACTAACTTATAATTTTATTTTTACTCAAAATGTGAAATGAGCCCAATCATTTTTTTGTTATATATTTTTTGTTTCACTTTTTAACAAAATATTTATCATTAAATATATTTTGTTATTACCAGTTATAAAACACTTTTTGTTGGGTTGCTGTTGCTAAAAGGATGAATAATTTCAAGTTCAAGAATATTTTTGCTTTCATAGAAAGTTGGATATTTAAAAAGACATTGTAGCCAAATTAGAGGTTCCATCAAAATTCATTTGTTTTGTTTTTTTATCTATCATGTATGTATGTTTGAAATTATTTACGTTTGTTTTTAATTTATTTATGTATTTATGTTCATATTTTTATTTTGTTTATATTTCTCCAGTTACAACAACAGCACATGGTTGATGGACTTTACGATGGCTACCACAGTATTTTTTTTAAAGTAGCATTGCAACATATTTTACAAATATCAATTGGAAGGTTAATTTCTCAAACAGATGTACTATGACAAACAATAACATGATCCTACCTTATATTAATTCTTATATTTATTCATATTAAGTCTTCAGCAGATTTTAGATAATTTATTTTCTGCTCCTAACTTGAATACCCTTTTAGCAAAGCTACTTTGGTTTTAAAATATTATCATTTATTTCCCTCCTACGTACATTTTCTTTTTAAATCACATTTTCATAAACATCCCATCATTATAACTTCGATAAATTACCATGGGGTTGCTGCATGCAACAGGTAATTTATTGGTTCCATTAGCCGTTGGGCAAATAACCTGTCTTTCCGATTCTCATCCAGATATGTAAAAGCTGCTGGATCCACAATTCAATGTTCCTGTATGTATGTAACGTTATTTCTTCACAGGGCGACAGCTTACAATCTTCAACAGCCAAACGACTATTCAGATTGGGGGCTGGGAGCGCGACCAGAGCAGGTCGTTTCAGGGCCAGCTCTCGGGCCTCTACTACAATGGGCTGAAGGTCTTCAACATGGCCGTCGAGGGGGATCCCAACATCAAAATCCAGGGCAGCGTGCGGCTGGTTGGGGATTCTCCCTCTTCGATTACGCCGCAGTCGAGCGCTACAGCCAACCGCTCAGAAACATCCACATCTATCATTGAGATCACCACGACCACCGCATCCAACAGACGCATAAAGCAGACCACTCCACGAGAGCCTCAGCAGGTAGGAGAATTTTACTGCATGACATTTGATAGGAACAATAGATCAGTTCAGTTCCTTGCGTTATTGAGTGGGTAACTTAGTTTGTGTGTGTGTAGGTGTTTGAAGGTGTGTGCACACATGTGCATTACACAAGGCTCCATGTATTTTAACATTTAGAAACGGTTGACTCATGTATTATTATTTATTTTAATTGTCAGAATAGCTTCTGTACCACAAACCAAATATTTATCATAAATAAACACATAATCAGCAGGCATTGGATTTATTTAACATTAAATGTATTTTATTTAAATTAAATAAGTGGCTTTGTAATTCAAGTTGTATTACAATTGTCCAACCTTTTTCATTCTGAATAATCAGTAATCAAAGTTAGCAATGAAATGCCCAATTGTATTCATCAAGGCACTCAGATTGTTTACAATAATTACCAAAAAAAAATTGGTAATGCAGCCTGAAAATGCTTACCAATTTATTACCAATAGTCATGCTGACCAAAATGGGTCCTAAGAAGTCTTATCATTAGCTTGTTACAGCGCATTGCAAATTATACTAGTTGGGGAAGTTTGTTAGCAGGCTATACTTTTAGAAAGCTGTTGACTCATTCAGGTCAGTTAGAAAGCTTCCTTTCTTGACTTTCAAGTGGTATTGTTGAAAAAGAGAAAAAATGAGTCTTTGCAAAACTGGGTGCATTTTCAATTTGGTGATATGAGCAGAGAATAGGGCAATTGTATTACAAAACATTGTATGAAATTATATTTTAACCCAATAAATATAATTTTCTGTGATCCGAACATCATCAGTTTCAATGAGGCAGGATATGTATTGAAGGCAATCATGAATGCAAATTGTGAATTTATCCCTCCATTGCACATGTTATGTTAAGTGTCTGGCTGACAAACATGACGTGCTGACATGATGCTGTATTTCACTGTAAATGAAAGACGCAAAAACAGAAGCCAGTGTCAGCCCTGTGATGTGTAATCTACCATGTAACACTACAAAGAAACATATTATTCAGAGCTGTTCTATAACTGTCCCATTGATAGGTGAAAAACATTCTCAGATAAAAATGATTAGATGAGCTGACGACAACATGCTATTAGACAAATGTAATGTACTAGTATGTATTATCTATCAAGCTAGCAATGGAAAATACATGTATTTACAATTAATATTTATAGATTATTAATAGTAATATTAGTATTATTGTTTTTTTTACCGTCCTGTGTCTTTTGTCACCTGTGTATTTGTTAATAGTATGGCAAATATCTCTCTCCCCATAATTCTCTCCAATCCCCCATCTCCATGCTGGTATCAGTGCAATGCCTAGATGATATTAAGGAGCTGAGAAATGATCCAATCACATATATTGATCCATCCAATAGATCTCCTCGAGACTCAGCATGGTCCTTGAACCGTAACCAGAGCATCTAATGCAAGCAAAATATCAAATAGCACCCTGTAATTATATATCCTCTGTCGAATTCTGGTGTCAAAAATGTTTTACAGAAACAAAAATGAAGAGGCTTGGATCAATAGCACACGAAAAAGAAGGGAAAACATCATATATCATAATTATTACAATATAATATAATGATTATAATATAATTACTGAATAGGTTATATCATATGCTAATCTAATGAGCTAATGTTTTACTCTAGCTGGACAGTTATGAAGTGAAAAAATAGACCTTGGTCATCCGTGAAATGATGTCCAGTGATATTGAATATTGATTAAACAGAGTCAAAGTCTGCATTACAAATACATTTTTAGGAAGTAAATATCGGCGATTGAATGCCACCATTTAAGGCATCTGACGTTTGGAAAGGGGAACTGTAGAATCTGGTGGGCCAAGACTAATAATAATTAATTAATTTTGTTTGTGGTTGATAGCAATCGAAACACTTACCTAGTTCAACTATTGTTAATCCATGGTCGTAAAAGTATTTAGCAGAACTATTGCTCTACTGTTGAGTCTAAAATTAATATTAAAGGCCCCATGAAATGAAAAATGCATTTCCCAGTGTTAATCCCGTGTCCCTGTGTTAATTGTTAATTTATCTCTTGTTAGATGCCAAAGATTTGTCCTTTCTCTTCCTGTAAAATGGTTTTAAATGTTTGAAGACTCACTCTGCACGGGGCGTTTACAAATGTTTTTGCGTCCAATGAAAATGCTTCAGCTCCATCGCGGAGATGTGCCTGCGTCTCTCTTTCACCAGCAGCACTGGCGGGTGGCTCAAACACATTATGGCCTCACTCCAACGTCTTTATCATGGTCAACTTCTTCTTCATTTTCATCCCTGTCCATTGTCCAAGTATATGTCAGCAAAATCTGAAATCCAAATAAAAATGGCTGGTTCTGCACTATTGGCTACTGTTAACCCCAATCAATATCCCTAGCTTTGTCTTTTTACCGGAAATATGTAAATATGCGGAATCAAATAGCACTCTGACTTCCATTTCATGAGGCCTTTAAGTTGATAAAGGGTTAAGTTGCAAAGATCCTGAACAATTATCAATCACTGTACAGTGAGTGAGGTTTAAATAACTTGCAATGTCCATTATTTTGTTCTTACAATAATCCCTACCAGATTGCTTAGGCCTATCACATTTTTAAACACCAATATTTATTGCATACAAAATATAGTAGGAAAAAAAAGAATACTCTCGTAGTAGTAAACTATAATGTTGATATCTGTTTCTTAAAATAATTCCTTTGGTTTTTAACAAAGGGAACAAAATTGAATGGGAAAGCAGTTTTCACCAATGTTTTGCCCTCTAGGATGGTAGCGGAAAAGTGGAAAGTCCAGCTCTGGTTGGTGCATTAGAAGTGTTTCAAGAAGCAAAACCAGAGCGGTAGACTGTGAACTTCTGTGTTGTTTACCTCGCAAACAAATTCTAATTTACTCTCATTACCCAAGGGTGGCATTAAAAAAACCTTTAGTGCCCCAGAAGTTACCCCTGACGTTACCTTAGGAAAAATAAAAAGATCAAAGACGCAATTCCCTCCACCCTTTGGCATTTATTTTATTTGCATTCATTTGATCCAATAATGACCTACGCAGCAATATTCTTGCTATTCACAGCAAAATGTATGGTTCATATATCACTGAATGAGACCCATATTTTAATGATGACAGTGGAACGTACATTCTTAGGTACCCCTTTAGTATCATCATGCATGGATTTTGAGTTACTTCAACCCACGGTCATTGAGAAGGCCTTGGCAAATGTTAAATATTATTGTCATGCTTTTTAAACCACTTGGTGACCACTCATCCCTCACTGATAGGCACATTATCCGTAGAGAACACATTTTCCTCATCTAGAGGGGAAAAATATTAATCAGCGGAATTGTTAATAAGCAGTGATTAGGTTGCTTCAGTGTCATGACATTCAGCTCTCAATTCAACACAAGGCTAGGTAATACGTGTCGGAATTGGTACGGAACACTTGCCTCATTCCAGAGTTCTCTGAGATAGACTTAAGGCTTCCTGCCCTTTTGAGTCCACGTCTTCTCTTTTGTTGTTGGTTGAGCTCGCATCCCCTGCTTTCATTCAGGGTGATCACTGGCTATATTGGTCTGACTGCCATGCCTTAATGAAGTGTCAGCTCCCTGTAGCAGTGCCTGGTCTCATCCAATTAAACCGTAATGCACTTCCCTCTGCCTTCACAACCAATGGGCGAATTGCACACAGTTTGGGGTGTGTCTCGTTTTCCCAGACTCTGATTTGTTTCCACTCTCAACCCCTCTTGTCTCACCTACATTGGGTTTTGTTTTTTTCCTAAGTTGAGGACATAATACATTTCTGCTTAGGAGAAGTGCATTGTACCTGTTGTATTAATAATGACAGGCTAATATGACACATCAACATATGTGAGGCAGGAAAGTTTTCCTATGAGACATTATACAAATGAAATACCGCACGTTGATAATATGCCGATTTCAATCTAATAAAGCAGCCATTGGAATCGCAGTTATTTAGGCAATCAAATAGATCGCAAGGCTTTCGTTCATCTCAATATCCATTTGAGATTGTCATCAATATGTTAATGTCACATTAAACATGATGAAAATTATCTTAGCCCCTATAATGAAATCCTTCTAATGTTTCTAATGTTCTAATATCACTATTGTCTATTGTTTACAATAGTGAAGGGATCGCAATAACCCAATCATTCCATTTTAATGTGTCATAAAACAAACCTAAATTACTGTGAAAGAATACCTTAAAAAAAGGCCAATATCATACTTTAATGTCTGTGGGAGTTCTCAAAAAATGAGAAAATTAGATTGAATTTGATACCAAATGATGCTTAATCAAAACAACCCAAGGATGAGTCATTGTCTCCAATGGAGCCGCTAGTGTGCGCGGCACAAAGGAGGACTGGTTATCTGGGCAAGCCATCGAGAGCAGACAGACAGTGATCGATCCACACCTGCACTGCTGATTATCAACCCCAGTCAGCTCACATACTGTATATAAATCCCCTGAACGCTTAAAGTGCGACACAGCCATCCGCCCTTAGTTCTGTCCAAAGAGAGATCCTCTCTAGCACCATGAGTGTTAGTATTGGCTAATATCAAGCAGGACAATTTCAGACCATTGAGTTACACAAGGACAGAATTACCCCAGGAGAAAAGAAGTGCACATTAGTGATGTGCAGTTAAGGTATTTTCTCACCTGAATCCGTAGGTTGCTGTAACTTCACCCGACCACTGCTCGAATCGCTTTTTTGTAAACAGAAGAAAATTACACCCATGTCCGCTTCCCGACCCGCTATTAAAGAATAGCGTTGAGTAAAATGTATGCCTATTAGGTTAATTTAAGGCTATTACAGATGGGTTTCTGGGCAACGTCACAGCAGATATACAGTACACTAGGCTTTTCTATCAGATATGTGTAGGCTATAATATCCTATATCGGGCCATACAATAGTTGGCCATTTGGACATATGCTATCCAATATGTATTCATTTTCAGGAATAATATTCATTTTCAGGAATAATATTCTACCCATTCCAGTCCCCACTAACCCTAACCCTAACCCTAACCCTATAGCTTACTTATCGAGATAGCATAAGCTGCGTCAATACAAAATGATAACTGTCAAACTGCCAAACATGTCATTGACTATTTAAAATGATCATCGTTGATATTGTCAAAAAGTTACATGGACAGGTTCAACAATGAACAACTAAACCAGGAAAGCCAAGTTCATAAATCGTATATTGTTTTTCATTACTCAGTTAACTAAAGCTAGCCTTCTAACATGTCTTAGATTTATAAGAGGCCGAATTCTGTCATTTATTTTTGCAGTCAAATTATAGTCTTTGCGTCAGTGATATTAGGATGACACTACAAACAAAAACATTAGCTACATTACATTAATATACAAAAGAAAGACAAACCAACACATTCACCTCTAGAAATAGAGTTTTTTCATTCCATTATCAGGCTTCACAAGGGAAAATGCAATACAATGCCATTTATACATTGATTACAATGATGTAGTCGCTAATGTGACCACAGTAGCTTATGGGAACAAAACGGTGTATTGCCCCCTGGCTGCACACGCATCCAACCATGTTTGTAAATGGGATGACAGAACAAGTTGAGGCTGTAGCTTTGTACGTTGCTGCATTGTGTGTGCTGATGAAAACTACAATTGCTTTGTTATTAATCATTTAATTTCATATGAAGGAGATTAGCGGACAACACTATTTTCAAGCTGTTATTTAATCAGAGAATTAGCCTAAATTGTTGCCAATCTATGCAATACTGAACTTGATTTTACCTAACCCTCCTGCAAATCATCCGCTTATATAAATACCGGAAAAAAGGCAGAACTGCCTACACACATTGTTATAGTCGGTTCACGTGGGCCAATTACTCAATCCGTGCATCTCTAGTGCACATCAGGCTAAAGTATGAAAAAAAGCAATTAAGCATTAGGCTGAACTTCTTCATAATATTTGCCCATTGAGGGACTAACCCTCGAGTTCACAAATCCCAAGCCAATAGTAAGGTTGAATTTCTTCCTACTTCATTCAGGGAAATAATAATCCTGGAACATTATTCACATTGAATGGATATTAAACATCCCCTGCTATGTTCTGCACTACTTCTGTGAAAATGTGTGTAAAAAAAGATCAAGTAAGGTTATGTGGGACAGTGACAGTTTCACCCTAAAATAAAATTACCTGCATTTTTCTTTGCTGCATATATAATGAGGTGTGCACAACAGCAGCATTAACTGCTGCGAAGGAAGAATATAATTTATCAAAAGTAAAACACATGTCTGAATTATTAATTAACATATGGTACATGAAGAAAAACAAGCTAACTTCTTATACATTGTCCTGGTTATACTGGTTTTTACATTTCAGGGCATTATTTGTTAATTTACAATGAAGGTGTTTGGATTTGGGCACACCTAACTCCTAACTCTCCTTTCTCCTCCTTATCCTGCATATGATATGGAAGTGATATATGATTAACATAAGAAAGAACATTGTATTCTGTTGCCTGTGTTGATAATGGTAAATTGCTGAATTGTGCAGATTGTCAAGTTATATATTTTTTTCCATTTTTGTTAATCTGTGGTTTAGATTTGTTCTAATAGGAATTTATTGTCACATTCTTAACCAAGTGCAACGAGTCTCTTCAATTCCTGGGCATACCTAATTGTGAGATGGAAAGCAGACATACTTTTTAATCATTTCCTCTACTCTGTGTGCTCACCAATTAGAACGGACTCGGACACATTCATAGCAAACTGAGTGGTTGCTACGGAAATACAAAGAAAGCCAATCTCGGAGGAGTCACAGATGAACAGGGGCAACGCTTATGGACATGGAGTTCACCCATGTTTTATCAGCCTTGCCTTATCCTGCATGTTTAACCTGACAAAGGCAAGGTTTGAGACATCAAAAGCCACGGGAAAACTTTTGACAGGATATAATTGGAACTTCCTGCACTGTAGTAGCAGAAGTAATAGTCATAGTAGTTGTTAGCTTCACAGCCCACTTTTACAAACTATTCTTTACACAATGCATCATCTTTCAAAACACTTGAGGGAAAAAAGCCTGTTTTCTCCCCCCACATGCCCTAGGCACTAACACAGAATTAAGGTAGCAAAGACACCATATTAGCCGATGACAGAGAGGGCAGGTTAGACGGGCAGAGAAAGTCTCCGTGTTGACGCACCGGGTGTCCTGGTGGCCTCCATCTCTGCCCACTGGGATGAGTTGTGGGAGCTGCCGTAGCTGGGCCAGGACCCAGGCCAGGAGTCTGCGGGCCGGGGCCTGGTCACGGGCCATGCCCACCTAGTGCTGACAGATGGCACTGGAAGAAATGTTGCAGACCTGCGGTGGCCCAGGGGCCTGGGGGGGCGCTCACTCCCAGCGACCGACCATATCCATCATCTCAGCCTCATCTGGGGCCATTATGAGAAGTGCCCTTCATGGGCTACACCGTGGACACACAGCCTCCATGCCACATCACACAGCCCTCCTCCTTGGCAGAGGTGAATACATGAATGACACCATAGCTTTATATTTAATTCATTTAGAAATGGCAGTTTTTGCCGTATTCCTTTCTGTCTATATACGCCCATTTGCTGAAGTAGTGTTGAATCCCTCAGCGGATGTAAACAGCGGTTTCAAGCCAGCTGGTTCTTGTGTCATTTGTCGAGATTGTGGTGGCACAGAAGTTGCTCAGCTTTCGCTGTTACAGAGAGAGTTGCTCATATCACATTTCTGGCAGTTTTATCTGCCAGAAATGTTTTTAGCGTGAAACTGGGACGCCATCTCGTCGTTGTAAAAGTGTAGTGGCCAGGGTGTTCAAGGGTTCGATCCTCAAAGTTAACCTGTAGGCGTCCCAGAGAAAGACACCTAACTCCAACCCCTACATAGTGAAATTACACATACATATTCAAACATTTGTAGAGACAACATTCCTATCACGTTTATGCTAGAGTCCACAGATTTAGTGATGTGAACAGTGCACTCCTAGAGGGCAGGAATCTGATTATGGTGATGTTCTGTGGCAGCCACAGACGACCTGGTCTGCTGTTCTAGGACAAAGCTGCTCCCCCCCCCCACCCCCTCTCCTTGTGTCATGTTTTTGCAAGCGTTGCGCACGGGAACCGGGGCCCCGAGTACATTCATCTCGGCCTGAGCTGGCATCTATATTAGGATGACAAATTTGTTGCTGTCACCAGATGAGGGACTGGGAGCTGCATGTCAAGGCACAGGTAAAGTCACAGGGACAGTGATTTGTGGCAAAAGCATAATCTCTTTTCTCCTCGCACTCACATTAAAGACACAACAAAAAAAGACATGTGTGCAAGTTCTCCACAACACACAAAAATACACACAATATTGCACACCAAAAAAAAAGTGAGTTTCTCGTCCATCTTAG
This sequence comes from Merluccius polli, assembly GCA_030340625.1. NCBI lineage: Eukaryota > Metazoa > Chordata > Actinopteri > Gadiformes > Merlucciidae > Merluccius > Merluccius polli. The sequence goes on from JAOPHQ010006566.1 coordinate 36,810, forward strand.
AGTAAAAATCCCAACATGAGCCTGTACAGAGCTCTTTTTTTTTTGCTACTGCTTCTTCTACCGCCATTGTAGGTACCTTCTACCGCCATTGTAGGTACCTTAGCATTTGGGTAGTGATCCAGCTGATTACAAGGGCCATACCGCGGTAATTGTTATTCCTTTGGCATTGTGTCTGCTTCTGCTTCTTAAGTGTATGACATTCCTCTTGGGTTACTTCCATGCTCTCAGGCCAGATTACTACCCAGGCCAGCAACAGATATGCTCTGAGCTACCGATTCCATTTCAGATAGCGAAAAACACCAGGGCTATCCAGAGGAGGGGAGAATGCTTTAATGCAGACAGATTTCATTTATCCGCAAAGTGTGAAGCCCCAGATAAGGAGGTGGGACAAAAGCAGGGGTCTGTAATGTACTATGCAATAGTGTTTACGCGTTGGTTGAAAAAAATAAAAAAAATGAAACGACGTGCGCGTGGGAGATAGACGGAGGGTTGTTTGTCACTTGCGATAATAGCAGGCATGGAGTTTAACCGTGTTTGTCAAATTCAATAATATATATTATTAAGTCTGCATTCAATTATAACAACGATGAGCACACAGCTAACAGGAGAAGGGGGGGGGGGGGTATATGCCTTTCTCTTGGTGCTGTCTGTCTGCTCCTGTTCTGCACTTCCTGGCAGCAGCAGCATAATGTGCAGTGCGGCGAGGTGCCATAAGACTCGTGTTCGCCTTCACTTTGTTTATTTGTCTCTGGTGTCAACATGCTAGTCGCAGTAGAGAACTTTGACAATATATCCTTTATTAGCCTTGGTGCACCGGTGTGTTTGCCTTTACGCTGCTCGGAAGAGAGTGGGGCTACAGCAAAGCGACGTCAGCCTTGTAGCATCCAAAGAGATTGACAGCCACAATACCATAGCTTCACAGCGCACCGCAGTTGCTTCCCTCATGACTCACCGGTAAACAGGGATGCCCAGGATGCGATGCAGCCGCTGACTGGGATACACACTGCTCCCTGAGTCTAGACCACCACATGGTTAACCTCATGGAAATTTAGCTATTGAAAGGGGTTTTTACGGATGGGTTTACGTTAGTGTGTGGACGCCTGGAAGTGAGGCTGCATGTGTACAAAGCAGAAAGGCTTCTGCCTTGAAGCGGCCTACATTAGAAGAAATGCGCTCGTGGCAACGCGCGCACGCCTCCCCAAGAGGGAGCATATTTAATGATAATTTTTTCCAAGCAGCTTTTATTTACCCCTAACCCGCGTGTGTACACAGTATTAGCATGGCTCTGTACATCCCGTTCCGCCCCGTTTCACCGTGTATTACAAGTATACATTACAGCCCTTTAATTTGCTGCACCTCCGCCATGTGGAATATACCGTGTGTTTGCCACACTAAACAACAACCCTAATCTCCCCGCATATTGGCATACAGTACACTCTTGTTCAGATGTGCCACGCACGTGCAAAGCGTTTTTCTTTTTCTCATTTTTTTGTATTAGCAAATGAGAGCAAATACTTTAAAATACTTTAAATCTATTCTCGTCTTGAAAAGATTAAGAAGAATATGCAATGGGTGGAGGTGCTTTGTGTGTTTTATCTTAATATATTCAAATCATATGCATAAATAAAATGTTAATTTATTAATTTGTTTATTTATTAATTTGATACCAATTTACTACACACTTTGACACACTTAGAACAGTACTACATAGCTATTGCTTGGGTAAGTTTGACTAGTATTTACTTATTGTTTTGTCCTCTTCATTTGAAATCATACGTTTTGAGAGTATTAAGCATAAGGTTACCTTGACCAAACCCAACCTGTATTAGAGGATTTGTCTTTGTTTCAGTTGCATGGTAAATAATGCATTTCATGAGTTTCAGCAGAGTGTTCATATGTTTGTGTCACTGAAAATCCATACACCTTGGAATGTGTTCATCGAGCAAGCAAGATTGCACTAAAAATATAGTGCTGCATCGAGTGCCCCGCTAATGGCTGCTTTAAAAAAGAAAAACATAAAGTAGGGTTTAGCTCGCACGGCGTCACTGAGGGGCGTCAGGAGTGGGATATGATTTTGTGCGTTGCGTGCGTCAACCTCCTTCTGGCGTCTTGTTAGAGTGTCTTGGGCTGCGGTGACATGGGCCTGGAGGATGGAAGATGTATGGCAAGACGAGAACATGTGGGGCTGTGAGAGAGCCTGAGACCATTCTGTTTTTAATGAAGCTGTGATGCCACTCAGCCCTGAGGTTTACTGGGAACAGCAACAGCTGCTTCATTTTAAATAAGTCTCTCTCTCTCTCTCTCTCTCTCTATCCCAAATGAGCCACTGGTTTATAAACTAAACAACTAACCATAAGGTCGCTGTGTATTCATCTAAAGTTAACCACCCAGTCACAACAGAGGTAAATACAATATATACTGGCATGATTTTCCAAGCAAGTGTTTATGTCCCTTGAGAAGGAACGTGAATGACTTCATTTGTCCGTGAAACATGTCCTAGTGTTCTCAAAAAGGATCAAGTAAAAAAGGATATCTAATGTTTGTTTGTTTCATCATTATGAAATTATTATTCATGACAATCGATAGACAGTTGGGAGATTGGGGATCGAAACCCAGAACCTTTTGTCTGGGACCCATAACACTATCCCATGATAATGAAAGTTCATATATTTCCATGAGGGAGTTAATTCTATTTGTCACAATGCAATGTATTCTCCTCACATGATGATATTGAGAATCGCTGGTGGAGATGAGGGGGGAGGGTGGGGTATACATACACTAGGGTGGGGGAAGCAGGGAAAAAAATGAATTATTACATTTAAATAGTTTAACGCATCAGCTACACTAGAGCCATGAATAATTTTGTGCTTTTATAAACAGGCAAATAGCTTTCTTTTATGTTTTGTATTGTGAGCGTGAATTGTAGTGTGACAAATTAAACTGGGTTGCACTGCTAGATAAGTCTCTTAATGGGAATCATGGTGCACCATTGTTGCACAGTGCAGTATTAGTGCTGTATTAGTGCAATATTTCCCAAACTACTTTACCACAGGCCATCTTACCACCCATGTATTCCTCATCTGTGATTTTCACCTCAATCTCCATGCGGTGTAATAAAAGCTTCAGCTATTATGAGTAATATTTCTGTTAAGCATGAGGCAGTCCCTCTAGCAGCAAGGAGCATGGCTGCCTGGTGCCTTCATCTCCGCTGGGCTCCAACATGGCCCACACCGTCAAACTGTTCCACTTCCTCTGAGGACCACAAGCAAATTGTCCTGTCATTATGAAAGCGCCTCTGTGCGGTTCTTCTCGCCTAATTTGCAGTCTCTTGGAGAATCGGGGGTCTTTGTACATGATGCCTATTATACAAATATATCACCTTTTGTTCCTTCTCCAGGCAATGGCAGTGATAATGCTGTTTTCCCTCCACCCTTCCCTTTCTCCCTCCCTCCGCTCCCTACCAAATTCACAGGGTTTGCGAGTGCATGATCTCGACAGCTACGCAGCGCAGTAATGGAAGAGTGTGTGGGCGAGGACTGAGGCATTACACTAAGCTAGTCTCCCTGTCTTGTAGGCCCGCGTGCCTTCATTATTCAGATGGAATCTATTGAGCATCTGGGGCTAAATTATTCATCCACATCGACCTAGTTGCGTGGTGCTAAGTTAGACACTTGGATGTCATCACAGCGATGCTAGCAGCGCTAGCGCCGAGAGATGCCGCCGCAAGCAAATGGAAACATGAGATGGGAGAGAAAGAATGAATTAAGGATGCCATTTCTATTTCTATTTAGCATTTCAATTATTGCTTTTACACATGACCAAAAAAATAATAATAATGACGTGAAATAGAGAGATGCTTAAACACCTCTCTATTGGGTGTGTTGAGGTGAGGAGTTGTATCGTTAACAGGTTGAAAATAGACCAGGATCAAAAAATCGATTAAAAAAATAAAAAATTATATATATATATATATATATATATATATATATTTTTTTTTTATATATATATATATATATATATATATATATATATATTTGTTGTGTGTTGTTGTCTGGCCAATTTAGTCTGCTACCCCACTGTCACCCCGTGGCTCACTGCAGCCCTAATGATCTGTTGTTGCTGCAGCGCTAAAGCCGCGGTCAACGAGCCCCACCTAATTAGAGTGCAGCTTTAGTCCAGGGCCCGACAGCACGGCATTAACAGCCCAAAAATCTATTGCACTGTGAGAAATAATGGCACACAGTGTGGACAAATAAAGATGTAATGCAGGTATAAATACACCTACTGGGGAGTTTTGGTGGCTTAGCCATGTAGGGTTTAAGTGTTGCAATAAGTTATGTGTTGTTGGCCTAAAATAGCTGCAAGAATGAAATGGCCCCATATTTATTAGTGCAAGAGACTGTGTGAGATGTTATGCTTGCCTGAATGGAAAGCTACATGTTAGGTTTGTATGTATTATTTGAAAAGTTGAAGCTGATGATTAAATATATGAAAATATATATTTCAATTATTTGCGTTAAAGGAATTGGGTTTAGTTAATATTTTTAAATAATTTACAGCACATAGGATTTTTTGGTATATAGTTGGTTAGTATATAGTTGTTGCAGTTATTGTTATCAAAAAAACAACAACCAGCACTTCATTCTTCATTTAGTTATTTCTTTGAAGCCATTCTTAATGACTGTTGTTCATTGGAAACCATTTTTAAGATTCCTGTGATAATGGACAACTAGTAATAACAAAGGGAAGATTTAAAAATGTGTTTACCACAATTCAAGTGAACAAATTGCAAGGCCTTGGCATGTTTACAATTATCTCATATATGAGGGCATCCAACTGATGATGAATTATTATTTGTGTATGATAATACCAATGTTTGAGCAAGCAAGTAAGTGCAAACCTTTGTCCCAGAAGCATAGTAGAAATATTGTTGTTGTTTTTTATTTTACAGCAAACAACATACAGAAGCAGAGGTTTTGCGAAACACAAAAGTAAAGCGCCAGAAGGAAAAAAAGATTTTGGGGAAAAAGCAACAAAAAAAAAAGACAAAAAACAAACCAGAGAATAGAGCGAACAGCAGAAAAGAGCATTCTCAGTGGAATACATTACAAGGACGTCAGGGGCATGTTTTAGATAAAAAACCTTCAGATGCCTTCAGTGTCCTCCTGACTTTCAGTTTGTCTCCAAAGAGACATGTTGTGTTGCCAGGAAGCATTCATCAAATTAGACTGGTGGAGAAAATAGTGTAGAGAAGAAAAAAAAAAAAAACACAAAACCTCATGGCTCTCCACAGAGACTGGGGGGACAGGTTATCAGAGAAGGTGTCTATTCGTCTCCAGCATCACAGCCGCAGAACTCTGCCTTCTCCCCCCAGAGAACCGCTCTCCTCTATGCCTTCCTTGTGTGTGTGTGTGTGTGGGGGGACAGGAAGGAGACAGGATTACGAAAAATAAGTTTGTAAGTGTACTAGATGAGAGTGGTAAGTACACAAGCCGTACTGTGTCCATTTAATGGTGGAGTGGCATTAGGGGGTAGGGGGGTTAGTGGAAGGATGATCGGCGCGTGTGGGGTTGTAAATAACGTGATATACGGCAGCCTGGGACTGCTGACGGAGTGGGCCTGTAAAGAACACATGCACACCATGGGCTTTGCTAGGAAGTCTAATTAAGGTGCCGAAGAAAAAGAAAAAATCAATTCTCAGAGATTGAAAACCGGTATGACAGTGCTTAAGAAAGTTCCCGGGCCTCGATTGGCTGAGTCAGGTTGAAATGTCCAAGTTCAAACCCTTGAGGGTTCAATTTGTTCCAGAAGCAAGGTCAGCATCCTGTGTGTCTTCAGTGCACACAGCTGTGTTCTCCCATGTCATGTAGAAAAACGAAAGTATGACCAGAACACTTGCTATACACCATTTTACAGTGTGAGCATAAAATGTGAGTGGCAATTTAGTGACACTTGGTTTTTATCGTCTTTTGTACTTGCGCATGAAAGACAGCTCGTTCAGAAATCTTTTGAGGGTTTCCACTGTCGTATTATTTTTATAATATTATATCAATAAAATACTATATTTAAGTTTTGGCACCATATTAAACATAGGCCTGTTGGCAGCACAGTCCGACCACAGATCAGAGCAGTATCTCTCTAGCTCTAATATTCTCACGATTACCTTTATATTCCCGCTAATGAAATTCGTAAGGTCTCCTTAGCATGCTAGCAGGCACAGGCTCTACTGAGGATTATTGGCCTTGCAGTACATTTAATGCTTATTGCATCAGTAAGTTAAGGGATTGATAAACCCACCGCATACCGTCTTTCTAAGAAAACTGAGGGTGGGGTCGGGGGATGGGTCACGTGATATTGACGTTAAAATCATAGCTTATTGTTACCTTGGACCCCTATCCCCCATATAGAAAACCTGATGACATTTCAATGTCTATTTTGCCATCCAATTGATGCAACCTGTCAAAGTTGTCATCACAGTGGTTATATTGCCTCATAAGCCCCCTCGAATGTGAACACACGGAGTTGTCACAGGTGAAGAAGACGCCAAGCATGGACACCATGAATTGGTAATGGCACGGACGTAATTTACGGGGGGGACACGGGGGACATGTCCCCCGCACTTTTTCAAAAGGCCGTTTTAGTCCCCCGCACTTTTTACCGTCCAAAAACAATGTTACGCTATAGTGAACAGAGACGGGTCAAGCACTAGGACCAAGCGGAAAACTGCCGCTCAAGCTGATTGTTCGCTAGCAGAGCCCTGGAAGACGTGTCTTAAAGAGACAGGCGTCATTTTAATAGGCTCATACAATATTAATATCTGAACTTGCACCTATTATTTCAAGAATCATGAAAGGCTTTCAGCAAATATTAAGGTGCTATTAATTACATATTAATAAGACAAATCTACCACATAATAAGTTAAACTACACAAAATGAGACAGGCCTATAGACAATTCTAGTATTGGCTGTATCAGATTGGGATGCCAGCTGAACTAACACACCTAATGAAACATACAAATCAAATGTTTTACCCATTCAAAATATTAAATGACTTACTAATTAATTATCAGAATTAATCAGAATATGTGCTTCAACTAGCTCTCTCTATTTTGACCATACATGTGTTTGTATCCCTGTTAATATAGCCTACACATAACACAACACTTGTACTTTCAGTACTTGAGTAGTAAATTTTAAAATACTTCTACTTGCAATACTTAAATACAAAACATTTTGAATACTTTAGTACTTCCACTTAAGTATGGTTTTTAAAGAACACTTCTACTTCTACTCAAGTCACTTTTTTGATATAGTACTTGTACTTCTACTCAAGTCTTGGTCTCCAGTACTTTATACATCTCTGTGTGTATTACACCAGAACATAATAGTAGTCAGTAATTGCAGACCATGCTCCAAGGAAAATCAATGAAAGAGGGAGATCATTTTGAATCTGAAAACATGGTAAAATGCACCAGAATGCGGGAAATTGCAACTACTTCTTTCAATTTTTTCTGGGGGAGGACCCCCAGACCCCCCCGTTTAAATATGTCCCCCCCACTCTCAAAACGCTGATTACGCCCTTGGGTAATGGTATTGGATTTCAACCAAGTCGTGACCACATCAAAATGTTGACCTACACACCTTGACCTAATCTTTGCTGGCAGACTTCTGCCCACCAAACATGTACATTAATTTGACGGTTGAGTTAAATAAAGTACATCTAAACCCACAAGTGCAGCCTAGGGTGGATATTTTCAGGAAATAAATCAAAAAATGAGTACTCCCATATAGTTTACAGGCAAAATTGTTATTGCACATAGATCTTGATGGACTTTCTCCTTGAGAAAAATTAGCATTGCTCTCTTGTCCACAATGTCAACACCAGATCAAGTGGCATCATGCAGTCTCAACAAGATTAAGAAAGCCATTATGGAGGGAAGACAATTACCACCAAGCGTATTTTACTTAAAGGACAAGGCCAGCATACATCTATGATTTTCTTATTTCTATCAAAAGGAATTTTGTGTTTCATCTGTCCGAAAGCATTGCATGTCATGTAATAGGAAAATATACATTTTTGGCGGTGCAGACTCCATAGTTGTCCAAAAGCACATTGAAACAGCTAATTAATTCAAGCACCGTATTGTTTCCTTAATACATGTGTGTTCAGCACACAGCAGGTTTGATGTAAGGAGTTGGATGTCTACGCCACCAAAGGTTGTCTGCCTGCTGATCCTGCTTGTACACAAGGGAAAAGCATTGTCTCCCTTGATCATTTGAATGGCCATGGTGGCCATATGAATAACATGGATTCACGCCGGCCTTTTTGTTGAATACTGAAATGATATGAACATATTACTGAAGGGATTTGTAGTTCAACCATTCCTCTGAGTACAAACACTGCAGGTCTATTTTTAGCAACAGCATTTATAGGGTTGGTAACGGGATGGATAAAAGACCTGTATAATATTAATCTTGTTAAGTATAATCTCTTTTTTTTATCTCACCTTTTCGAAATGCATTCCTAATAGCTTTGTCTCTTAGCTTTTGTTTGGCCTGAATCCAGTTTTTGGAAGGACTCAATAAATAAAGGACACCGTACCACACACACACACACACACAGCAGCAGCTACTATTCTTTGGGGAGTTAGCCTACATGTAGCACACACCCGTGCCCACATCACACATAAATCTAGAAGCCTGGCCGACGTGAAGAGGGGCGGAGAGGCTGCGTGTGAGATGAAGATAGCGCGGATGGGGGAGGAAGAGGGAGTGCAACAGAGAAAGAAGAGGAGAGACAGATAAAGACACTAGTGAAGGGGAGTGGAGAGAGGGCGAGAGAGAGAGAGAGCGCGAGAACCATTGATTCACCTCTGCCAGGCGGTGCACAGTGTTAGGATCTCCCGCCAGCAAAAACAAATCACAGGCCCGAAGTGATGGATGTGGCAGTTCCGGTCCTGGCACTCCTGCCATCTGGATGGCCGACACTGTATATCAGCTTCATGCACAGCAAATTAAATTTGCATTTGGACGGCTTCCCCAGGCCTCACCCAACCCAACAGATGTAGCGAGAACAGGCCCCTCCACCGCGATGCGGCGTAATGAGGTTGATCTATTATCTCCAGGTCTATTATGTAAAGATGATATGGGTCCATGTTCAGAATTTGGAAATGATGTTACAGTGGCAGTGAAATCGCATTATATGCAGGCAAATGGATGTTAAGTGTAATGACATAGCCATTTATTTGTTCAAAGTGAATCGATGGTAATCTAACTTGCAGATTGTATTCACATCTTGTTGTCTTTCTTTAATGATGGAAACTATGCATCTCCCCTTGAAATGATTTGATTACTCAAGAGTGTAACAAAGAAGAACAGTCGTTATTCAACGCTGTAAACCCGGGCTCTTAGAGCAGATGTGAAAGACAAAACATAGAGCAGCACTCTGCTTAGCATGCACAATACGGGGAGCGCAAGCCCAGCCCTGAAGAACCATTCTGCCATGCTTAAATGAAATGACCTTTCATCATAGGGACTTGACCAAATAGCCTGCAGCAAGGCTATTAGCGGCCATTGCATTATAATGTTTTATACGTTATCCTTAGCTTTTGATGTATTCTTGATCACCCTTAATCATTTGTAGGAATGGTCAGGGTGTTGTGTTTGGCAGGTCTGGTTGTGGGGCAAAAATATTTAATGGCCAGGAAAATTAAAACACTGCTTGAGGGTCCAAAATTCACTTTTACAGTTTTGTCTTTTTACCGGCCGGAGTGGAAAATCTACCGGCCAAGCAATTGTTTTAATATATAACCCTTTATTTTTTTTACCTTCCAAATGGTCAAATCTATCAGCCGTTGGCTGGTGGCAGGCGTTTATTTTGGACCCTATACGTTGGTTTGCTGTGAGTGGGATTATGAATCAACCGCGAAACAATCAGGACAGTAATATTGAATTTAACCTTTGCCTCACCATTGTTTTTTTTTTATTAAATGTCCATTTTAAAGCTCTCATGGTGGTAAATGTCAGAGGAGTTTTGTGATGACTCCAAACAATCCCATTTAAAAGAGCATGTGAAGCCACCATCCTCACCGCCCCCTCTCCTCCCAGAATGAGCCCAGGATGACAATCGCACGGTGAACTTTAGCCGGCACTGTGCCTCGGTAATCAAATCACCATTTTTTTTCTAACGTTCACATTACCGAGAGAGCAACGTGGGCCAGCTGCTCCGCCCGCCCCCCCTCACGTACGCCGTGGTGTGATGGTGTTGACGGAGGCATCCTCGGGCACAGACACCATGGCTCACTGATTCACTCCTATCCGCTTTTCTTTTTCTCCAGGTTTTGATTCCAACACCTCCCCCCCCCCCCCCGCCTTACCCTTTTATTTTGTATTTTCTGAAAAGGGGATATTTTTATCGAAACTGACAGATGTGGTATAAATAAATAAAAATGAAACAAATGCTTCACGCCTATCACTTCCCCTCACCTCTCGCTCTCTCTCTCCCCTTGCCTCTCCTCCTCCAGACAACGGATGACCTGCTGGTGGCATCGGCCGAGTGTCCAAGTGACGACGAGGACATCGATCCCTGTGAGCCGAGCTCAGGTGGGTTAGGTTAGTCATCTCTCTTTTATTCTTCTACACTTCCACTTCCCTCTGGGTGTGTCAGTGTGTCTCCCTGTGTGTGTGTGTGTGTGTGTGTGTGTGTCACAGTCCACCACCTAACCCCCTCCCCTGCTGTCATCATGTTGGCAACATCACACACCATAAACTCAGATTAATTTTCGATTGGTTGTTGTTGTCATTGTTCGTATGTGGTTGTTTGTTGTTGTTGTTTTGTTGTTGTTTTTCTGAGCCATCCTTTACTGTTAGTGGCCAAACTAAAGTCGTCAGCAAAGAAGTAGATTTGTTTTACGCTGGCCGAGACCGAAGAAGTCCTTTGCAGAGAAAGTTGTTTTATACTGGGTGTCGGTTTGGTCACTGTACGATCCATCTCCTCTGGAGATTTCGTCAAGCTACAAAATCTTGGAGGTGCCAAAAAAAAAATAATTCCGAGGTATGTGTTTGTTCATTTTCTCCACAGTCATGTCATTTTGTTCTTACGACCTCGGCAAACTTATTTTTTGCACATGAAGTATGTTGACCGCTTAAACGTATTCACCAGCGCGTCATCGTGTCCGTCGTTAATGCAAACGGAGCAGTTGTCGTGGCAACGTACAGGTTTGAACTATCAGGTTCTACATCAGTCCAATTAATGCTATCAATAAGTATACTGTATACCCAGAGAGGAGTGTGTGTGTGAAGGCTTATTTTCCTTAATCTTTTATTGCTTATCGTGTTTGTTTTGAGTAGCACCTGCGTGGAGGCTCCCCTGCTGGTGATTGCATTTGTTCAACAAGCAGTTGGAGTTCTTCTCATATTTAATGAGATTATTATTTTGTGCTGCCTGCAGGGCTTCACAAACCAGTGTGATAGATCATATCTCTTTGCACTATATACAAACACAATAGAGTAGTTTCTCTTCTGGGAATTATATTTGTTGGTTTTAAAGTTTCACAGTGTAAAACAATTATAGAGTAAATGATCAGCATTTTTATTATTATTTAGTACTGAGTAGCAGTGCTTTTATCCATGATAGTACTTACCTTAAAGAATAGATGAGGCTATTATAAAACTCTTTCATCTACCTGAGATGAATAAAATAGGATGCATTCTCAAGGGACTGAAAAAAGGGAATGCAATTAAGTCTATCCAATCTATCCATCCGTACCTGCTATTGATCAATACTTGGTGATAAAAGCTCAACCTAATTGTCTGGCCCATGGCAGAAGCGTTCAACTGTCTGCATCCCTGTTTTAGAAGACTTTATTCATTCACACTACAGGCTCCAAACACCACAACATATTGGCTGTAACAGTAGTATCAGTGTTGTCGGTTTGTTGTGGGATTTTGTTTTGGATATTGCTGTTGCCTTATGTGTAATTGCTAGAGTCCTGATAGAGGGCTGTAGGCAGGAGAACGGCCTCTTTGTCACGGAGCAGCACGTTAAGTATTTTTCCAATTTACATATCACCAGTCAAGGTCACCTGCCATCAACCAAACATCACGTCGTACACGGCGGCGTGGGCGCTGCAAGACACTATCTACCTCCTTCTGTGCTCATTTGAAGGGATTTGACACCATGGAGCTGTAAGGCTCCCAGGGTGGCAGCTGTCTAACACCAAACCCTGATTAATATCTACAGTCAGGGTCACTTGCACGCTCCGACTCCAAACCCCGCTCCTTCCCGACGGCATGGCTGCACATGGGGAACCCGATCCACTCTCCTGCGATCCAACTGATAAAGGGACTACTTTCTCACATTACGGTTGGGTCATCGCTTCCAGTGGTACGGATAATACATCATTTTGAAATAAACGACTCCAGAATCTCTCTCTCTGTCTCTCTCACTCACTCGCTCACTCTTTTCACCATTGGCCGTGTATGTAAAGGCAAGCAGCACAGACTCTCACAACTGTGGAGAGGTAATCTGGCCGTGGGAGGTAGGGAGGTTTTAATCTATGTACACATAGAGAAAAATAACAACCGGTTCCCAAAGGGGTACGCGAAAGGAATAAACTCCCAGGTATGGCCCGAGGCCAGTTGTCGATCCCACTGTGAATTGCCAATATTTCTTTTTGTATTCCTCATCCAACCCAGTCCACCGCAGGTGACATTGATCAGAGCAACTTGCTTATCTCTTCGCTTCATTTGTCCGACCCCCGCAAAGCCTTGTAAACAAGAGGGCGCTGCACCAGTAGGACTAATCTTCCAGCAGGACTCTAGATTAGATCAGGCTGCAGCAAATTCTATCCTCCCCCCCCCCCCCCCCTCCTTGGTGAACAGGAACCATCGGTACACACCGGCCCATGAAGCGGCTGTACAGTCAGCAACCAACCATCACTTCACAACAGGGAACAAGCAGTTCACAGGCATTTCTGAGAAATATGCAATGCATTGATCGTAAATGAATCACGTTGTATTCCAAGAAAGGGTTGAGAGATACATTGATCAACTCATCTGAAAGTTTGATGAGATGATTGCCCCGGTAACAATCACTGTTTGAGCAATCACTTCCCAAGAAGATATGAACATGGAACAGGGCTACAGCCAGGGTGTCAGTGTCTCGACTCCCCGCCCCTGCATGTCTACTGAATTTGCCATTTTGGTCTTTGGTCATGGGTTTGACAGAAGGGAGCGAGGTCATAGTCCGCATTCACCTTTGTCCACCACTGTGTGGCTGGTGTTTCATGTTAAGCAATATAACCCAAGCTATAGTTCAAGAGTTATTGCATGGCCACCCCTTATTCTTTAAGCATTCTCTGGGAAAGGCAACAGTATTGAGTGGCAATCCCTCAGGCTGACTACAATACATTGATTTTCTTTGTTAACGCTGTCGAGAGCAATACTTTATTTGTATTTTTCCATTTCAAATTGTTCAACCGCTTAAACGATATTTACTTCAATCTTAATCAAGTAAAATATATGTTTCTCCTTTTTCCATTTATAATACCAGGCTTCATTGTAAGTAAGCTCCGATCTGCTTCTCCAATCCAACACTTCAATACTTTTATTTTACATTGTTTACATTATATCAGTAAAATACATTGTATTTTACTGATATAAAATATGGTAATAATAATTAACTATATTTGTATAACACCTTCTAAAACTTTTTAAAAATGCTTTGACGTATCTTGAAGTATCAAAATAGAAAATGTGGAGATGTGATGATATAAAAGATGACAGAATAAAACAGACATAATTCATTCAGATGGATACAAGCTAAAAAATAAATAAATGAAAATAAAATATGAATAATAAAATAAAAACAAAAATATAAATACAAATACTTCTTCTAGGGTTATTTTTCATGCAGCCAAGTAAATCCTAACATTGCGTCCCAGAGACAGGACCCTTATCAGAGAGAAATAGCTGCCGCCCCAGTCAGAGTTTTGTTACATTTCCAAAATAATCTCTCTACCTTTGACATTAGCCATTGCAGGCAGCCGTTTCAACTGCCCAGGGGCAGGTTAAGGTTAATCATCTCTAGTTGTGGTTTCTCTTGCTGTTCTCTTTGTAGCTATTAGTTATAAAATAGTTTTTTTTGCCCAGTAACATTAGCAATGTTTGTGTTTGACATTCCCCTCCCCCCCGCCCAAAAAATACAATAGGCCTAATACATGCTTATAGGGTGAGGAAATAATATGAGCAAGGAAAGAAATAAATCAAATGGCAACTCCTTGATTTAGCCCCCCGTGGCAATATAAGAAATGTTACTCAAAGTAGAGAAAAAGTAATAGTGTTAAAATGATTGTTTTAAAAACGTGGCCGGCGAGATTGATGAAACACAATAGCACTGGAGCTGTCTTAACAGGTCACTGACCACATCTAATGGCTTATTAAATCATAGGGCCCAAACCGGAGCTTTCTCTCTTCTGTGCATTCACTCATTGCATGCAGTTCTCACTGCATGACAATATACTCTGGGCTCAGCTGGGCTGTCAGAGATCAGCATCAGAAAAGGTTTAAAAAATAATATATATATATATATATATATATATATATATATATATATATATATTATAATAATAATCTCTGTCTCTGGATTCCCTTTTGGATGTCCATTAATCTCAACGTGTCTGTGATTACCTTCAAGATTTGCCTGTGCTCTTTTGTTGTTCAGTGAGAAATTTATGATAAAAGATATCTTTTAAAATAATAATCACAAACTAGAAAAAAGTACAATATCAGAAGAAATGATGGTGTACAGCATGCTGAAAATACATTTTTAGTACCAGTTATATGGAAAATGTACAGTAGAGTAACGTGAAGTAGAGCTGTAGTTTTACAGGGGCTGCTAGGCTGTTTTATGTTGCTTCTTGGGTGTTTTGGACGGTTGCTAGGGTGTTCTGCATAGTTGCTAGTGTTCTGGATTGCTTGTTGTTGCTAGGGTGTAATGGGTGGTTGCTAGGGTGTTCTAGGTGGTTGCTAGGGTGTTCTGGGTGGTGATGGTGTTCTAGGTGGTTTCTATGGTGTTCTAGGTGGTTGCTATGGTGTTCTAGGTGGTTGCTAGGGTGTTTATAATGGTTGCTAGTGTGTTCTAGGTGGTTGCTAGGGTATTCTGGGTAATTGCTAGGGTCTCCTAGGTGATAGCTAGGCACGTCACAATAAAGTATGAAGGAGGAAGTGAGTATGGAAGTAGGCGAAAAATATTAATAGTCTAGTGAAAGAGTTGTTATTTTTAACACAACACAATATGTCTATGGGGTCTGAATATTGTTGGGGTAGTGACATTTTATAGATTTTGATAGTTTATATTTTGTACACTAATCATTTTAGAACACAGAGAAAAATCCCATGTGTGTGTGGGGGAGTTTAAGAGCTAAAGCTGCACACCTAATAATAAGTATGATAGATAATAGGAGTTGAGCAGCAGTGCAAAGCTGCACACCTAATAAATTGTGTGCCAGGAGGAAGAAAAAGGGATTTCACGCTGATGGTCCTCATATCAGCCATTTTTTTACTGATCCCAAACATATTCATATTTGCAATATTTATTTTTATTCCACTGCATTTAGTATGCTGACGTTGATGCTAGGACAGTGTGTCCATTTAGCAGTTGAAGTGGCGCATGACTGGTTTTGCCTATGAAAGAAAAGAAAAAGAACCCAGACTACTAAATGCCAGGTGTGACCATATAGTGAAAGTGAATCAGAAAATTACATTTACGCCACAAATCATACATATAACATTCGGTACAGAAGCAGACTGCAGACTTAAAAATAAATAAATTCTCATTTAATGCTAATTATATGTTTTTATTTACTAGTCAGAAACTAACTGAAACACCATTGCCTTTATGTGTGACATTAATATGTTCTTCCTGTGTTCACGCTGGTGTAACTCAGGAGAAGACATGCAGTTCAGGCTATTAGAGACCCAAAATTAGCCCATACGTGGGAATTGTTTGTTGATACCGAGCATCTTGCACAACAGGATGTTGGAGGATGTCCATGGTCGAGCCAGCATGTGTGCCAGTAGTAGCATGTGTGATAATTGAATTTCTGAACTGAATTGTTTCTACCAAATAATCCTTCAGTGGAAAATTACTAAATGTTATCAATTCGATAAATAAATATAATGGCTGGGAAAAACTAATTTGCTATGCAAACTTAAGAACTTCCACCGCTCTCTCTTTCAGTGTACTAATTTCCTTTTCTCTTTCCGTTCCTCTTCTAATTTCTATGAGTGTGACAGTGGAGCGACTTGAAGCTCACACGTGCACGCTGTCACCAGGGCTGCCCACACGCCAGCACCTCACAAGTACACAACGTGTTCTGGCCGCCGCTTCACCAGCACTGTAGCTGTGACTGCTGCCTACTTGCTAGCTAGGGGATGGCTTTGACAGCCGTCACGTTGAGAACCGTGCTGCCGTTGGCCTTATCTGGTCAGATATGACAACAATGTCATGTATGACCGCCACACTGGAGTCTCAAGAGATGCACCAGATAATATATCTCCTGTTCACTGCTGTAGGGTGGAAGCGTAGCAGAAAACCCCACAATATACGACTGCATACTTTCTTTGATATTGTGTTCAGTCATTAATAAAAATGTAATAAAATAAATAATGTAAATAATGATAAAAATACTAAATGAAAAAAAAATAAATTATGAATATATATTTTTTTATATGTGTATCGTTAAAAATCGCTCCCTATTATCCACCATCAAGCATTGAGTTGAAGGTCACAGAAGATATTACATCCTGAGCAGCTTTAGCTGCTTCATTACCTCACATGGAGGCTCAGGCGTACCTTAAACAAGCCTTCAGTCTTTCATACCTTTATCTCCGATGTCTCCAACCTGCTCGCCACAACTGCAAATTAACAAACAAATGAACCTTTTCACTGGAGACAAATGAGGGGAAAATAGTCTTTAAAGAGGATAATTTATTCAAATCCCCGTTGGGGAGGAGGGCGGGGGCCTCTCGATGAGGGCCTAAATGAAATACAGAATCACTTCAGGCATTACAAACTCCATTAAGTATATAGTCTCACTGCGCCGAGGCTAATATCTTTTAAGAGCAGAGCTCTTGTGTAACCAGGTAGTCTTAATGAGAGGGACAAACCCACCCACTTCCCAGAAATGTCCATAGAGATAATGAAAGCAGAGCACTGGTGTCATTGCAACTCTATTTCAGGCTATGGTATGATATTGATATCGTATTGATTTGATATTGGTATGGTATGATAATCTCTGCCCACGATAGTAGTTTTCTTCATAAGTAATAAAAATGAGAGCTATATCTCAATGGTGGAGCCTGGAGACCCAGGTGCATAGATATGAAGTTGGTCCTCAACCACCCCTATACTTATATCTAAATTGAAATACATCCAATCAGTTGGATGTGAGATTTTTGGTGTTTTTGTATAGAGGTACAAACTTTGACTTAGATTGTCTGTAGAAATAATGCCTCAGCCTATTTCAGCTTTTTGAGGTTAATCTTTTGGTAATGCTATCACCCTCCCATGCAACACTTCAGGGGCCCCGGCAGACACTATGCACCAAGTAGTTGCTGCATAATCGCCAACCTGCCAACTCTGACCTGTCCTGTTTTTAGTTGTTTTTCAGTTTTGTTTTCTCATATCCCTCAAGTATCTCTCCTACACGCCTCGCCAAGTGCGGAAATTATACGAAAGCCATAAAAGAAATATAAGCCCTGGTTGCTGCGAATGAGAAGAAAATCTTGATGAAATACAGTAATACAAGTCCCTTGCTTGGGTTCCGATTGAGAGTGAAAGGTTATTCTGCACTCTCCCCACTGCAATCCTTCAAAAGTCACCCTCCCCCTGAGTTTACTTGTGCCGCTTCACAAGTGCACCCCTGCTATGCTGCGATGAAACCAGGCGCCACTTGAAGGTCATTTTCTACATGTCTAATTTTACCCTTGAGTAGAGAGCGAGCATTATTTTAAACACTTGTTTCAGGCACCATTTCTCTCTCTATACCTCTCTGTCTCTCTCTCCCTCTCTCGCTGTTTATGTGCCACCATCCCGAGGTGATGGAGGGGCGATGAACAGACAGGCAGATGTTGTTTTTTTTTCACTGAGGTCCTAATGGCGCTCTTCATGGAATCATGGGGCCTCTTGTCATTTGCTCTGTCTGTTTCCAGACAGACCAACGGCTGCATTAAAATTAAGTAAATGAGTCAAGATGGCTAATTCATCCGTCAGTATGACATATTAAAGAAGACGCATGTCACCAATGAGATATCTATTTCATGCAACAATTCAACTAAAATTGCATTTACTGAGCACTCTTCAAAAGATCTATGCATACAGATTTGCTTGGGTATCTTGCAAATAAATAACAAGTAATAATTTTATAATGACTTATTAGAACAAAAGCTCTGACTTGATGACAAGGATTGTTTTTTTTATTCAATAACGTGTGAATGGCGTCAACGGGGTGCCAATCTACACCATCTCCACGGCGACGGAAGTGACAAACCCCTCAGCGCTCTGAGGTGTTGGAACAGCAGTGCAACCATGCTGCTGCCGCGGTTACCACCCTGTGCGCGCGTGTGTGTGTGTTACGCTTCTGGAGTAACACACACAACCCTCCTACCCTGATCTCTGCTGCCATCTCCTCGCAAAAGGCAGAGGTATTAGAATGCATACTTCCTCTCTTTCTCCTCCAATCATCCCGCTCGTGTTATCTACCCTTTTGACTTTTTGACCCTGAGCAAAGAGCTGATAGCGAAAAAGCAGAACAGGTAACTCACTGGAAATGGCCGGGCAATGGCTCACACTGGAAGTAGCCATGTCAGCCGATTGGCTGGTGGTGGTGTGTTTTTTGGCCCACAAGGCAAGAGAGGGGCCTTCTTCTTCACACCTGTCCACAAGGATAAGTGGGCTTGTCACAAGCAGAGCTAATCTGTTGCAACGCTCAGTCACACTCGATTCCCTTGTGGCGCTTTCCCCTTGTCCTTGAATGTCTGCTGGCGCTGAAGGCATGTCCACGCTGGTGATCAGTCTAACCAGCTTTGAAAACATTTGACTTGGGTCAATGGAAGGCAGCGTCATTGCCGCTTTTTCGGGGGGAGAGGAGAAAAATATGTTGCCCTTCAGAGTTAGGACTTTGTTTTTTGTACAGTGTGGAGTAGATACCTGATGATGTTATTGAGTATAAAAGTATGTTGGAAGATAATGATAACATTGAAAATATTGATTTATCCCTTTCATAACTAGGCAATCACTAGGAGAAATTAAGAAAATCAAAAGATGTACTTTAGAGTACAAATATGCTCTCAGTTGGCGGAGCATTTGTAGAGATTTTAGTGAAGAAGGGCTATCAGGAGGCATTTGCCTCTCATATTTAGTGCAATAATAATGTGGCGATTCAAAATCATTTACACTAAATTTTAATTTGGCTCAAATACATTTGAATAGTATTTCTTAACTAAATATACTTTTAGCATATTAAGCATGATAGTTCATGAAATCCAACAGAATTAACAGAAACAAATGCATTTCCCAAAGTTTTTGTTGGTTGTTGTTTGTTTGGTATATAACAAGTTCAGAGGAAAGAACCCAGAGGTTATGTAACTGTTATTCATCAAACTGCTCTGGCAGATTTAGAAATGAATGTAACCTGGTGGCAGGAATTTAGAAGGGTTTTTATATCCAACTTTCAACATTTGGTCAATAATGAAAAGTCCTCAAATAGTTTTGGAGGATTTTCCTTCATTCAACAGTGATTTACCCTTGAAAATAAAAAAATATATTAAAAAAATAATTTATAAATTGTGCATACATGGCTTCTCGGAAAGTAAAAATGAAATAAAACATCTCTCGCCTTCCAACTAATCACAAACTAACTCATAGTTTACTTCAAGACATTTAAAAGCTCTTTAGCAGTTTACTTTTTAGTTGTATAATCTTGACATGTCGAGCTCCCAGGGCTTGACATTTAGTTCATCATCACACATCCCGTTTTATAGATAAATGGTTGAAGTGGTTGAATAGGCTACAGTCTTTGAAGCAGCACTCAGGACAGACAAAGTGTCAATTCAGAACAATGTATTTACCGAAATGCAGAATGACATCGCCCTGACTTTTCAGATTACACTGTGTGGTAGAATAATAGAATAGCATTAAGCACTTATGCTTTCTGTGCAATGGCATTATTTCAAAATAGCACAAAGGACAGATTTTGGTAGAAGCTACTGATAGAAATCTGCATGCTCACATTGCAATTTTTGAAAAAGGCACTTTTAACTTTGAATGTCTAGGCAAAATGATCTTGAATGAATGCGCTGTGTTCTCAATGTTGTCGATTGATTCATGAATGTGTTTCCTTCCTGCATAATACATGTTGTCTCTGCATACTAATAATCCTGTTTTACTTATTCTTTCTCATTTGTAAATAATACAAATCATAACAAAACATGCAGATATGCACAAGCTGGAGACTTCAATGTTAAGTAATTATTCAATGTTATATTAATATTATATGAGTTTTAGATACTTTAGAAATCCATTTTGACAATATTGTCAATACTGCAGTGAAGGAAAAAAAAGTATTGTGACTACAAATTGTTTTTGAAGTTTCCACTCATACAAGTCGTGGAGCTATTCCTGTAAACTCAACAGGTCTTATTCAATCAGTCTTCAGCCAGAAGCCTTCTGGCACATTGTCGGCACTAACAATCCTCTGTAAAACACTATCGATCCACTTTCCACCTGCAAGAAATACTGTCACGGCCCAATCCAATTCTGCTGATTGCTATAGTTAAGGAATTATTATTATTGGATTTAAAATGGTACTGTATCATAAATGCATGTGTGTACTAGTGTGTATGTTCCTGTTTGCCCCTCCCCACCTTGCAGCAAACCCTGTCGGCGCTGGTCCGAATGGCTATTCCTACTAATCTAGTGGTTAGTGCGTTTGACGCCCAGCCAAAAGGTTCTGAATTGGAACTAGTAGGCATCCATGAGCCAGATGCCTAACCCCCTATCGACTCCTTAATGTCCAAACACTTAAACAACTTGATTTATGAATGAATGATAGAAAGTGATGTAGTGGGTTACAAAGAACTGTTAGATAGATTTAAACATGTAGGATAAGATGTGATATGGCCCCCCCAAAAAAACAGTTACAGTCTCAAAGGACACCCTAACTCCAGCCCCCCAAAGGGCAAGATGAACATAACGATTAATCATATCCCTCTTTTCTTCCCCTCTCTTCAGCGAACCCCACGGGCGCCAGTCCGAAGGGTTCCCCAGCGGGCACTTTGGAGGTTTTCCGGGAGTCCAGCAGCACCACGGGCATGGTGGTGGGCATCGTGGCGGCGGCCGCCCTCTGCATCCTCATCCTCCTCTACGCCATGTACAAGTACCGCAACCGCGACGAGGGCTCCTACCACGTGGATGAGAGCCGTAACTACATCAGCAACTCGGCCACACAGGCCAACGGCAGCGTGGTCAAGGAGAACAACGTGAAGCCCAACAACCCGGCAAAGACCTCGGGCAAGGGCAAGAAGAACAAGGACAAGGAGTACTATGTGTGATATCTCTCTCTCTCTCTCTCTCTTCGCTGAGGTGCTGGTTCCCCACACCACCGCAGCCGCCCTTGCTGGAGGGGGAGGGGACCAGAATTCACATTTTGACTATCCGCGACGAGACACACATCAGAAGATCCTTGTGTGTACAGTATAACAAAATACAAATTATTTCGTCTCTTTGTTCGGTTTTTCGTTCCCCCCCCCCCCCCCCCCCCCCCCCCCCCCCGGAAGATGGCTAAGCTGAATGGAGACTATGTGAACAATCCTGCTTTACACTCAATTCAAGGAAACGATTAAATGGGATTTGCACTCCCATGTGCTGACAAGACTGTAAGTCAGACGGGAAGTGCAATACCAACTAATAGACTAAATACAATAGCTATCTAACACCCATCTATGATACGTTTCCTTGAACTATAATGATGCTATTCAACTGCCCTGTTTCTGGCGGTGTGAAGGAAATAACAGACGTTTCAAGGAACTCTCAGCATTACAAAAATTAATGTCCTCATTAACATTGCCTGTGTTTGTGTTGTTGAGACTTTTTTTCTATGAGCAAATGACACAATGCATATATACGTGAATAAAGAAAAAAACGCTAATAATATACTTTGGATGAAGAGCAAAATGAAATTAAAAAATATCTGTATGGTAACAAAGGAAAAAAAAAAGAATGAAAGCCACCCCAGCAGGTGGTTTTGAAGAATCAGCCAATCAATGATCACTCCAAAAGGCAGTTATGGTGGACAAAAGGACTCAAACATTACTACTGACTGAACCTATTTCAATGCAACCTTCACTTTAACCAGATGAACATGTCCATTGTGCCAGTATGAATTCGGGAGGCCTTCGATTTCCACATCTCTCCATGTGAAATCAAAGTGCTTTCCCCAAATTCCCGGGGATGAAAAACGATCATTTTGAGGGAAGGGTCCATGCACGCAGAATTATATTATTACAGTACATATGTTTATATACAGTTAAAAAAACACATCTAAATGTGCTTTATGGACTGTGAACAAAGTGGTGTTTTCTAGCCTGTTGTATAGATGATGCAAACTATAACTGCTCCTCGACCCATTTTTGGAATAAAACATTGAAAACGGACAAAAAAGACGATGTAAGTGTTAACTGTTGCTAGACCTAGAGGATTTTAAGACATCTGCGATATATATTTTTCTTTATTTGGATTCTTCCTCCTCCTCCTCTTCCTCCCTCCTTTTTACATGTGTTCCTACATAGTTTTTTATACGGAAGCGACCCTTGAGATAGACTACCCCTGGGCCCAGTGTAAGCCCCTAACCCATCCTTATACAAGTTATACAGGGGGGCCATCGATCGTGGCCCCTGTTCTAAGGATACCGGTAGAATCACTGCCTCCCAGCTCAATCCTGACAGAAATACCTACATATGCGAGAGTGAACATAAAGAATGTGTGCGCAAAGTTGTCGGATGATGCCAATTAATGATATTGACCGTGACTGTGTTAACTTGCTTGTGTGTGTGTTTCCAAAATGGTATTACAGTATATATGGCTGTCCATCATATGCTTGGGTTGACGAAAAAGAAAAAAAAATGGTCAAGGCAGATAGTTTCAAGTAAGTCTTCATTTCAACTGTCCTGTGTTCGTTTTGTTATTCCTGTTGATCAAGCTTTATTTTTTTTTAGGAAAAGCTGTACTTTGAGAGAGTATGAGGAAAGTGATCATAAAACATAAATGATAATGATTATACATTCTTTGTTTGCTGTTTCATTTTCTTTTTTTACATTCCTTTTTCAGTGTTTTTATGTTCAAATGTAACACTTCTTAAATGTCATCCGAGTGAAATTTATTATAAAAAAAATTAGTTTTGAAAAATCTAATGAACAAATGAATAAAATATTACTTCAGTGAATCCATGTATTTCTATGATGAAAAAAAAAATCTATCAAGGTAATATACATTACTTCTGTCCAAATGCCCCACTGTTGAGGATATAGAGTTACATTGATTTCTCTGTTCCACCAGGTTTTACTTTCAAGCTCCTTGAGTTGCTATTCAAATAAAACACCCAAACATGTACTCGGTGTAAGGTGGGATGCTTGAAAAGTGGAGTCTCCAGGTCGGATCTAGTATTACAAAATACTTGGCTTCATGTTCTCCAATACTTTCCAGCCAAAATAATATTGACAGTTGGAATTACATTTCTGCAGGGAATTACATGGTACAATGTCTGAAAGCTTCTGCTAGTGCCACCTTTCAGCAGAGCTGTGTAAGACTGTGTAGTACAATTTAACACAAAAATAGCCTGACCTGTATCTTTAAAATAGTTTGAAGGCATTGTTAATCTTCTCTTAAATGAAAAGTGTGGTCCCCATAGAAAGTATATTGCAGTCTCAATCTCCAACCTACATTTTAAGAAATTGGTAAGTTAACATTTAATATCCATGTGCTTAATGCTTTGCAGTGTATGTCACAAAATACACCTGGATCGGACTATACTATACTATAGAAGACACTGTTAGCAGATAGCTATTTTGTTTTGTCATTGATGGTATACCAATGTGCTAGTTGGCATTCCTTGGACCTTTTATTTACCAACCAAGCAGTGAAACTTTCCATGAGATTAGATGTGGTAGTTTTATCTTCTTTTGAGAAGGTTTAAAACTAAACACCGTGTTTTCGTCCATACAAGCATACATACAAACATCTACATTTGCATGTTCTTTATTAACAAAGTATGACCATCATAGCATTCCTAAATTAAAAAGGCTATTCCTTCTGTGGCTCAGTAATGAAAGAATGATTCAAAAGTGGTATTTATGCAATGTAGGGAAATTGTATGAGAAATGAATGACAATGTAAATTATGAATAACGGTTTTATTATTTACACAAGGAGCACTGTGAGGAACCTGTAATAACATTCAAGTGATAGCAGTGTGGAACGCTATATGCTCAGAGAAAAAAACAATTAACCTATCACCTTAATTTAGGTGTGCAAATTACAAAGACTATTTGAGAATACGATAAACAATTTATCATGTTTATGTAGATTTCTTTTATGTAGACTTGACAAAGATTGAGATTTAGAGTAGGCTACTTTATTAATTGAGGGGAATTGCCACAATTGCTCTGGTCAGGATAGAAAAATAAGAATAAAATGTATATAATATTTATTTAGCCTTTACAAGCCACACAAATTCAAACCACAGATTCATGACCATATCTAATCCTTTCCCTGTAAACCTTCTGTTTCAGTAAATGCTGTCACGCTGACATATAACAAATCTTGTTTTCCAGAGAGTGGCAGGCATAACTGTGAGTAAGTGACTTTAGTTGACTGGCCTGTGAGTGACTGTTGTTGGCTGGCACAGCAGGTTAGCGGTCTGTCTATGTGTTCAGGGGGGAATTTTGATTTCAAAGGTGGTAAAATGTCTTATGTCCTCCATCTTTGGTAATTTCGGGGGTTTGGACATTGCTATAACGTTGAGTTGCTGGCTGGCTGTTTGAATCACTTTGAATGAGAGCAGAGACGAGAGGGGAGGGGGAATTGGATTGTTTCCGCGTGGTCCTAGTGCTTGCAGTTTCTCCTGTTTTTTTTAATATAACATAGTTTTTCGGACTGTAAAAAGTGGGGGGGTCCAATACTGCTGTCTGAAAAAGTGTGGGGGAAATGTCCCCCCCGTAAATTACACGCCTGTATGTGTTCACCCCAGGACATTATGTTGCAGCACCCTGCAGGTCTGTCAAATAAGCATATCTTCAAATAAGCAGTTGTGATAATTGAATTCAGCAAAATTACATCAAATGATGGGCCTGGAAATGAGGTCAACTCAACATGTGCCTTACAATGGCAATATTCAGAACCTCAGACAATATGTAAAAATCAATAAGAACACACACACACACACACAATTGCAATGTCAAAAATAACCTGTTCTAAATAGACCTTTCCAGAAAAAGCCTGAAAATAATATAGAAAAATATAAATATGATATAAAAAAACTCATGATTAAACACAGCAATTTGGCTTCCACACTTAATCCAGTAAGCAAAACCTAAGGGACAAATAAACTTTTTTATAGCATAAAATGCTCTCATAACAACAGTTTCTCCATTCATCTCAACTTACTTTCATCTTCTGTCTCCATCTCTCTCTCTCTCTCTCTCTCTCTCTCTCTCTCTTTCACACTCACACACACACACACACATTGTATTTCTCTCACTTGTTTGCATTCACACAACGCAAACTCAATGGTTCTTTCTCAGTGAGATTGGGAAGGCTTCCTTTTAATTGGACACACTAATGCAATTCCACTTTTCTCCAATTACACAGTTTGCCTTTTCAAATGTCCTCCGCTTGAATCCGAGACACATTCTGTTGGTTTTTGTCCTCTAACTGTGCATCAGACTGGATCCATCTAATTTATTTTCTTCGCTGGTTGTTTACAGACTCATCAAGTTCCGCCGATGGTGAAGGTCAGAAGGAAAACTATTTGGATTAAGTACTAAATATGTAAATATGTAAATTAAATAAAACATCCAAATAAACCAAATACTCTGTCAAGGAAAACCTTTTTGGGGATGTCCTAAAAAAGGCTGAATGTGAAAACAGCTTAATGAGGCAAAACAATATTTAACTCAAACCTAGAGCACCATAGGATTTGATTTTTTTAATGAATATGCAAAATATGCAGAACATTTCCAAAAAAGTCAGAAAAAGCTTAAATTCATACCAGTTACACTCCATCACGTGGACATGATGAGAAGCAAAAGATTTTGGGAAATATTTTTTTTAAATCAAGGGGGTAATATGTAGGATAAAACCAAGGCCTAAAACCAAAATGGAGATATTTGTCCTTTATTCAGGCATCAGATAGTAGAGATATGGAAGAAGATAGTCTGCTGAAAATGTCCAAAGAAAATCAGTAAAAATATATTGGAATCTCCTATTGAAAATTAATTTAATGAGATTAATGTGCCTCAATGGCCTATAACTGATTTGGCTGAACTTGGTGTAGAGGACAATCAATTGTTTTTGTTTGAAGTTCGAGCTGAAACCAGGTTTACTTAACTTGAATGATAATCTGATACTTGAACAAGTAGAATTCTTAAAATGTAAGTGCCCTTAAAATGTTGTGTACTTGCATTTTAGGAAAATTACAACCAAGTAGAATTCTTAAATTATTTATTTTAATAATAATTATTATTATTATTATTTGCACTTAACATTTTCATTGTTATTTACACTTAATATATAATGTGCTAAATCCTAAATAGTTTGATTCTAAAATGCTTTTAAAAACTCGCCGTCCTGTAATGGTCAATGTTTTGTTTTGGTTTGTTCTTGGATTAAATGCTTTACTCAACATTTCATTGGGAGTAGGAAAAATAAAAGTATTTTAGGGCGGTTTGCCTGGCAGTCCCTGTGCCTCCTCTCACCTGTCACTCCTCAAGCCAGTGGGGGCAAAGGTCTCAGCTCCAGGCCCCCCAACCTTCCAGCAGAGAGATGGCCCCAGGAGATGGAAGAGTCAGCATGGGCAAGGGCACCAAACACATTCTCCATGCAAAGACGCCATTTATCACATCTTGACAACTGCACCTCTCATTGCCGTTTTGCTTTATTACCAGTTACATTTCTTCCCCACATTACAGCGTTTACCTCAGCCCGCCGTCCTCTGAGACGGCATTTCAAATGAAATACTGAAATGGAAGCATCAAGGTGACAGCTTGGGCTTATTTGCAAAACTTTTTTTTTCTCCCTAGATGTATATGTGAAGTTGGCTTTCGTGTGACTTCTAAGGACATTGAAATACACTAAAGAGTTGCTGAAAAGAAAGTGTATTGTTTGTTTTGTTGGCTAAATGTTAAAAGGCCATGGTGTCTGTTTAACTGGGGTCTACCTATGAGGATTTAAGTCATGATCTGCTTTAAATTTACGCAGTGGGAATGCGAATGTGATTTATCAGCGTCTACGCTGTGAGACAGGAATAATGTCCACCAAAAATAGAGATAAGTCTATAAATTGTTACCATTCCGGTTTAAACAAAGTAATTTGACATAAATTAACCGGTCTGATTAATTCATGAAGATTAAATGCCAAATTATCTATGTCTTTTCGTTAAAAGCACACAAATACAAATAATTGATTTGACATCATAAATTATTTTTTAAATATTTTGTTTGAATTACTGTTTGCTGAATAAAATTGTCAGTATTTTTTTCAAACCATTATAAATCATTGATCGTTCATAGCCTCAGGCTAGCCAAATTAATTAGCACACACACCAGACCCAAGACGAAAGGGCGGTGTTATGAAAAAATTAACAAACAAGAGAGGTTGTAAATTGAGCATGAAAACACATATTTAATTCATGTACGTCTCTCACTTTTGACAAAGCAATGTTTTTGGAGAAGAACTGGCCTGAGAACTGACAGGTCAATCAACCTAATTGAAATACATTATCTTGTTCTAACTCATCTGTAAACATTCCCAAGCTCTGTCAGCCAACTCTGAATAACAGCCTTCTAGAAGGGCTCTCAGATCCAGCAGCTCTACTATGTTACAGCAGAACTTCTGGGGGGAGATGGCACAGAGCCTGGGCCGGAAACCAAAATAGGTGAGGGGCTGAAGCTTTGGATGAAGTGGATGAAGCTTTTAGAAAGGCATTCTAATAGTGGCCAGTCCACACGGTGTTGATTTGAAACCTTTACAGACACTTTTGTTAAGGTTTTCTACTGCTGCCGAATTTGTGTTCACCAATTACGCACTTACGGATCGCCGCCTCCAGCAACATGATTTGTCAAAACAAATAGAAATAAAGTCTGATTTGTGAGACTAGCCATAATGCAACGCAAAATTCCCCTTCCTATAGTGTGGTGCCAGATGCTACTGATTATCTTGATGGCAAAGACAGTAGTGATGATGATGATGATGATGATGATGATGATGATGATGATGATGATAAATCAATTGATTGATTTTTGCCAACAGCAGGGACTATCTTTGTCTACAGAATTAAACATGCTCTTTCAAATGTTATTCATTCCCTGCTTCTGGGATCCAGCATAATGCTATAGTCAATATTTAATATAATAAAATCAATGGTGTGTGTGTGTGTGTGTGTGTGTGTGTTTCTGTGTGTATGTGTTAGGTCAGCATATAAAATAGGTTCAGTCTGATAAAAAGAAGAATCTCTTTTTTTTTTTAAGTATCAAACCGACATGTTTTACTTTTCCTGCTTTTACTCCTGATTTCAAACTATTGTAGTGGGTTTAAAAAGATAACCTAAAAAGATTGATTGACTCACTGGGGATTTCTCCCTAGTGTTGTGTCGCTTTCAAATACATAACAGACTTGCGAAGGCATTTCCTTATTTATATAGTATCTGCACACTACTTCATAATGTGTTCTACCTAAGCACATTGGTTCTCTCATGGTTGCAACAATCCGTAATCAATCAAATCTTTTACAACAAGCGGTGAATGCATATTATAAGACTAGCTATCAGGGCTCTGGTGAACTTAATATTTGATATTTAAATCAACCGTTCTGGAATGATAAACTTTGACAGTAACAGATTGCGGCAGCTCAATTTGGACTTTATAGCTTTCAAGGACTTTCCTTACCTCCCCTATGGAATAGTTAGCAAAGGCTATAATGTATAATGTAGACTATACATGATAGTGCAGTTACTAATTAGTAAGCCAGAAGATTCTATGCATGGGCTATTTGAACTGGGGAAGAAAATAAGATCAATAAATCTGACTGGTTTGAACCTCCTTGTTGTCCTCCTGAGATGGTTCTTCCTGCTCTTGTGTGAAACAAAATGCAGGTTTGTTTAACTCAAGGTTGCCTGCTATTCTGCTATTCTCTTTGACTCAACACTGTAAAATACAAAACCTGGGGTCGAAAGAGATATTAATAAATTAAAATATGCTTTTCTACTTTGTTTTTTAATGGAATGACCCAACAAACACGAACCGACCTTCATCTAACCCTAACCCTAACAGCCAACAGCCACCAACCACCAAACCCTAAAACCTAACCTTATAGTGTAAATTAACCCCCTGTTTCCCCCTGCTCGAATTTGAACACTATGAGATTTTGGGCTAAGAGTTCTAGGAAGAAGCGTTATACTCATGGTTATGGCTCACAGCAACTGTGCCACATCCGTGGCGGTAACATCAACCCTCTCTGCGTCAGTGTCCCATCGTGACCCAACGCTATCTTAGTTAGGAGGAGAGTGGCAAAAATGTATAACCTTAAAACTAAACCTAAGGCTAAAACCAAACCTTAACCCTAAAACCAAACTCTAAAACCGAACCCCAAGACCTGACACTAACCCTATTACTAACCCTGTTACAAATACTAACCCTAATATTACTGTGCTGTTCCCCTGCATAGGGGCCTCCAGCCAGTCAATTCCATATTGATGTGAACTTGGGTTGGTTCACAGTGCGGTGTAAGTGGAAAACCACTGCTCTTCACCTCCTCTTCTGTTTATAGCACCAAGCCACGTGGATGGCACCTGCTCATGCTCCCCCCAGCCTGACCTCTGGCCTTGTTTAGATCAACAAGGCACCCCTGCTCTTGACCTGTACTGCTGGGTAACTGTGAAGGAGCAGCCATAAATTGCCTTCCATGTGGAGCACTAACCTGTCTAATCCCCCGCGGCCATCACTGCTGTATGGGGGACACAAGTGTGTGTGTGTTTGGGTTTTTCTCTTTCACCCCCCCCCCCCCCCCCCCTCTCTCTTCCTCTCTCTCTCTCTCTCTCTCTCTCTCTCTCTCTCTCTCTCTCTCTCTCTCTCTCTCTCTCTCTCTCTCTCCTCTCTCTCTCTCTCTCTCTCTCTCTCTCTCTCTCTCTCTAGTAGTGTGTGAGCGTGTGTGTGTGTGTGTGTGTGTGTGTGTGTGTGTGTGTGTGTGTAAAACCACTAGCGAGGTCAGCATGCAATTTAGAGAAATGCCAACTGGAACCAGAAAAGAGGAAAAACAGAATGAAGGCAAGCGATGCACTCTAAACAAAATGCCCAACGTTTGGTCCACCCAGTTTTGTTTATCACGAAAAAACCACAAGAAGAAGAAGACTGCTCTTGATGAAGCTCTCTTCTCTTCACTCTTGGTAGACCAGACAACTACAAGGGAAGCTAGCCAAGCATAAAGCATTACATCGTGTCACAGTGTACTAATACGCGTACAATGCACTCTTTCTACCCACCAATCATGTTGATGTAGAGGTTGAAACAATGTGATTTGCCGACATTGGGGCCAGGGTCAATAGAGGTTGAAAAGAGTCATATTGTTTTGACGTCTTTTTTGGACCTTATTTTAACCATGACCTTGATTTGACATCATTCTGTGACCTTACCTGCGTGTAGCAATCTGGTTGATTTGGTGTTGAAAATGGACCTCTTTTTTTTCCTTCTTAGTTTCTTCCAACTATGGTGTAGGACCAATCACACTTTCTCTCACAAAGCCAGGACAGTCAAAATGCTAACTAGCCTACTTCATTATAGCACTATCTAACTCTCTGTATCTCTATGTAGATAGGAAGTTAATGTAATGAGGAAGTAAAGATAATGAAGTAGCCTATTTAACTTTGATCAACAATGTTGAAAATCACTTACAGCATTTCAGCATCTTTTCATATTCTGTCAGGAGAAAATAGCCTCTTTTAATCTATTTTCAGTAGTTTAAATGTTTTATTTAGAAGTTGCTGTGTCTGAAGAAAGAAATACATTTACTCAACAGAACGTACCCTTAGAGTATAAAATAGTATATACTGTATACAGTCTAACACTAATGTGCAGTACTACACACAACATTCGGCTTCTTGCTATTGGTTAGTTAGTGGTTGTGTCTCCAAAAGATCTGCCACCACCGGAAAGTCCTGGGTTTGTGTCACTGTCACTGTTACCACTGCATTGCTGCGGAGTTTCGCCAATTATGAAACCATCTGCTAACCCATGGCCAATCAGTGTCTTTGACATCTAACACTGTTGTTGATGTTGAATAAAGTAGTTAAACAAAACAATATAGGGCACGTTGCCTGAGGTAATTCATTATGCATTATGGGAAAAATACAGGCACCACCATGACATGTTTTTCTAGTTACAGATATGGGTCAGATGTTGAATGAATATGGAAAATTACCCTCAGTACTTTGGGGTAATACGCTGGTAGCATGTGTTAGCAGGGGTTGAAATTAAGCTGTTTTACTCGCCAAATGCAAGTAATTTTTGTATTTGTCGAGTAATTTATGAAGACCACTCGCCACTCTGGCGAGTAATCTAAAAAAATAAAAGCCCATCATCAAGGGCATCAGTTTGGTTTTAGAAGTGGTGGGGACCAGGGCTGGAGTGCGCGATTGTCAACGGGGGGGGGGCTGGGCCGCGGACCCAGCACCGGACCCGCCAGCCGCGGACCCGACCGCGGACTCAGCCCCGGGCCCGGCCGCGGACCCAGCACCGAACCCGCCAACCGCGGACCCGGCCACGGACTCAGCCGCAGACCCGAGTCCACACACAGCCACTGTGCATGCTGTGAGGATGTCATCGCGCCTATCGCATGATTTAGACTTGACGGTTTCGGTTGAGTATGTGGGGATTTTTTCAGTCGCAATTGGTTTGAAAAAAATGTGTGTTACGAATGAAGTGAAAAATATTTCTGTATATATGCTGCTAATAAATATTGTGAAGAGAAGAGACACAATGCGATTACTATGATTTAAAATCAATTTAGACAGACATACGAAAAAGTAATTCTAACAAATGGCAATTTAATATTTTTGTCTGGTAAAAAATCTGTTTGTTTAGTAAAAACTTTCATCTACTCGCCAGTTGTCTGGTAAGCCAAAAAGTTAGTTTCAACCCGTGTGTTAGCATGAACCCATTATTACAGATTATGGACAAAAGGATAGTGTAATGTGGATCTTTGTAGATGCAGTGAAGCCACTTTTTCATACTGAGATCACCAAGTTGGCTTTGACTGGTGTAACCCACCTGATAGGTAAGACACTGGACCAGATTACTCTAGACTCGTAAGAGGGAGTGATGAAGAATAGGATTAGACACCGATTGAGTGAGAGGAGACACACAGAGGTAAGTTTAACAATGTCAGTGTATTAACACATGAAAAATAACACTTTTACAAATATGGCCGGCCTTTAGTTTTTCTTTTAACGTGTCTTTTTTAAAATCGGGTGCACCCTTAAAACAAAATAAAATAAACTCTCTGGTTCTCCAAGGAAGAAAAAAATAAGATTGTTCCTTTAAGTCTTTCTGACTCTTTCTCGGTCCTACCCCACCGACAGGACGATGGACGAAGAAGAGAGGGTTCTCTTCAGCTCTATCCAGATCGGTTCACACGGTTAGCTCGCCATCTCCCTTCTGGGGAGAGAATCCAGAATCCAGGGTCTCCAAAAAACCCAGCCTGTATAGCACAACAGGGCTTAGATAAATATATTCACTTCTTTTCTTTAACTGTACAGTATGTATTTTTTCAAATATAATCAATTTCACTGTGTAATGTAACTTTTCACTGTTAACTTATTACAAGATAACTTCTACATTACAGTGTTAGCATATGAAATGTTAACTTCACTGTTTTTAATGAAAACAAAATCATGAAATGCACATGTAAATTATTTTTAAACCACTCACAATTAAACAGAAAATACCCACTGTCATGTGTCGATGTTAATAAAAGGAGGAACCAAACCGTCTTGCTGGAAAGTAGCTGGTTTATTCCTGGCTTTGGTTGCTACCGCTAACTCAACATAACACACAGGCACGTACGCCAAAACGTCCTCACGTAAGACGCCCCCTAGACGTCACCGCGTGACTACGGCAACCCGTAGTTACTTATCACAACATCTCCCCTTTTTCCAAATATTGAAACTCAACAATTAAACCAGATGTACATCACATCACTTAAGATAAACATTAATATAACAGTCTCACTCTAGGACTTTGGGGTAGACTGCCCGCCGTCCACAGCAACGTGGGGATTATTCTGCCCCCGATAGTTGCTGTTCCTATGATGTGTGTGTTAACAGTTTTCAGAACAGTCTCTGGGTGGTCAGTGTATTACATCAGAATTGCTTTTGATCTTATTTTGTCAATTATTAGATCTTACCCAAGACATAACACTGTACATGAAACATAACTTTAACCACAGAACATGTAATGTTATTTTCCCCATACCTATCTCACCCCACAGAATTACTCAGGAAACAGAAAACAGTGTGAAGGTGAGTGTCATTAAGTGTTCAAGTGTCTCCATATCTGAGAGGTGCTCTGATCTCACGACCTCTGGATGTCACCTGAACAGCCCTGTGTGGGGATGACTGGGGTGGTGAACGCATCACAGGTGGATCTTTCAGTCTCTGGACAGAAGCAGAGTTTCTGTGGCTGGGTCTAGCCACAGAAGGAGGGCTGCTGGGCAGCTGCAGCGGAGGTCCCTCAGGCTGCTGCTGCTGCTGCTGCTGGTCTGGTGGGTTGGCAGGCTCCGGGACTGCCTGCATCTGCAGGCAGTCCCAGTCCTTTTCCTCCAGTTATTTTTTCCGACTTTTCCACTCCGACTTCTGTGTCTCGGTGCTCGTCCTGCCACCGCTCGGCGCTGCGTGTGTATCACTGCGTGTCTCACTAACCCGCAGCAAGGGGGCGGAACATCCAATTGTAATTCAGCTACACTTCTATGAGCGAATTAGATTTCTTTCTCTTATTCAGGTAGGTAACAGGTAGGTTCTTTTTCTCTTTTTTTTTCCAGGTTACATACTAACATACTTGTTGTGGTCCTGAATTTTGTGGTGTTGTGTTGTGACTGACATCTCTCTCCCTGTCATGCAGAGTGTGCACCAAGGGGCGGGGCGATCTCCTGGAGCACAGGGCACCTGGCACACCTGCAGCTCGTTCTGCCCAGATTGGCTGGCTTCTTAAACCACTCACACTTTGTCTCTGGTGCCGGATGATTACTTTGCTTTTCAGCATCAAGCCAGTGCACTGTGTGTCTCCAGCTGCTCGCCTCGCGTTAAAACCCTCCAGTGATCGTTTTTTGTATCAGTGAGTTTTGGTGCCTTGTCACTATTTTTCTGTTGTACTTTCGTTCTTGAGCCTTTTCCCATTTCTATGGAGATTTTTAGTTTGCCTTTTTCGTTGCTACTTTTCCTCGAGATACGCCTTTTGTTAAATAAACCTTTTTTTATTGAACTCTGCAACTGGGTCCTGACCTCCTTGACTGGCCATAACAGAATCGTCCGGCCTCCACATGGACCCAGCAGAGATGGATAACTACCAACGTGCACTCTCGTCGCAAGCTGCCAAAATAAACCAGAACGAGTCCTCCCTGGGGCGGGTGATGGAACACCTGCAGCAGCTCGGCGCCAGCGTATCGCAACTGGGCGGACAGTTGGCAGCCCTGAAGGACCAGCTCGTCCCCGCTCCCGGAGCCGCCGCGCACCTCCCAGCCAACGATCCTCCTCCCAGCCCTGCTCCGCAAGCACGCGAGCCATACATCCCCATACCAGCCAGGTATTCAGGAGATTTAGGTACATGTAAGCACTTTTTACACCAGTGTCAGTTAGTATTTAGCCAACAACCCCACACTTATGCTACACCTCAAGCTAAAATAGCCTTTATGAGTTTGCTCACGGGACAGGCAGCAGCCTGGTCCCTAGCTGTCTCCTCACAACAACACGAGTTGATTAATGATTTTCACCAGTTCACTGACGAAATGAGACGAGTTTTTGACCACCCGGTAAAGGGCAGACAGGCCACAAGCCAGTTACTCGATCTCCAACAGGGTAACTCTGCGGTGTCAGAGTACGCAGTGAACTTCCGCATCTTAGCGGCAGAGAGTGGGTGGAATGATTCGGCTCTTCAAGCCATTTTTTGTAAGGGGTTGGCAGGAGAGTTAAAGGATGAGTTGGCGGTACGGGAGGAATGCAACTCGTTCAACTCCCTCGTTGATTTAGCTAT
This sequence comes from Merluccius polli, assembly GCA_030340625.1. NCBI lineage: Eukaryota > Metazoa > Chordata > Actinopteri > Gadiformes > Merlucciidae > Merluccius > Merluccius polli. The sequence goes on from JAOPHQ010006566.1 coordinate 72,377, forward strand.
CCGCCTCGACAACAGAATAAGGGAAAGAGTTAGGGAACGTCAGGGGACGGGGAGGAGGCGGCTTATCTCTGGCACTCGACCCAGCTCTCCAGACTCCATCCCGGGATCGCCTGACACCACCTACTACGCTCACGAGCCACGAACGCCACCTGCTGACGAGCCTATGCAATTGGGTCGGGCCCGACTCACCCCAGCCGAGAGACAACGCAGGATGCAGAACAAGCTGTGCCTCTACTGTGGACAGGGTGGCCACTTCGTTTCCGGCTGCTCAGAGCTGCCAAAAGACCGGGCTCACCAGTACAAGAGAGGACTCTGGTGAGCCACATCTCTTCCTCTCCCACCTCGAGAATTCAAGTTTCAAGTATGATTCACGGACCTGAACACTCGGTTCCGGTGCAGGTGCTGGTGGACTCCGGTGCCGATGACAATTTCATTGACCGTAACTTTGTGAAGACTAATAACATTCCTATTTATGAACTGTCCTCCCCCAAGAGGGTACACGATGTGGACGGTAAGCTCATAGAACTGGTGACTCATAAAACTGAACCATTGAACTTAGTACTCTCCAGTAACCATCATGAGCATCTAGAACTATATGTAATCTCCTCACCTCTGAACTCTGTTATTCTGGGAATCCCTTGGTTAAAGCTTCACAATCCCCACGTCGATTGGTCCACCGCCACCATTCGCAACTGGAGTCTCCACTGCCACGCCCACTGCCTCCGTTCCGCTCTGCCCGCCAGGCCTGCAGACCCAGCTCCAGCAGTGGAGGTAATCGAGTTATCTAATGTACCTCACTGCCCCCCCATAGACCCTATGACTGTGCTATTGACCTGTTGCCAGGGGCCCCTCTCCCCACCAAGAGGCTCTTCAATTTGTCCAAACCCGAGCGGGAGGCCATGGAGAAATACATCACAGAGTCCGTGGCAGCCGGTCTCATTCGCCCCTCCTCCTCTCCTGTGGGGGCCGGTTTTTTCTTTGTTGAGAAGAAAGATAAAACCCTGCGGCCATGTATTGACTACACCGGGTTGAATGACATAACTGTTAAAAACAGGTACCCACTCCCCCTGATCAACTCCGCCTTCAGCCCCTTACACTCTGCCCGCGTCTTCTCCAAACTAGACCTTAGGAACGCCTACCACCTCATCAGGATTAAGGAGGGGGACGAGTGGAAGACGGCATTCAACACTCACTTAGGTCACTTCGAGTACCTGGTGATGCCTTTCGGACTCACTAATGCGCCTGCTGTTTTCCAGGGCCTGGTAAATGATGTGTTAAGGGATCTGCTTAACAAAACTGTGTTTGTCTACATTGATGACATTTTGATTTTCTCTAGCTCCATGGAAGAACACGTGACTCACGTTAGAGATGTGTTACAAAGGCTGATGGAAAACAAGTTGTATGTTAAAGCTGAAAAATGTGAATTTCGTGTATCCACTGTGAGTTTCCTGGGTTTTGTGGTTGAGAAGGGGCAGTTGCGGGCGGATCCCTCCAAAGTGGAAGCGGTGAAGGAATGGCCCACTCCCACCACCCGCAAGCAGCTGCAGCGTTTCCTGGGGTTTGCAAACTTTTATCGTAGGTTCATAAAGAACTACAGCCGCCTGGCGGCCCCCCTAACTCGCCTCACCTCTTCGAAACTCAGTTTTTCCTGGTCCCCTGTAGAACAATCTGCCTTTGTGAAACTAAAGAACATGTTTGTTAACGCCCCTGTTCTTGTGCACCCTGTTCTTGTGCACCCAGATCCTGAGCGGCAGTTCGTGGTCGAGGTTGACGCCTCGGATTCCGGGGTCGGGGCCGTCCTCTCCCAGCGCCAACTCACAGACAATAAGCTCCACCCCTGCGCCTTCTTCTCACGTCGCCTCACCCCCGCTGAAAGCAACTACGATGTGGGGAACCGGGAGCTCCTGGCGGTGGTCCTGGCTTTGCAGGAGTGGAGACACTGGCTGGAGGGGGCAGCTCAGCCATTCATAGTATGGACGGATCACAAGAACCTCGCCTACCTCCGCACTGCCCGTCGCCTGAACACCCGGCAGGCCCGCTGGGCTCTGGTCCTGGGCCGATTCCAGTTCACCCTCACCTACCGCCCCGGGTCTCGGAACATCAAGCCGGACGCGCTCTCCCGTCAGTTCACCCTGGAGGGGAGGGAGCCCGTTAAGGAGACCATCCTGGATCCCGAGTGTGTGCTGGGGGCGGTTCACTGGCAAATCGAACGGGAGGTTCAGGAGGCTCTGCAGGGCCAGACGATTCCAGACGGTTGTCCCCCGGGTCGGTTGTTCGTGCCACAGTCTGCCAGGTCATCAGTGCTCACCTGGGGGCATACGTCGAGGATAGCCTGCCACCCAGGGGTCCACCGCACGCTGGCTCTCATCCAGCAGCGTTTCTGGTGGCCGTCCATGGCTGCCGACATTCGGGTCTTCATCGCTGCATGCACAGAGTGCGCCCGAAACAAACCTCCGCACCGACCTCCGGCAGGGCTCCTACAACCTTTACCCATTCCTCCACGTCCCTGGTCACACATAGCAGTGGATTTCGTTACCGGACTGCCCCCCTCCGAAGGTAACGACACCATACTCACGGTGGTTGACCATTTCTCCAAGGCTGTTCATTTTGTCCCCCTCCCTAAACTCCCCACCGCCTTGGAGACCGCTAACTTATTAGTGACACATGTGTTCAGGTTGCACGGTATTCCACAGGACATTGTGTCGGACCGCGGACCCCAGTTCACCTCGCAAGTGTGGAAGGCTTTCTGCCGGGCCCTGGGAACCACCTCCAGCCTCACCTCTGGCTATCATCCCCAGTCTAATGGGCAAACTGAGCGGGCCAACCAGAGCCTGGAGTCCTCTCTGCGCTGCGTCGCCTCCCGCCTCCCATCCTCCTGGGCTACACACCTGCCCTGGGTGGAATACGCCCACAACTCCCTCATCAGCTCAGCCACTGGTTTCTCCCCCTTTATGATCAACACCGGTTACCAGCCACCCTTATTTCCTAGCCAGGAGTCCGACGCAGCAGTCCCCTCGGTCCACGCTCAGTTCCGCCGGGTCAGACGTGTGTGGCGGGAGACCCGTGCTGCTTTGGGGAGAACGGCTGAGCGCAACCGACGTCTGGCGGACCGACATCGGGTTCCCTCACCCGACTACCAGGTGGGCCAGCAAGTGTGGCTCTCCTCCCGAGACCTCCCCCTCCAGACCGATTCCCGAAAGCTCTCCCCCAGGTACGTTGGGCCTTATCCTGTGGAGAAGATAATAAACCCCAGCACTGTCCGCCTCCGCCTCCCAGCCTCCTTGAACGTCCACCCAGTGTTCCACGTCTCCCTCCTCAAGCCGGTCACCGAAAGCCCTCTCCAGCCTCCTGCGCCTCCACCGCCTCCCCCGCTCCTCGTCGACGGCCACCCGGCCTACACAGTCAACCGGATTCTGGACGTGCGCAGACGGGGTAGGGGCTACCAGTATCTGGTCGACTGGGAGGGATACGGCCCCGAGGAGCGCTCCTGGGTCAAGCGCTCCCTCATCCTCGACCCGCAACTGCTGCGGGATTTCTACATCAGGTTTCCGGGTAAGCCAGGTAGGACGCCAGGTGGCGTCCCTTGAGGGGAGGGTACTGTTGTGGTCCTGAATTTTGTGGTGTTGTGTTGTGACTGACATCTCTCTCCCTGTCATGCAGAGTGTGCACCAAGGGGCGGGGCGATCTCCTGGAGCACAGGGCACCTGGCACACCTGCAGCTCGTTCTGCCCAGATTGGCTGGCTTCTTAAACCACTCACCCTTTGTCTCTGGTGCCGGATGATTACTTTGCTTTTCAGCATCAAGCCAGTGCACCGTGTGTCTCCAGCTGCTCGCCTCGCGTTAAAACCCTCCAGTGATCGTTTTTTTGTATCAGTGAGTTTTGGTGCCTTGTCACTATTTTTCTGTTGTACTTTCGTTCTTGAGCCTTTTCCCATTTCTATGGAGATTTTTAGTTTGCCTTTTTCGTTGCTACTTTTCCTCAAGAGATACGCCTTTTGTTAAATAAACCTTTTTTTTATTGAACTCTGCAACTGGGTCCTGACCTCCTTGACTGGCCATAACAATACTTCTCTTTTTTCCAACAGGTTACACTCTCCCCCCTTAAATGTATGCACATCCCGCTGCATGCTTACAGGGCTGCTGGGTAACTGCTGTCTCTATTACTTCTAAAGGAATGTTTGTTAACCAATCCCTCCTAGCATTATCATTGAGGGAATTGGTGAGGGCGGTACTCAACCCTTGAAACAAGGACGTAACAACAGAAACTAGAGGATTACCCAACTCAGGATAATGGAACCTACGTGCTGGCTCGCGTTGTCCGAGTGATCTCCTAATGTGAGTGTCTGTTTCTGTTTGTCCTGTCTTTTCTAGAGTTGGTTTCTCTGCAGTCTTTAGCTTTTGGTTCCATAGGACTTTCTTCCACTGGTTCTGAGGTTGTATCAGGTAGGTCTCCAGGGTAAGTTATGAGCTTCCACTTGATTTTCCTGTTCAGGCAAGTTTCCTGTTTCATTTTCAGATGAATTTCCTGTTTCATTTTCAGGTGAGTTTCCTGTTTCCTTTTCAGGTGAGTTTCCTACTTCCTCCTCAGCCATACTGACATGATAAGGGTGAGGACTTGCAGGGTCTTGACCATGGTTACTCGGGACAGGTGCAAGACTGTGTCTCGGCATATCATACACCGTGACAAATCTCCTGTCTTGAACATTTGAACAGCTCTGTGGGTCCTGCTTCTGCTTCTGTATGCTCTGTCTCTCATGGCTCTTCTCAATCTGACACTAGGCCTACTGAACTGCACAACCCCAATTCCACATCCTCCCATCAGATGGCACTTTTTAATGTTAGATCTCTTTCAAATAAAACATTATTAGTTAATGATCTCATTACTTCTCATAAGCTTAATGGTATCTTCCTCACTGAAACCTGGCTTGATGCTACAGGCAGTAAGGAACTTATTGAAGTATCGCCACCTGATTTCTAATTTTCTCACTGTTCTAGAGCTAGCAAGAAAGGTGGTGGTGTTGCGGCTATCTTCTCTAATATGTTTTCATTTAAAAATGTCTCTCTTGGTATTTACTCTACCTTTGAGTACTTAGCTCTTGAAATGAGATCTTCAAATTTTAATTCAAATTCCTGTCTGATGATTACTGTTTACCACCCACCACAGCTTAAAACAGGCTTAATTTCTGACTTTGGTGAGTTTCTGTCTAACATTACTGTTAAGTATGATTTTATTCTTATATCAGGTGATTTTAATATTCATGTTGATATTACCACAGACTCTTATGCTGGTCAGTTTACTGACTTATTGTCAATGTTTGAGTTTACCCAACACATTTCCGTGCCTACTCACAATCAAGGTCACACCCTAGATCTTGTCATTTCTAAAGGTCTTGACATTACAATTGTAGGTACCCTAGATGTTGGTATCTCAGATCACCACTGTATCTTTTTTAATGTTGCCTGGATGACCAAGACTACTCCAGGTTCAAAACTAGTTATGAGACGCAACATTCGGGAAAATACAGCTGATATGTTTATCGCTGCTTACACTAACTCTAGGCCACTCTCTGACCTGAGCCCCGCCTTTCATTTCAATTCTAACTCATATCCTGATTTTCTTTTAACTCTCTCTCCAACTTGAATTCACCCTTCCCTTGCTGCAACAAGTTAGTTGAGTACTTCAATACTTCTGTAACAACAATTATGGATAATATTGCACCAATGAAAATCAGATCTACTCATAGCAAACGTAAAGCACCTTGGAGGAATGCTGAGAGGGTTAAAGCATTAAAAAGAACTTGCCGCAAAGCTGAACGCAAATGGCGCAAAACCAAATTGCAGGCCGACTTCATTCATTTTAAAGATCAGCTGTGTCAATATAATAAAGAAATGAAAATGTCCCGACAGCAGTACTTCTCTCAGATTATTGCGGAACATCTGAACTCAAAATTTTTATTCGATACCATTGACAGGCTTGTCAACCCCCCGCGAATGATACCTTCTGAACTCCGCTCTCATGAGAAGTGTAATGAATTTGCAACTTATTTAAATGAAAAAATCACTACTATTAGGGATAATATAACTTCTACCATTGTTGGTGTTAGTGATACATCCCTTGATGAATTGAGGCCCACTAGCATTCTGCACAGTTTTACTCCTGTATACCAGAGTGAGTTGGAAGAAACTGTACAACAACTTAGTTCAGCTACATGTGGTCTTGATCCAGTACCAACCACGCTTTTTAAAAAGGTCTTCAGCTGCCTGGCTACTGACATCCTTGGTATTGTTAATACCTCACTACAGTCTGGAATCTTCCCTAACTGTCTAAAGCATGCCATTGTTACACCACTACTGAAAAAAAATAATCTCGATCCTTATGTCTGTGAAAGCTATAGGCCAATCTCAAACTTGCCATTTTTAGGCAAATTACTAGAGAAGGTTGTATATAAACAACTTCTCAGCTTTTTATCTCTAAACAATCTTTTTGACATCTATCAGTCTGGATTTAGGGTGAACCACAGTACAGAAACAGCTCTTGTCAGAGTTGTTAATGATCTTAAAATCGCCACAGACAATCACCAAGTTTCAGTTTTAGTGCTCTTAGATCTCAGTGCAGCGTTTGATACAGTTGATCATGTCATCCTTTTACATCGTCTTGAACATTTGGTTGGTCTTAAAGGTGCAGTTCTTAATTGGATTGCATCATATTTAAATGAGAGAACTTTTTCTGTCTCCATTGAAAACTTCTCCTCCAATGTCATCAATAGTTTATACGGGGTACCTCAGGGATCAATTCTTGGCCCTCTGCTCTTCAATTTATATATGCTTCCACTTGGGTCCATCATTCAGCGGTACAACATCTCCTATCACTCATATGCTGATGATACACAACTGTATATTTCTATTTCTTTAGATGACCATAGCCCTTTGCATGATCTTAACCAGTGTATCTCTGATATTAAAACTTGGATGGCTCACAACTTTTTAAAACTTAACGACAATAAGACTGAGATCTTACTAGTAGGTCCAAAGGCCCTGAGAGAAAAGCTTCATCCTCTGCTAACTTCTTTATCAAGAACTCCGTGTGAGGATGTCCGAAATCTAGGCGTAACCCTAGATGCTGAACTCGGCTTCCAGAAGCATATTTCTAGCATCTCAAAAACTGCCTTTTATTATCTGAGAGTCATTTCTAAAGTTAGATGCCTTCTTTCTCAACATGACTCAGAAAAATTAGTGCATGCTTTTATCTCAAGTCGATTAGACTACTGTAATGCTCTTTTAGCTGGACTACCAAAGCAAACTTTACACAAACTTCAATTAATCCAAAATGCAGCTGCCAGAGTACTAACCAGAACTAGAAGGTATGATCACATATCTCCAGTATTAAAATCACTACACTGGCTCCCGGTAAAACAAAGAATTGATTTTAAAATACTTCTTATCGTTTTTAAATCTTTGAATGGCTTAGCTCCATCTTATATCGCTGACATGATTAAAGTGTATACTCCAGTCAGATGCTTACGGTCCTCAAGCAAAGGTCTCCTATTGATCCCAAGAACAAACACTAGTTCCGTTCATGGTGCCTTTAGTCACTATGCCCCTACACTCTGGAACTCCCTACCTCAAGTCTTAAGATCCTCTCAATCAGTGACCATTTTTAAAACCAGATTGAAAACTCATTTATTTGCCTCAGCTTTTAGTTAAGATTTTAGGCTTTTCCAAGAAGGCGTCTTTTCATTTTTATTACTTTTATCATTTTAACCAGAATGTTGCTATTTTACTTTTTGTGTGTTTTTACTGTCTATTTAAACCACCCTCATGTGGTTGGTAGTGTTTTTATGTTTTTATGTTTCTCCTAAAAGCGCATTGAGTCTGTGTATATCATATGAAATGTGCTATACAAATAAACTTGAATTGAATTCGGTAAGGTAGCAGTTGCATACCAACCGTCATACGTGTCATTATCTGTATCAAAGGGCTCTTCATCTTGTTGAATGGCACGTTGCTGCCTTGTTCCAGGTTTCTTTAGACTGCTCTTTGGGTTTTGTTCTTCTCTCTGTTTCAGGAAGAAATCCACAAGGGAGTATACGGTCTCTATGTAGCATCCGTGATGGTCTTTCCTCCTTTTCCGGCTTCACAGAGTAGACAGGTAAGTCACCCATCTGCTTGGTAACCACATAGACTGTGGACTCCCAACGATCCGCCAGCTTATGTTTGTTGCGAAGACGAAGGTTACGGACGAGGAATCGATCCCTAACAGCCAATGTAGACTCTCTGACAACTCTATCAAATCGCCTCGTTTTTTTTCTGCAACCTTGCGAGAGTTTCCAATGGCGACCTGATAACTTTCTTCCAGGTGAGATCTCAGGTTCCTTACGTACTGAGAGTGTGAACTGGACTCTTTTCCTTTGACTGGCAACCCAAAGGCTAAGTCCAAGGGCAGCCTTGGTTGTCTACCAAACATTAACTCATATGGCGAGAACCCGGTGACGTCATTCCTCGTGCAACTGTACGCATGAGTGAGGGGTTTGACATGGTCTCGCCATTGAGTCTTCTCTTTGTCTTGTAGGGTGCCTAACATGCTGAGGAGTGTTCGGTTATACCGCTCGACAGGATTTCCCCTGTGGTGGTAAGGACTTGTTCTCACTTTACGGATCCCAGCTAACGCACATAGCTCTTTGATGGTGTGAGACTCGAAGTCTCTACCCTGATCGCTGTGCAAGCGTTCAGGAAACCCATAATGGACCAAGAAGTGTTCCCATAAGGTTTTTGTGACGGTACTAGCTTTCTGGTCTCTGGTGGGGATGGCTACGGCATATTTAGTGAAGTGGTCCGTAATGACAAGGATGTCCTTAGTGTTGTGGCTGTCTGGTTCTAATGAAAGAAAGTCCATACAGACCAACTCCATGGGTCTAGTGGTTTGGATATTAACAAGTGGGGCAGCCTTGTCCGGTTATGTCTTTCTCCGAACGCATCTCTCACGTTTTCACCTTCTTCTCCACCTCGGCGGCCATCTTCGGCCAGTAGAACCGTGACCTGGTAAGTTCAAGTGTGCGCTCAATCCCTAAGTGCCCCATTTCATCGTGGAGATTCCTGAGTGCAGTGGGTCTTAGAGCATTTGGGAGTACTAGCTGGAAGAGGGTTTGTCCCTCACACTCCCGTGTCCGGTACAAAATGCCTGACTTCAACTGAAGCCTTTTCCATTCTCTTAGGATCGACCGTTCTTCAGGAGAATCTGCTGTGTAATCCGCAGGTACGTTGTTGGACTCCACCAGCTTGATAACTGTCAAGAACGGGATCTTCTCTTTGAAGTTTCCTGAGGTCAGACTCACTATACTTAGGTACTGTCAGAGAATGTCTAATAAGGAGACAAGTTCCACTCTCGGTTTACTTCCGGGTTCTGAACTGTTGCAGTTCCCCTCTGGTTCCATGTGAGGGCGCTCACAGGACGAGTGCAGAATGAATGGCGGTCTATGGAGCTATACCCCTCAAACTCCACTTTTCTCAGGATATCATTTTTTGTTTAGTAATTTGAATGTTGCTTTCGAAAGGGGATGCAAAGAAATTACACATTGCTGGGTGTTAGATTTTTTAGTCACTTATTTGCTTTAACAAAGTATTTTAAAATGTCAATGACGTCATACACATCTTACGACCAGAGATACTGCTTTACGGCAAGCCTCTCCCTTTCCCTCAAGGCATCGACAACACAGCGGACACAGGTTAGGCTCTCTCCCTGTCAATACACGTGCTAGAAAGAGTTTTTGTTTTGCTGTTTTAAACACTGTTTTGGTTGATTTACAGCCCTACTGGCTATCAGCCCTTATTAGACATTCTCTGCCATCAGCTATAGGTATATATCATATATCGATATACACTCACCGGCCACTTTATTAGGTACACCTTGCTAGTACCGGGTTGGACCCCCTTTTGCCTTCAGAACTGCCTTAATCCTTCGTGGCACAGATTCAACAAGGTACTGGAAACATTCCTCAGAGAGTTTGGTCCATATTGACATGATAGCATCACGCAGTTGCTGCAGATTTGTCGGCTGCACATCCATGATGCGAATCTCCCGTTCCACCACATCCCAAAGGTGCTCTATTGGATTGAGATCTGGTGACTGTGGAGGCCATTTGAGTACAGTGAACTCATTGTCATGTTCAAGAAACCAGTCTGAGATGATTCGCGCTTTATGACATGGCGCGTTATCCTGCTGGAAGTAGCCATCAGAAGATGGGTACACTGTGGTCATAAAGGGATGGACATGGTCAGCAACAATACTCAGGTAGTCTGTGGCTTTGACACGATGCTCAATTGGTACTAATAAGCCCAAAGTGTGCCAGGAAAATATCCCCACACCATTACACCACCACCACCAGCCTGAACCGTTGATACAAGGCAGGATGGATCCATGCTTTCATGTTGTTGACGCCAAATTCTGACCCTACCATCCGAATGTCGCAGCAGAAATCGAGACTCATCAGACCAGGCAACGTTTTTCCAATCTTCGATTGTCCAATTTTGGTGAGCCTGTGCGAATTGTAGCCTCAGTTTCCTGTTCTTAGCTGACAGGAGTGGTACCCGGTGTGGTCTTCTGCTGCTGTAGCCCATCCGCCTCAAGGTTCAACGTGTTGTGCGTTCAGAGATGCTCTTCTGCATACCTCTGTTGTAACGAGTGGTTATTTGAGTTACAGTTGCCTTTCTATCAGCTCGAACCAGTCTGGCCATTCTCCTCTGACCTCTAGCATCAACAAGGCATTTGCGCCCACAGAACTGCCGCTCACTGGATATTTTCTCTTTTTCGGACCATTCTCTGTAAACCCTAGAGATGGTTGTGCGTGAAAATCAGCAGTCTCTGAAATTCTCAGACCAGCCCGTCTGGCACCAACAACCATGCCACGTTCAAAGTCACTTAAATCACCTTTCTTCCCCATTCTGATGCTCGGTTTGAACTGCAGCAGATCGTCCTGACCATGTCTACATGCCTAAATGCATTGAGTTGCTGCCATGTGATTGGCTGATTAGAAATGTGCGTTAACGAGCAGTTGGACAGGTGTACCTAATAAAGTGGCCGGTGAGTGTATATCATGTATCAGCTATGTACCTAGCTAACCTGATGGCGGGCAAATCCAGCTACTGAAGATTGAGTGAAAGTGGAAAAAGAGAAAAAGAAGAGACCGCACACATGATGGATGATATTACACATGTATTATTCGTGCAAATCTAGAGATCATCTAGATTTCCTGTCAGCTGTTAATTTGTTCTCCTTGTAGCTCAAAGCCCTGTTCCTCTGTCTAATTTCAGCCCCAAGCCTGCACATCACATTTCTTTTAATGGAGATGGACTCCAGGAGGCTGGCATGTTCAGGATGGGTGCTGAGGAGGCTATTGAAAGCTCCCAGCCTCCCTAGAGCCATCTCCAAATTGTTGGTGATGTTGGAGTGAGGCCAGAAGGTGTCAATGTTTCTTGTGAACTCCCCCTCCAACTGCTGGATGCACTGGAAATACACCTCTGACGGCCTCATCAGGTTGGCGGCCGGTGTATATTTTTTTGGCCGCCAGGAAAGGGTGCTCGGTGCTTGCAGCATAGCTGTGGTCCTGGTGTCTTGGACCCAACAGCAGGACTACCCAGCCAGCAACATAGAAGAGGCCCTCCTCCAGGATGCAATCACCAACAGTCTACAAAGTAAGAGAAATACAATGTTACATTGCATATGATAATGTGTTCTGTGACTTATGACTGTAGATGTGTGTCTTTGTGCTGTTTTGTGTAGTGCAGATAACCTTGTCTTCCACAATGTCTGACACCAGTTCAACATCAATTGGTTCTGCTGTAGATGTAGGTGAAGGAGGCAGGGCCAATGAGGTGGTCGGAAGTGTCAGCAGACCTGTTGTTGCTGAGGTTGAGGGAGTCGCCCCATCGGAGGTAGTCAGAAGTTTGACCACCTCACAATTTGAGGCGACTGAAGAGAGGGCAGGTAAAATGTTGGACACACTCAGTCCCCTGAGAGCAGCAGTGAACTCCCGTGCACTGGGGTTGTATTTGTGCCCACCTTTTCCCCGGACCAAGGAGAAGAGATTCTACCCAAACAAAAGGGAGAGAAAGTAAGCTGTTTATGATTTTGATTAGGGATTTCCAATGCAATAGTTACCAGGGAGTAGGGAAAGTCCCTCGGAGGGCTTCCAGGAAAACTACTGTACCAATACATGTTTTTTTTGTTTGTCTGTTGTAGTCTGTTGCATTTACCTCAATGCAATCTTGATTGAGTTTTGAGGTGCACAAATACTTCATGCCAGCATCTGTGCACCTCTTGTGGACCATCAATATGCTCTTTGTGAGCCGCATTCCGTTCTGGCATGGTGGTGGTTTAGCCCAGATCTGGAGAGAGGGGTATAATTTTATATGATATAAGTTTATCAAGAAATGCTATTAACAAATGTCACGTTAGTGTGTGCTTCACTTGTTTGTTTGTTTGTTTGTTTTTTGTTTGCTGAAGCTTGGTTGTTCACTTAGGCTTTTCTTATTGACTGACCTGAACTGCCAGCCTGCCACCCAGCTTACGCAGTCAACAAGGAAGTTCTCCTTCTCCTGGCTGCCTGTACCAAGGGGTCGTCTCCAGGGGTTTGAATCCTTGGCAGACCTAATAAAGGAGTAAGGAATATGTTAAGCCCAGAAACTGGGAGACTGCAAGTAGGGTAGTTGTAGATAGGTAGGTGTGTTGTAGTTAGTAGGTAGGTTGTATGTTTGTGAAGTCAATTTTTTTTGTTTGTTTTCGAATTACCTAGAGATCAGGACATCAAAAAGGCGATTTATTTTGGCAATAAATTCGCCAGTGTTGTTTGCCACTGCTGGCAGCCTCATCAATGACACCATTGCTGAAATGCCTGGGTCACAACAGACGTGAGAACTTAATAGGAGGTCAGTATTACATTTGAATCTTCAAAATCTGCTACTAGTCATTGTAAAGATGAATAATGCACATGGAATTTACCTGCAGAAACAGTGTGGCTAAAGACCTGTGTTGCCAAACTAACACGCATTTTTGAAAAGGCAGGCAAAGAGATGTGCCTCTCAGTGAGCTTTGGCGCCATGCGTATCGTGTGGAGCTTGTCGATCTCATAGAAGTTCGAAATATGGCGCCAAAAAACATCTTTGCCTTGGATCTAAGGATATAAATAAATATGAGCTGGTATGAGAATCATTGCGACAATGTATCTTAGTCATGCCATTCATCTTCATGAAACCATTTCATAGACAAATCATAGACAAATGTGATTGCTGTGTTTACTGTGCTTACCTTTATGCCATATTTGAAAAGGTTGTTCCTGATGGACTTCAGTAGGTGAGGGACATCGAAGACCACAGGAACCCTCTGAACTCCCACCAGAATACAGTGGGAATCCTCGCCACCCAGAGGGTCCAGGGTGGCCCCAAGTAGATGCAAAGCCTTGATGTTGGTTGTTGCCTGGTCACATATTACTGCCTGCACCTTGGAAATAGGTTAATACATTGTGTATACAGGAAACTCACCTGAAAATGAATACATGGTTTGAGTGTAATTGTAGATTGTCAATGTTGCTGTTTAAAAGTCTGTCCAGTACATACTGTCAGCCCTATATTTTTTAGGTTCTGAATGGCATCCTTAATGATGCTGGCGATTTCCACGGCCGGCATAGAACTGGGGGAGAAGAAATAACCCATGGCCTGTTGAAGGACAAAGTTCTAGGTAAATGTTTTTGATATACACAGCAAAAAAAAAATGTTGGTCTTAAAAACCAAAAATGTTGTTGTTGGCTTGCCTGTTTCCACTTCCCCAAAATGCCCCTGACCATGATGACCATTGCTTGTTTGGCAGCATAACCTGAGGGAGATACGCCATAAATGGCATCATTTCTCCTGTCATAGTCGAATTGCCTCTTGATGGCCATCTCATCCAAAACAAGAGTGCACATCCTTTCTGCAGGGGTCATGTTGGAGGCGATCACTCCCATTTGAGAAAGGATTCCTTGCAGGAAGCCTGGCTGTTTGAACAAGCAAGTGAAATTAACAGTTATGTACATTTTGAAATTGTGAAACTGGGTAATGTAAAGCTGTCTATATTAAATTGGTATTTACAGAGAAGTATCCCACACGTCCTGTGATATATCTGCGTATTGTTGTTTTGGAGGGTAGAGCAAAAATGCTTTGTAGGAATCTGTAAGCCTTTGGGCTGCTGTGGAGTATCTGCAGCCCCAGGTCTTTCAGATTGGTATTGAACCTCCTTCCTTTTCCCTTTTTCCCAGCCTCTGAGTTGTGACAGTTGTGCCCTGATAAAATTCCGGCAGCCTTCAGGACAGCTCTTCAGCATCTCTTCCAGAATTTCATGAGGACTATGGAAGAACAGGATGTTGGTGTTAAGATATTTAAACAAAGATAAAAGTAAAAACAAAGGTTTATAATTCAAAAGGCAGTGTTATGGGGTGCAAGGTCACAGCTCGATTTGTCTAGGGGTTAAACTAAACTTTTCTTTGTGTTCATGTTACGTCACATGTCACGCTAGCCCTATGTGTGGTGCACAGACTTGGAAGTACATTACTTGGGTTGTTTAGGCTTAGTAGCTGGCTTCCTTCTTCTTTTGAGTATTTTCAGCTGTGCAACCTTCGCCTCTAGTTCTGCAATTCTCTGTGATAACAAAAATGCATCTTTTATTTGATTCTGTGAGAATGCTAGTCACAATCTTGAAATTGAATAAGCTCAGAACATCACCTTGTCCTTTTGTTGAAGGCTGCTCAAGGGAATGGTCACCTGTGTTCTTTTCTCTTTCCCTTCTCCTTCTGCTCGTCCTGCTACTGCTCCTTCTCTTTCTCCTTCTCCTCCTTCTGCTACTGCTCCTTCTTTCTCCTTCTCCATCTGCTACTGCTCCTTCTCTTTCTCCTTCTCCTCCTGCTACTGCTCCTTCTCCTTCTCTTTTCTCTGTCATATCCTCTATCCCTTCAGGTGCATCCTCTGTTTTGTTCTCTGTCTCCCCCTCTATCTCTGCAATGTCCCTCTCTTCTTCCTGCTCATCAGAGTGCCTTCTCTCAGCTTTGGAGGATCAAGTCAGTCAGTTAATCTCAATGGTCATTTAATGTTAATTAATTGAATTTTGTTCCTGTAAATGTAATGTCATGTTTTTTCTTAATTATTTGTATTTAATGTTGGTCTTGTACTGTCCTTAATTGTCATTCTTACCTTCACTTCTTTTCCGCCTTTTTACAGGAGGGGAGGAAAGAGGTGGTGGGTTGATGCAATCAACCAATGTAGGGATGGCATCGCTGGTGAGTGCATTTTTTCCGTTATGCTTTTTAAAAACATGAACACAAAGAAAATGCATCAGTAATTGTATTATTTTATTATATTTAATTGGATTGTCATTTCCTTCCAACTACACAACTCACTTTTTCAAGGAAGCATTCCTCGAAATGCAGTTCACACACCACATATCCTCCCCGCATTAACTCCTTATGTGACATGGTTTGTCTGAGGTCCTTCCGGCTCATATTTATGAGCCATGTCCTTCTCCTTAAATTGAAACCTGAATTAGATTGGTATTGTTCCTTCTCTCACACATTCATATTATCCCATTCTCACACGTGTTCTTCACTAGCTCTTCAGTCATCAAGCTCGTTGAGAGCAGAGTTCTGTTGTATTCCCCCTAACACCTCTTCCTTTCTTTATCTCTACAGTTGTACCTTGGTGCAGTGACATCCTTCATCCTCCTCCTCCAACCCCCCCCTACAAACACACCACCCTCATCCTGTAGCTGTAGTTGGTAGTATAGTGTATTGATGATGTAATTGTAGTGTAGTGGTATAGTATATTGTAGAAAAGCGATTGAGCGGGACATTGGTGGGTTTTTTTAAGGTGGCAATACTGTACCATGTGTCCTGTATTCCTAAACACAAGAATAACACAACAAGTACTCAAATTCAATTTATTTCCCATGTAAATTTCACAGTACACACATAACGATACGCAGATAAAAGTGCAACCAAATAAAGTTGCTGTGTTAAAAAAAAAAGAACTTGGGCGAAAAAGTCCACCTTAACATTCTGGTCCCGCTTCGGATGCCAAGATGCCAACTAGCAGGATCTCTGGTCGTAATCAGTCCTTCACTGACCAATCAGCCTTCATTAGCAGAATGCTAGCGTGTTATGGGCAGCAACAACTCGTCCTGTAAGAAATCGAAAGGACATAAGTACTCGTTCATTCAACTTTCGATCTATAACCCATGTTGAACTTGTAAAAACTACAATCAAATCTGAGATTTCTCAATGAGAATCAGGTGAAAGAGACAAATTTAGCCGTCTAGCTCCATCTGCTCCCATTCATTCTGCACTCATGGGCGATCGCCCCCAGTGGAGCTCTGGTGGAACTGCAACCAAAATTCGGTACAATGGGACTTAATAGGGAGTGGACAGGCTCTCCGTAGACGGGCTCTGGTACTGTTGAGGCTCCATCTTGCAACTCTCCTTCAAAGACATCAGGGATTGCATCCGCTTGAATGGCAAGAGATTCAACGTAGCCATAGAAAGGTGAGAGCTCTTGAACCTGCCTCACAGTATGTCTTTGACAGGTAGCTGCGACAATCTCTGGGGTCACCAGTTCAAACTTGCCTATAGGATGTTAATAGCTGGGAAGTGAATCGGTCAATCCTTTGGCTCTCTTCCTGCGATGCAGCATCGTTTTCCAAGGCACCATGGTGTCTCCTTGACAACCCATCCGCATCCGCGTTCTGCTTACCAGCTCGATACTTGATATTGAATGTGAAAGTTGAGAGTGCGGCTAACCGACGTTAGCTCGCAGCGTCAAGCTTGGCTGTGGTAAGTAGGTATGTCAAGGGATTGTTGTCTGTGATGACAGTAAAGGAGTTTCCATACAAATAATCATGAAACTTCTCTGTGATGGCCCATTTAAGGGCCAAGAATTCCAGTTTGTGTGCTGGGTATCTTGCTTCACTGCAGGACAGTCCTCTACTAGCGTAGGCAATCACACGCAGGTTCCCTTCCTGCTCTTGATATAAAGCGGCTCCTAATCCTGTTGTGCTGGCATCCGTATGGAGCACATAAGGAAGCTTAGGATCCGCATAACCAAGGACTGGGGATGATGTTAGCTTGTGTATGATTGCCTCGAAGGCCTGTTGACATGTGCTCGGTGCATTGGTGACTCCCTGGGGCATCCGATTGAATTCCCAGAATCCAAAGGGGCACACAAAGGCGGTTTTAGGCTTGTCACTTTCATTCATCTCAATTTGATAGTACCCAGACTTCAGGTCCATCACGGAAAACCACTTCAATCCAGCGAGAGCGGAAAACGACTCTTCCAGGTTTGGTAATGCATAGGAGTCTTTTATTGTTTGCAGGTTTAATTTTCTATAGTCCACACATAGGCGGACATCGCCATTCTTTTTCCTCACCACCACGATCGGTGATGAAAATGGGGACTCTGACTCTCGGATTACGCCAGCAGCAAGAAGGGTTTGAAGGTGCTTTTTGACTGCTTCATAATCCCGAGGATGAATCGGACGGGGTCTCTGTTTGATTGGGGTCTCATCATTCAGCTTGATGTGGTGCTGGATTTTGGTCGCATGACCAAAGTCAAGATCATGTTGGGCAAAGACGTGAGAAAAGCTACTGAGCTTTGTTGTAATTCTCTCTTTCCACTCCTCAGGAAGAGAAGGCCCGAAATCAAAGCTTTTCCCAGGAAGCTTTGCCTCTGCTTGGTGAGTAGAGCACTCAACAACATGCTTCCAATCCTCTTCATCAACTACATGGTGATTCTCGATGACAGAATCTGCAACAGTCAGGTCTGCGATAACGCAGTTGGTAGGTAGAATGATGTCACGTTCGGTTTCATTTCTAAGGAGGACAGGCAGCTTGTTGGAGCCATGCTCTGGCAAGGAAATGAGACAAGAGTCCACAAACACACCGCCTGGCAAGGTGGATCTGGATGGTTGCTCTAACAGGCCATATTTCTCTGTGATGACTGAGCTGACACAGATACAGCCTTCAAGCAACACTTTTTGTTTCGCTGGAAGGACTTCCTGTTCTCTCCCTCTGAGCTTCACAAAACCAAGCTTTCCACTTGTTGCTTGTTTTCTCCTCAGTTGCAGCGTACAAAGGACGTGACTGTAGCCATGGCAAGGTGAGTTATGGGAAATTGAAGATTCATCACAATACTGATCAAAGAGAGGGTCTAAAGTGTTGGTACCGATTAACAATGGGACACCACTATTTGACCTGAGATCAGGAACAATTAAAGCCAAAGTTGAAATTTCAGGCTCGGACTCAAGAAGGGCTTTCGGGAACTTGAGGTCAACCTCCACATATCACAGGTTGGCCATTTGCTCCTTCTACTTCAAGGATATCGCTGATGGGTCTGATAGGATGACCAGACAGATGGGTCTGATAAAAGGACTTGGCCACCGTGGTGACCTGTGACCCGGTATCAAGCAAACAACTGCAGTCCACCCCACCTACATTTACACTGGCCGTACATTTGCTACCTACAAGATGTTTCAGCAATTTTCTTTCTGGTGTGACTCTGTGGGAGTAAATTGCAGGGTTTTGCTCACCTGTAGATGGGGGACATGGTGGTTGCTTGGCTTCCATTTTCCCCTCAATGGAAGACGGTTCTAGTTTAACCAGGGCGTGGTGGGTGAGCCATTCTGGGCTTCCCAAGCGCGCTGCTTCTCCCTGAGCTCTGCTTTCTTGGCCTGCACAAGGGTGGGATTGGGCATGTTGTTGCACGTGGATGCAATATGGCCATCCTCAGCACATTTAAAGCAATACCATGGCTTTGGCTTCACCATGGCTGTCATTTGCTGAAGCTGTCCCTCCAGCTGGGTATTTTTTGTCTTTTGTCTCTGTTTTGTACTTACTGTGGCTTTCTTTTTTTCAGGCTTCTCCAGACTGCATGCACTGAGTTTTGCGACCTGAACCTGAAGTTCAGCGATCTGCTTTTGGATGTCTTTGGTCATAGTTAAAAAAGCTTGTTCTGCTTCCTGCGGCGCGCTAATATCCTCTGTGTAGGATATGTGTGTAGCCTGCACATTTGACATGGCTTTTGGCTTCGTAAAACCAAGGTGCCGTTTCATTCTGCTAGCTTTGTTAGCCTGTTTGTCTTCCTCCGTTAGCAGTAAGAGAAGAAGCTCTGCAAATGATGGTGGCTTGCTCTTGAGCTGCTCAAGCTGAAGACTGGTGATGAGAAGACTATTCCAGCATCCACGACAGAATTGCTTGAGAAGTTGTTTGTCAGCATCAGGAGCAGAAATTCCTCCTTTCGTGATCACATAGTTTAATGCTGTGTGTAGTCGCTGCAGGTAATCTGACGCTTTCTCCCCAGCATTTTGATTGTTGTTCAAGAATCGTGCAAAAAGCTCATCCCCATCTTCGACAGTGGCATAAGCAGAATCAAGTAAGGTCAAGTACTCTTTTGGTGAAGCTTGAGGTCCTAATGACTTGATTATGTTTGCTGCTGGAGGTGAGAGACTTTCAACAATTTTTCTTACCACTTGGGAGTCAGGGACCGACGGATCATTCAAGCAGAACTCCACACTGTTGCGCCACGTGTCAGTAGTCGACCTCAAAGGTTGGCTGAGGACATCGTCCAGAAAACTGTTTCAGTTTACAAGGAGAATGAAGAAGAGATGAAATTTCACTGCTCTTGACTATGTGTTCAACCACAACACGTTGCACTTCCGGCGTGCTGAGTTGATCTGAAGGTAAGTGGAAAGGGCTGGTTCTTTCTCATACTGGAAACAGAAGATCTCTTACCTCGGTGCCAGTCTGGGGTCTGGAGAAGGTCTGACTCACCTCAGTGGGGACACTGACAAAGCTAGGAGCAGTAGCTTGGATATCACTTTGTGTAAGGGGCGGCTCAGTTTCCACAGGGGTTTCACTGGTGTCAACTGGGGTCTCAGTGCTGACGGACTCACTGATCCTAGCCAGCTCCTTACGGAGGATATCTCCAAAATCCATGCCGCTCATCTTAGCTAAGTCTTTCAATCCAGAAAGGTAAGTCTCTGTCGCACTGGTGCCCACATCACTAGTGTAAACACTGGCAAGACTCTGCACATGGTGAATAACCTCTGGTTTGGTAACACATGGTCTTCGATAAGGTAAGCGAGTGGTTTCAAGGTCTTTTACGGCACTGCCATACTCAAACTCTACAATTGCCTGAGTTACAGGATCTGTGGTAGGTAATTTGATTATTCTAGAGATAGACCCATATTGCTTAAGAAATTCAAAGACCTCATTGTCAACCTCAGTATTGGTTAATCCACTGACTAAAACAGCATTTGGGATCTTGACACCCTCTGTCACAATGATATCCATTTTTAAACAAGAAAAACTGAATTGTCAATGAACTTGAAAATGAACTGAATCAACACAACCAGAATACCTCAAAAATGTTTTTTTTTTCAAATACACTCAATTACCCAAAGGTGTCCATTTAATCTGTTTATGAATGGAAAGGTATGAACTAAATCTCTCCCTCCTGGCTAGCTCGCCAAGTTTTACTGTGTAATAGGGCTGTCAAAATTGCTCAAAAATGACATTCGAATATTCCCTCTAAAAAAAACACATATTCGAATATATTCGAATATCTATATTTGCGGCTTTTTGCGCATTATGTCAATGACGCGCATTACGTCAATAACAGGACAAACTAATACAACGAGACATAACTACTTGTATAGGTCGTTTATTTAAGTTTAAACATAGGCTATTTGGCAACATATTACCTACCCACAATAAGTAGCCTAAATGAACTAATCAGGGGGGGGGGGGGGGGGGGGGGGGGGGTGCTACGCGGGTGCTGCGCGGTCGGGTCCGCGGCTAGCGGGTCCGTTGCTGGCGGGTCCGCGGCAATCGCTGAGCGATTGTTGACCGGGGGGAGCTTCGGGATTATAGACGGCGGTGGGTGCTGCGCGGTCGGGTCCTGTGGCTAGCGGGTCCGTTGCTGGCGGGTCCGCGGCAATCGCGCCGAATTTTTAGATTACTCGCCAGAGTGGCGAGTGGTCTTCATAAATTACTCGACAAATACAAAAAGTACTCGCATTTGGCGAGTAAAACAGCCTTATTTCAACCCCTGGAACTAATGGCCAAGACCGCAGACCTCGCTCTCGCTCGCTCTCGCTCCCCCTCACTCTCTCTGCGCATACTGGTTTAAATAAACAACAGCAATAAACAAATGCTGAGTGCTGATCAAGAGTTTTGTGCAAGCAATCCCGACTCATGTCCCAAATGTGGCAGGCTTCAATCAGTGATTGAAACAAATATAACATTAATTGAAGTTTACGCCCACTCGCAAAGCAGAAAGAACGCGCCGCGGCTGGCGCGAGTGTGTTTTTCCACATTCGAATATTAATTTTCACCTTCGAATGTCTGTTTTTAAAAACTATTCGAATATATATTCGAATTTCGAATATTCGTTGACAGCCCTACTGTGTAACCCACCTGATAGGTAAGACACTGTACCAGATTACTCTAGACTCGTAAGAGGGAGTGATGAAGAATAGGATTAGACACCGATTGAGTGAGAGGAGACACACAGAGGTGTGCACCCTTAAAACAAAATATAATAAACTCTCTTGTTCTCCAAGGAAGAAAAAAATAAGATTGTTCCTTTAAGTCTTTCTGACTCTTTCTCGGTCCTACCCCACTGACAGGACGACGGACGAAGAAGAGAGGGTTCTCTTCAGCTCCAATCCAGATGTTCACACGGTTAGCTCGCCATCTCCCTTCTGGGGAGAGAATCCAGGGTCTCCAAAAAACCCAGCCTGTATAGCACAACAGGGCTTAGATAAATATATTCACTTCTTTTCTTTAACTGTACAGTATGTATTTTTTCAAATATAATCAATTTCACTGTGTAATGTAACTTTTCACTGTTAACTTATTACAAGATAACTTCTACATTACAGTGTTAGCATATGAAATGTTAACTTCACTGTTTTTAATGAAAACAAAATCATGAAATGACTGATAAACAATCAAAAATGCACATGTAAATTATTTTTAAATGTCATCTTGTAATATCCTCTGCCTATGTGCAACAGCACTGTACTACACAAGAATTTAGCAGTCTCATCATAACCCATGACTCAGCTTAATGATGTCTCTTTACATTCACACAATGCAATTAACTAGCCTGGCTCCGCCCACCTACGTACTTCCGCTCAATTTTCATTTCACTTCAGTACTAATGGCGCATTCTATTGTGCTCGGGACTTCGGGAAAAGCCGACCTCCACCTTGAGAAAGTGCAATAGAACTGGCAATCAGATCGGGGTTCCGAAACACAAGCTCGGGCTATTTTGGTGAAGACCGAGTCGGTTGGATTTACGTCACAGCGTCAATTACATAACCTACATAGCGTTACAATTGTATCAATAGCCACTTCTGCTAACGTTACTGTTACACCAACACACATTTTAAGTTCTGTGATAGCCTAGGTTACATGATATTTAAATAAACAAAATTATACTTAGGCTACATCATGCGCCGTCTGTGTTCAGTCATAGTCCTGAAGTAGTTGATGTATGCCGATATGACTTGCTTATAATATTCATGAGCTAACAAAACAGACATTAAACTTTCTCGGGCATCCATGTTTTCCCCAATTGTTGCAATGGAACGCATTTACATCTGATGTCGGGAGAACGGACTCGGATCAATCGACTACCGACATTCAATAGAATGCGGCATAAGGTCTGGCGGTGCTGTATGGCAGAACGATTTCTTTTCCCTCAAATGTGCCTTCCAATCAGCGAACAGGAGGCGCGGCCTGAGAACAGTGACCTAGAGGTCGTGCGCGAATTTCAGTTATTGAGCGTAAGTACGGAGGCGGGCGGAGGCTAATGCTAATGCTCACTGCATCTGCCGTTTGTATACTGCGCGCAACGTGGTTTCTGGCGCATGAAATACGTCACGACCAAACGTTAGCGATTGGTTAAGGCAGATCCAGAGTGGCACTGGGCAGAGCCAATAGGTTTTAAACTTCAACAGCACCCGCCTTCAAGTGAGACATCGTTTGTCTCTACAGCACTGCTAGACCTTTAGTATGAATGAAATGAGTACCAAGGTCTAAGGTCTAGGCTAGCAATTAACAGGCACACATACTCTTTTTTCGCACGCACACACATGCGCACACACGCGGTTTCATGCTACAGCTCGGCGGCTAATACACCACGAGGCTATGTTAACTCGCGGCGCTAACTGCTAACTACCCACACTTCACAGCACTCACCGAGAAAATAAAAGAATGAACACAGGTAAAGTTCCCAGGGCCACTTCTCCGTGGTCCACCAGACGCTCAAGTATCGGCCCAAACGGTTCCTTTTCCTCCAGTTATTTTTTCCGACTTTTCCACTCCGACTTCTGTGTCTCGGTGCTCGTCCTGCCACCGCTCGGCGCTGCGTGTGTATCACTGCGCGTCTCACTAACCCGCAGCAAGGGGGCGGAACATCCAATTGTAATTCAGCTACACTTCTATGAGCGAATTAGATTTCTTTCTCTTATTCAGGTAGGTAACAGGTAGGTTCTTTTTCTCTTTTTTTTCCAGGTTACATACTAACATACTTCTCTTTTTTCCAACAGGTTACACTGGTCATTGATGATAAATGTTTCTCAACTGAAGCAAAGCAATATTGTAATGCCAATATTGATGCAGAATGCTTACACTTACTTATAATCATACTTTAGTTTGAATGTAATGTACACTTATCAGCAGTTTGTTCAGCAGTATTTTCAGCTATTGTGCATACTTGCCTTGCTGAGGAACTGAGCAGGCTAGCAGGTTAATTTTGTGTCTGACATCGATGATTGAATGATTAACTCAATAAACACCAGCCAACAATGTGAAGCAGTAAAAACGCTTTGTGGGGAAAAACAACCTTTCCATGTGGAAGCCTTACTATAATCGTCAACAGCAGCACTAACACACAACATTGTTTTTTTTTTTTTTGTTGCTGCAAGTGATTAGTAGTGCGTGCCCAGAGCCAGAGACACCAACGGCCCTGTGAGCCCAGAGAACAGAGCTATACAAGCCATCGCGTTGCGCAACTTTCCCCAGGCGTTTGATTCATTCACGCCTCTGCTGATGTTAGTCGCCACCTTCTGCCAGCCGTCCCCAGTGCTCTTCTTTACGTTGAGCAAGGGAAGGCTGAGGGCACAGCAGCAGCAATAGCAGCAGCAGCAGCCTGTACAGGCCATGGCTGTGGCCCGGGCAGCAGAACAAGTTGGCTCCCGTTGAGTAATGAAGTGGGGTGTGTGTACCCTGTGTTCTAATTAAAACCCCTAGTCATTCATCAATCTAATTGCTACAATGCCTCGCAGTCGCAGTGTTTTTTTTTTTGCTCCCAAATGCATTGTATCCCCCCCCACCCCCTCTCACCGCTCTGCTGTGCCCTCCACTGTACCAGCATCTGCAGGGGGTTGGGGGGGGGGGGGGGAGGTGATGAGCCAGACATATAGAGAGCCCAAGACAAAGGAATAGTCCACTTCACAGCCCTACTCTCTCTCTCTCTCTCTCTCTCTCTCTCTCTCTCTCTCTCTCTCTCTCTCTCTCTCTCTCTCTCTCTCTCTCTCTCTCTCTCTCTCTCTCTCACACACATTTAGTGTGCACCCACGGACAGGCACATACTCACTGTCTATCTAACGTTTCGCTCATGCACAATCACACACACACACGCAAATGAATACTTAATACTTAAACAAGTGTAGCGCCCTGCTATAAATGATATGTTATTTTATGTGTTTAGGTTTACAAATATTCAGTACATTTTGAAATATTGCCTGTTAAATTTAGCCTGGCAAGCCAGACCCACATCAGAAAGATGTAAGGTCTGGCTCAGCTCCATTGGCAGTGTGGGCGGGATAAACGGTTGTCTTTCAAGTTCCCTCTGCACGCAATAGGATAGCGCTACAACCAATCAGAGCAACGAAGAAGGTGACGTAGTCAGAGCGACGGCTCTGACTACGTAATTAATCAAAACTCAGAATAAATATTTATTTTCGAGGAAAGACTTCAGTGCCGTTCTTTGTTATTTTCTCAAATAAAATGTTAACTTCAAGTCTTGAAGAGTCGCGGCCAAAGCCGAATGGAAAGACAACTGCTCGCCAGCAGCAGCAGCCATTGTTTACCTCTAACACGGAACCGTCGCAACTCTGTCGTCATGGTAGCCCGGCTTTCGACTCCGCCCCTCACGCTGTGATTGGTCTGACATACTTTGTGTTTCCAGCACCAAAAAGCCGACGGAGCCGTGCTAGACCTAGCCTGGCTCCGCCCTCCGACGTACTTCCGCTCAATTTTCATTTCCCTTCAGTACTCTGTCTGGGTTTTCGGCATATTCGCGGGTTTTCTCCCGGTAAAGTTTTACCGGTCCAATCAGCGAACAGGAGGCGCGGCCTGAGAACAGTGACGTAGAGGTCGTGCGCGAATTTCAGTGATTGAGCGTAAGTACGGAGGCGGGCAGAACCAGGCTAATGCTAATGCTCACTGCATCTGCCGTTTGTATACTGCGCGCAACGTGGTTTCTGGCGTATGAAATACGTCACGACCAAACGTTAGCGATTGGTTATGGCAGATTCGGAGTGGCACTGGGCAGATCCAATAGTTTTAAACTTCAACAGAGCACCCGCCTTCAGTTAGTTAACAATTGTCAATGGTGAGTGGCCAGACTCTCTGTACAAATGAAATGTAGTACGAGAGGCTGGTGACCAGGCTATGCTAGACCTACCTAGCTGCCAAATAAATTTGCTGCCGCTAGGGGGTGTCTAGATTTCTAGGCTATGTTAAATTAGTTCTGTGGTGAAATAAGCTTGAAATAATAGAGAAATTAATAAGTGTACTTCATTTGGGGAAGGTACTAAAATGTCCCGTGTTTTTCATGGTCTGCGAATGTCGTTGACATTCATGACATTTATTTTGTTTATTTGAGTAACCAGGTATCAATCTGTTATTAGCCAATCAGTGCCTGTCATAGATGAGTGTCAACTACCTACCGGATTCGGAAGGGGATGGGGCTGAAAAAAGAGAGGAGACGAGGCTCGGGCTAGTTAACGGGGAGAGACAAGGAAAAAAAGTAGCGCCATGGAGAGGTAGTTGTAAGCTGTTTGAAACTGTTTAAAGTTACTGTTGTTACTGAAACCTTAAACCGGAGGGTCTGTTTATGTGTTACCGGTAATAAATGTGGAAGTGAGCCGAGTTCAGAGTTGTTTTAGCGGGGAATTGTACTGTGTCCGAGACGCCATTATCGTTATGTATAGAGCTAGAGTTAGCCTCGTCCCTGCTAGCTGGAAGGAGACCGCGTGTGTGTGAGGGAGGAATAATTGGCGCCGAGTTTCCTGAGTGAGTATGAGTACTATTTGAACTGGTAACAATATGAAAATATATGAGAACGAACAGTGAGTTTATTAGTGTTTGAATGTATGCTTAGTGTATCTACGACCTACATGCCTGCCTGCCGCTGATCTGCTGCTGCTGTAGAGGGTGGTGCTCGGCATAGGTGCTCAGGATCCCGCTGTCATCGGAGAAACGGCTGCTGCACGAGGACGTGTCCGCAGGACTAGTGTTCTCCATCTCCTTTCACCTTACTCCTCTTAGCCGAGGGTTTGAGGGAACTGTGTTATCCGTGAGTACTGAGAACTCTTTCAAAAGGATACATGAGCTCCAACTCAACATGCGCGCCAACGATATGGTACCATAACTGACTTACAAAACCCCGTTGATTTATTTATTTATTTTTTTGTATAAACTCGAAAGGTCACTATGTCAAACAAAAAGGGTGATTGCCTATAGTTTTCTTTCTGTGTAATAAACATTGCTTCCTGTTGCAACGTGTATTTGCAGTCACAAATGTTTATTTGAATGTGTTGTTATTAGGGCTATAGTGTGTTAAAGGTACATGCATGGGAGTATTAAAGTTCACAATAACAATGTAGCCATAAAATAAGCTAAGCAGGCCTCTCTGTACCCTAGGCAGAGTCATACGCTTTGGTTTAAGTGAATGTAGCAGCATACATGTAGCCTAGAAATCTAGACACCCCCTAGCGGCAGCAAATTTATTTGGCAGCTAGGTAGGTCTAGCACGGCTCCGTCGGCTTTTTGGTGCTGGAAACACAAAGTATGTCAGACCAATCACAGCGTGAGGGGCGGAGTCGAAAGCCGGGCTACCATGACGACAGAGTTGCGACGGTTCCGTGTTAGAGGTAAACAATGGCTGCTGCTGCTGGCGAACGGCTGTCTTTCGACTCGGCTTTGGCCGCGACTCTTCAAGACTTGAAGTTAACATTTTATTTGAGAAAAGAACAAAGAACGACACTGAAGTCTTTCCTCGAAAATAAATATGTATTCGGAGTTTTGATTAATTACGTAGTCTGAGCCGTCGCTCTGACTACGTCACCTTCTTCGTTGCTCTGATTGGTTGTAGCGCTATCCTATTGCGTGCAGAGGGAACTTGAAAGACAACCGTTTATCCCGCCCACACTGCCAATGGAGCTGAGCCAAACCTTACATCTTTCTGATGTGGGTCTGGCTTGCCAGGCTAGCATACATGTGCTGTCGTATTTAGCGCCACAGGTGGCCGTGATGAGGTGGGCTAAAGCCACCACCCTCCACAGGCTATTCCTTTTGCGCCTCTGTCGTCACTGGTGCGTCACTTCCGGGTCCGAGGTTGTTGGCCCGACAGGTATGGCGGCCCGCTGTTTCACCACACTGGTCGCTCGCTCCTTTCTCTGTGCTCACGGCATTTGTTTGTTTGTAGGGCAGCTGCTCCGTGTGTCCGTATGTCTCCGTAGTTTGTGCGTGGTAAGTGTCCTCTCTTTCGTGCCATTGTAGTTGATGCTGTCTGAGGGTTAACGCTACTGTGGTCACAGGTAAATGCCAGCAGTGGTCGGTCTTCTCTCTCCCTCCCTCCTCCGGTGCGAATGGGTGTGTGTCCCTAAACAGGTATGTGTGTGTTAGTATAGCAACCAACCGCAGTATTTACTGTTAAACGTAGTGACGCTAATGGTATGCTTTCTATCACTAGGTGTAACGTGCGATCAGTTGGTTGGGTCGCTGCTGCTTTGTTCCACTTCAACTTTGCTGCTTTGCTTAGTCTCGACATTGCTTTGTCTGCGACGGTCTCCTGCTCTTGCTCCGCTGTGCTTGGCTTCGTCTGGCGGTTGCTGCGGCCTGGCGTCTGCGGCCCACGCCGTGCCCCAGAGCAGCTCTGTCAGACTCACGCCTATGTGTTTTAACTGAGGCCTAGCCTCCATATGTGTGTGTGTGTGTGTGTGTGGATGAGTGTTGGGTTATTTGAGTAACGTGATTTCGGATTGATTACTTATTTCAATTTGTTTCGTTCTTTTTAGTTTATTTTTCATTTCTTAAAGTGGGCAGTTATTGATATTGGTTAAGATTATTTGCCCTTTTGTTTTGTGATTGGCCCATTAATTTGTTTATTCCTCTTTTTAGTTGCTGGAGACTGGTGGTGGCGGTGCTGGTGCCTGGGTGGTGGTATCCCCTTCTGTTTGCTGTGTCCGGGAATGCGGGTCTCACTTCACTGAGTGTGTGGCACGCCTGTCGGGTGTTTTTGAATTGATTTCTTATTTTGGTGCATCCCTCCCCCGGCACTAAGCCCCTGTCCATACACGCAGCTCCAGCCCCTCCCCTTTTTGTTTGATTTCCCTGTCCATGTTTTGATTTTCTTTTGTACGAATGACATATTTTAAACAAATGATTTAACAATAAAATTGTATATTTTTCTATAAATATCAGAATCACGTCTCCTGCCTTACCGAGTAAACTTACCTGTGTGCCTTCCAATTAATTCTCTGGGTGAAATTCTCAGGGTGGCGTTGTCGGCTCCTTTCCCTAATTTGGTTGTTGGTCAAAATATTAGGTTTATTAAAATATTATTTTGTTTTCACATAAACACAAAATGTTAATATTTTCGTGGACTCCCTCCAATTCAGCTCCCATGCCCGAGGTGTCATCAGGTATAAGGGGTTTTACCATGACAATGCTGTAATAAAATAGGGTTGGTTGGGAGGAATGAAAGTAGTGTTGTGTGAGTAATGTTGAAATGTTTTAGGTTTAAGCAGCCTCACCTGACCCGAGTCACACTGATTAGGCTCTGGGCACACACACACACCCACACATTGCATACACTTTAAAAACATGCATCTTCATTGCAAATCAAATAGCTGAAAACGAAAATTACATTTAAGTTAACATGTAAAGCTCAGACCATTATGATGCCCATTTAATGTAAAAGGAAAACTATCAACTCATAAGAAATTCTTAGCAAATGCAGGAAAAAGGCTGTAAGATTCGCTTTGTGTCCAAATCCATTCTGCCATGGTTTTAATGTTGTTTTTTCAAAAGAAGAACCCCCATCTTTCAAAATGGCAGCAGTGTGCCAGCTACCATATTGCTGTAAAAGGTATTTTCAATTCCACTAAGAAGCACGGCATGAAAGAGCATTTAACAGAAAAAAAACCTGAAAATAAAAAGAGTGCTTTTCGAAGGGCTTGTATGGGAACATTTTAGAGTGTACTTGAGGCTTTTCTCACGTCAACAGAAAATACCAGGAAATGCCCACTGGTATTTGAAACCAAGTGTTGCTCACATTAAGGGAAAACACATTCTTTGGTGAAATTAAAACAGCTCCAGTTGAAAATAAACTGACTTCATTCATCTTTTTTTTTTTGATATTTGTACAGTATTCCCTGTGAGTGCCAGTCACCTACCATATGCTGGGGTCAACATCCGGATACTAGAAGTGGTTATGATGGATAATCATTTCTATTCACCTTCTATCCACCCCCACTACCAACACCACCATTATCATATGCACTGGCCTGATAACTTTTATTAAATTCCCACTTTAGTTCCCAAGGCAGCTGTGCCCAGTGGTGGCAGCTGATCCATTTATTATTAAAGGCAACCCTCTTTTTTTGCGCTACTTTAGAGAGAGATTTCCTCAGAGAATTGGCATGTGTCCCGCCCCCTCTTGCGAGCGTGTTCTGCATTGCTACTAATTGATTTCACTAAACCTGCGCCCTGTTGCTTTGTGCGCCTTTATGTACGCCGTTTAGCTCAGTGTTTAATGTTGAGGCTTGAAAGAGAGAGAAACCCCGGTGCATACACCAGCCTGAGACCAGGCATTTCCAACCAGTAATCTCTCATATTATGGTCTGTTCTGGAGCTGGAAGATCCTGACAGTGATGGATGGCATCAGACCTTAGGTTCACATCGAGGATTGTGCTAACCTGCTTTCAGCGCCAGGCGGGCTTGTCATTGGTTATTTGTGTATTCATGTATGTTGAATTTGTTCATCACGTGATACATGTTGGGAGTTCTCCACGGCAATGTCCGTCTCGTCTTTACTGACCAACTGTGTTCTAGTGAGCAGGGACGGACTGGCCATTGGGCATACCGGGCAAATTCCCGGTGGGCCGATGCGCATTTGGGCCGGTCCAGATTTTTTCTGGGCCGGTCCAGACCCCCCCTCCGTCAACAATTGCGCAGCACCCCACCCCCCCCCCCCCCCGTCAACAATCGCGCAGCACCCCCCCGGTCAACAATCGCGCAACCCCAGGGCCAGTCCAGGACAAAATTGCCCGGGCCGATTTTTTTTCCCAGTCCGCCCCTGCTAGTGAGTATGCATGCAAACATGGCTTTGGCATGGTATACATACAGCCTTGTATGACAAGACAAGACGCAACAGTGCATATTTAAGATTTACTTTTAAATTAGAATTGTGGTTACAGTCTTTCAACTGTTATAGCAATACTTTCCATGTTTCATGTATTGTCACTGCAATCACACATTTAAAAAAAAAGAGTAGAAATTATACAAATAACAAAAAAATGTTTTTATTATTATATTTTAAAATTAATTAAAAAATAATTTCTCATAGCTCATCCTAACCCAAAAGAAGATCACTTAAGGTAATGACATGAGGATACCTTTTCCCAATTGAGAGAAGATTTTACATGAGTGATTCTGTTTCTCTGTTTCTCTAATCTGCAATAATGCAATATTCCCCAGCAAGTTGCATCAGCGGCAATCAGATGATGATGCAAGTTGTGTCATTATTGAAAAGGGTTGCAGGAAAATGACATCAGAGACTTCAGTCATTGGTTGGAACCAACAAGACCCTAGGGGTCTTTAAAACTTAACTTGATGTAACGATCAAGTTGTATGATCGAAATGTAATAATCCAAGTTTAAGAGTACACAGAAGAAGGCTACAAGTATTAGTCAAATTATATGAGAATATGTACACACTTATCTAATGAAATCAATGGCTCTGCAATTCAATTTGTTTTAATAAACTTCTGTTTCTAACAGATCAGATTACAGATAACATATCTGAGTTGTTTCAACTTTTGGAGCATGGCTGAAAAACCTGCTATTTTAAAAATGCTGTTATTACGGGTGTATCTCATCTCTTCCATCTTGTCAACCTCTCTCCACTCTATTCTAAGCAATGCTCACATCGGGGCTACTACCATAAATCACATTTTAGCCAGAGGTGGCATGGAAGCTAGCCCGCTGCTATGGGGGTTAGCTTGAAACCCATCCATAATTTCCCGGGACGCAGGGTGAAGAGCGTGGGCGAGCTAGCTTGCTCCCGCTGAAGTGTCCCGGCGCTACAGGGGGCACATGTTTACTGACAGCCCCACAGAGGCTGCAAACAATCACCTGCTAGCATGAGTACCTTCAGGGGCCTTTCCTGTTACATTAATGCATGGGGCCCTTGTCTCATTATTCATCTCCGCTTTACACCAGGGGGGGAAACTACTGCGATGGGAGCCACCATGGAGGCTACAAATGGCTACTGGGTCATCTTTAGCACTGCAGGTGCTAGCACGCGCCCAGAGGGAACACGCGCCCCCATACTGGGCCCTCTGTAATTTGGTATAATGTAAATTAAAGAGCATCTGCATGTTTGGCCTGAATTAAAATAATTAAAAGCGACAACATAAGGTGTGTCGTTTAGATGCAGACCTTTTATGATTGGTTTTTACAATGCTCTTGCCATAGCATGTGCTAAAACAACTGCCGTTCCCACGGGACTTGGTGTTTGTCTTCATAGACTCCAGAGCAAAAGACAATTTGATTAGCATCTCTTACTGTTTTTCTCAAGGTGATTGACTGGTCTAAATATGTGTTTGTCAACTTCAAGTCCACATTTACATTTTCTGGACACTATTGTATATAAGTGTATATTAAAGTGTTAACAGTGTCCAAATAACTCTAAATGAAGTCTTTCTAACTCAGAGTATGTTCCCCATTCTAAAGTGAGGTCTTGCTCATAACTAATTTACTTAGTAGTTTATAGCACTAATGTGCTATAAATTACTAAGTTTATAGCACACTACTCCTGCAATTAACAGACCCTATTCTTATTTAAGTGTCATTAAGGGAGAATGGCTATTGTTGTGGTAATACCACATTATAAGGCCCATATTGAGAAAAGCATATTAGATCCTAATTCATGTACAACAACGTCCTTACTTACTATCAATTATCAGTAATTAGGAGGTTATTGAGGGTTAATGGCCTAGTAGTTGTAGAATATGGTCATTCAGAATAAGGCATTAATAAATGCTTTCTAATGACTAATAAAACGCCAATATGCTACTTATATGCATGCTAATAAGCAACTAGTTAATGGTGAATACCTGTACCCTAATATAAAGTGTTACCAAAAGTTCAATAGGAATAATAATATTATTTCAGTCAGGACCACTTTTGTCAATATAATCTTTATTCTAAAGCAGAATATACATGCAGAATAACGTTTGCAGAATATTACATTTGGCGGTATGGCTCTGTTCTGGGAACTCCTTGCCCTTCCACGTGCCTACGTGGAAAGCCTTAAGGCAGGGGGAGCACTCCTCCCTGCCCTTCCATGTGCCTACATGGAAAGGTTTAAGACAAGGAGAGCGGCAGCAGAGACCCCCCGGGGTACAGAACAGAGCAAGCATCAATGACAATCAGAAAAAGACATTGATTAATTAGATACAACATAAAGGAGGAGCTGGGGTGGAGGTGGGTTGCAAGCTAGCAGAGGAAGCAGCGAATGTAGGCAGGCTGAAGCAGCTTTAAATAAGGCGCCAAGAATGATGTTTGCCAATGGGTGTTTGAGGGGGAGTCAGCTGAGGTGTCAGCTGACTGTGTATGGTATCCAATGGGAAGCTAGGGAAATCAGCTGACGTACGTCTATAATGATACTACGTATTTGAAGCGCTCTGCATGCGTAACGTAAACCTAACGCGGCAATATGACTACTGTGATATCTGTACTGAGCCGAGCCTGACTTCGTGGCCTGCCTGAACTAACGCTATGCTCAATTTCAGTCAGGACCACTTTTGTCAATATAATCTTTATTCTAAAGCAGAATATACATGCAGAATATTACATTTGGCGGTATGGCTCTGTTCTGGGAACTCCTTGCCCTTCCACGTGCCTACGTGGAAAGCCTTAAGGCAGGGGGAGCACTCCTCCCTGCCCTTCCATGTGCCTACATGGAAAGGTTTAAGACAAGGAGAGCGGCAGCAGAGACCCCCAAGAACCATACCAGGCAACCTCCCTTCCATGAGCTACATGGAAGTGCCGTTAAGAGGAGCCAGCAGCGCAGACATATTATTATATATTTATTTAAGAATAAATATGGACATAGCCGATCATTAATGCAGACTCTAGTTTAAGTAACTGCTGAGATTAATTAAGGAACCCTGAGGGGTATGCTAGAAGTATGTTTAAATATTTTGTTCTTACTTTTGGCGGTGTGGCTCTATTCTGGGTCCTCCTTGCCCTTCCACGTGCCTACGTGGAAAGCCTATAGGCAGGGGGAGCACTCCTCCCTGCCCTTCCATGTGCCTACATGGAAAGGTTTAAGACAAGGAGAGCGGCGCACACCCCCAAAGAACCACACCGGGCAACCTCCCTTCCATTAGCTACATGGAAGTGCCAGTAGCGCAGCATATTATTATTTATAAAGAATAATCATGGACATAGCCGATCATAATGCAGACGCCATTTTAAGTAACTTGGCTGAGATCAAGTAAAGAACCCCACGAGCATATTTAAATTATTAGGGACCGAGCCAGTGAAACTGGAAGGTCCCTATTGAATGCTTTGTTTATTATTATTCCTATTATTAGGGACCGAGCCAGTGAACTGGAAGGTCCCTATTGAAATGCTTAGTTTATTATTATTATTATATTCTTTTTGGGCCTCTTTGCACCATCTCAACGTATATGAAAACTTTTATATGCCAAGGTTGTCGGGGCTGGTAAAACCTTTATATTCTATGCGTCACGTTCATGTCGCACACTTGGACAACCACTAGGTGGCACTGTTTTTCAGCAATCCGTAACGCTCATAACACCGCCATACTTTGTGCCGGAAGAGGAGCCAGCAGCATAATAACTGATACCTCTAAGCAGACACTAGTTGAAGTACATGCTAGTATAGCTAGAAGGTCCCCCGGAATTTTTGTGTACATTTATGAATTTAGCCAGCAGTTACAGGGCACTCCTTGCTTTTTTGAGCATCGAGAATGCTTGCGCCTCAGGCCGGAGGTATCGTTCGTGCCCATCTACCCATAGCCTTAAGAGTTGAGACGGGAGCTACCGATGCTGCAGTTGTTACCGCTCCTATCCGGAATGAATGAGGAGTGTAGCGCTCTGGAGGAAGCCCGCAGGTTTGGCGGAGTAGGCGAAGACGTGGGGCAACCAAGCATGGGACATGGAATTTCCTTCTTCCGTGGCAAAGAGAGGCTCCTGGTTGCTGGCTCGGGGACGACTTTTCATGTATTGAGTCATAGAAGACAGGGGACAAAAAGCAGAATTAGATCGAAAATTATGACTGAGGATCCTTTCCTATCCCCATCAGTCTTTGAATGCTTGAGTAATAAGGAAAAGTGGTGAGGATTAATTGATACGTCAGCAATAGTGAGGTCATGCGAAGGATCAAAAGATCCTGTGCGTGTAGTAAATTCGCCACCTCTGAGAAATCCATAGAAAGTGGTGAGACATTTTCCAAAAATATTGACCAAGCACCCGCCCCTTAAGTATGTGATTAGTTTTTTCACGAGTGTAAGAGTGAAGGGAAGACGAATATCATTGCCTTGAGGTTTGTCTTTCTTAAGGCCATTAAGCAGAAGACGGACGGATGGGTTCCCGAGCAGGCTGATGGTGGATGGATCCAGGCAGCGCAGATGGAACTGAATACCTGCGACTAGGCCTTTAATGGAAGATGGCTACATTTTTTTTTTTTTTTTTTGGGATTCAAAACGATGAACTAAAAAGGCACATACGATGGAAAAATGACGGGCAGAACTTCTGCAGAGAGGTGGCACAAAAGAGGTGAAATAAGACCATGCAGATTCGTACATCTTTAAGTAGATTAGCCAAGCCTGATCGCATATAGTGAGCAGAGAAGCATGTATGATTGCATGATGTGTTTAACTAACACCGTTTGGGAGAATGGGGGGCAAGGCAGGCTGGATGGCGCTGCCACCGGGCACAGCTGGCGAAATCAAACCGGGACAAGGAATCAGCAATTTGTCGTCCAATCCTGGAATGTGAGCTGCTCTAATAATGAAATACCCAACACGGATAACCAAGTGATGCGTCTTACGAAGCCATTAATAAAAGAACACCTTGTTCATATGTTAACGGTTGCCTCATGTCATGAAAAGGCTTATTTTCTCAAGCCCCTGTTGGGGAGGCGGCTTTGTCTCGGCACACTGACTTGGGATGCCCGTCTCCGCAATAACTGCAAGCTGTTACGAATAAATGACAGCATATGTATCAACAGCTGTAATATCCTCACATAGCCACGAGGGAACCGAAACGAATGCATAAGCTGTAATATCCCCACATAGCCACTAGGAAACAGAAACAAATATAAGCTGTATAACCGCACCTGGCCACCAGATGGCAGCACATGATACACTGGGGGCAGGCGCTCAACTCTAGCCAGAGTATATACACGTCGTAGAGCCACGCACTATCGAGCGCACACAAGCAGGGGAGAACTAGCGGCAGCGTATCCATTAGATATCGAAACCAATAAAGTGAGTTAAGCGATCCTGTGTCGGCGGCCTTCTTCCTCAAGAACATCACAATCAAGCATGAATATATTTATAACTATAGAAGCTGCACACGTTTCATTGAAATTGAAGCACATGGGAGTCACTGGTTGAGTCACGTTGGTTTCTTCGGTTTGGGGTTTTGAAGGGGTTGGCCTACAGCCACAGATCAAGGGCACAGTTTGTGTGAGTGAGAAAAGGAGCTGCAAATTGAGCAGGGCAGCTTGGTGTCCTGTGAAATGCCTGCTAATAAGAGCCAGGTCGACTACTGACCAGTCTTTGGTTGAATCTTTGTATGAACATGAAGCTTTAGCATAAAATGATTTGTGGTATTCGAAAAAATAAAAATGTTCCACCATAGACAAGGCCATATCCGAAATGATGGGTAGGCATGTGTCCAGTTCGGCTCTACGGGTAGATATTCCCTGTTTTAGACAGTCTGGGGACACACTCTTTCAGCATCACTGACATATCTTCACAGTCCACGATACGTCTATCGCTAATCTCAAAGGCGAGCAGGATTTTATCAAGTTGACGTCATTACCTAGCCTGGCAAGCCAGACCCACATCAGAAAGATGTAAGGTCTGGCTCAGCTCCATTGGCAGTGTGGGCGCGATAAACGGTTGTCTTTCAAGTTCCCTCTGCACGCAATAGGATAGCGCTACAACCAATCAGAGCAACGAAGAAGTGACGTAGTCAGAGCGACGGCTCTGACTACGTAATTAATCAAAACTCAGAATAAATATTTATTTTCGAGGAAAGACTTCAGTGCTGTTCTTTTCTCAAATAAAATGTTAACTTAAAGTCTTGAAGAGTCGCGGCCAAAGCCGAGTGGAGAGACAGCCGTTGGCCAGCAGCAGCAGCAGCCATTGTTTACCTCTAACACAGAACCGTCGCATTTCTGTCGTCATGGTAGCCCGGCTTTCGACTCCGCCCCTCACGCTGTGATTGGTCAGACATACAAGACACACTTGGTGTTTCCAGCACCAAAAAGCGGACGGAGCCGTGCTAGACCTACCTAGCTGCCAAATAAATTTGCTGCCGCTAGGGGGTGTCTAGAGTTCTAGGCTAGTCATTACCTGCAAGGATTTGGCTTCTGAGATGTGGGGAAACTGCAGCGGCCGGAGGAAAGAATGGGACCGCTGTGGAGATTGGAACTGCGCTTCCCAGCGTTCTCCGCGGGAATGTGGTGCCGTCGAAACGTGTTGTGGTGACGTCATCATTCGGCGCCGCACCTGTTGGACCGTGCGTTGGACCTGCGAACGGTGACCCCTCTTGCCCACTGGATGCGTTCGTCAACGCATCCCATTGACTTTGAATGGGGCTGAGCCGCAATGCATTGTGGCTCCGTCAGTCAAGTCGGCTCCGTCAGTTGCGTTGAAAAGTTGAGAACATTTTATCTTTTCAGGCCAAAATGGATCCGTCAGCCAATCAGAACGACACCCCCTCCGTCAGACACGCCTTCCGTCTTCCGTTGACGGTTGAATGCAGTGGGTAACAGGCGTGAGGAGCCTGTCGGACCATGCGCTGGACCTGCGGACAGTGAGGGGGGAAACATGCCTCCAGTTGATGAAGACGGGCCGGCTGAATGTGTTGCACCGGACTCCAGGACTTAAATCCTGGAATCAGCTGGGTAGGCGGAGCTGGCTGCTTCGTCTGGGACTCGTGCTCTTTTGGAAGGCAGCGCGGCGGCTGGAGCTGGGACTGCGGCGGAGTTTCGGGAGCCGTGTTTCCTTTTCTTTGCAGATTTTCTAGGAACAGAATAGTTGGAGAGAAATGCGGATGCCGTTTCGCTGCGGATATCTCCTTAAACAGCGCAAACAGCTCCTCGTGAGAAGCCCCGCTGGAGCAGTAATGCAGTTTTTAAGCAACGCTTCTAGGAGTTTAGGCACTGGCCAATCCTCAATGCTGGAGTATTTGGATTTTTACTTGCCAAACGAGAGCTCCGGCGGATGGGAATGACGCTCTCTTCGCTGGCTTCCTCTGCCTCGGATAGTTGCTGAGACTCCGTGATGCCGTCGACCCGCCATGAATCCTCGTCGTAGATAGACATGGTGAGCAGTGAGGTAAGTAGAAATACGTACACGATGTTACGAAGTATGGGGCTAGGCAGGAGAGGCATGCGAGATCCAGGCGAGGGGCTAGGCAGGAGAGGCATGCGAGATCCGGCGAGGGTCGGCAACGGGAGAGCAGTCTGGAGAAAAGAGCTGGAGAGTCTAGTGCGCACATGTAGACAATCTTGCAAGCTAGCAGAGGAAGCAGCGAATGTAGGCAGGCTGAAGCAGCTTTAAATAAGGCGCCAAGAATGATGTTTGCCAATGGGTGTTTGAGGGGGAGTCAGCTGAGCTGTCAGCTGACTGTGTATGGTATCCAATGGGAAGCTAGGGAAATCAGCTGACGTACGTCTATAATGATACTACGTATTTGAAGCGCTCTGCATGCGTAACGTAAACCTAACGCGGCAATATGACTACTGTGATATCTGTACTGAGCCGAGCCTGACTTCGTGGCCTGCCTGAACTAACGCTATGCTCAATTAGTGACATTTTTAAATTTTAAAAAAATGTGTTCTCAAAATTGGTACCAATCAGTTGTGATATGTATATATACCTGTACGAAGAACTGAATACAGTCCTTCATGATCAAAAAAAAAAAAAGTGAAAAAAAAGATTTGATAAGCAAAAGTGAAACGTGACTTTCGTGTTGTTCACATTTCTTTTTAAGATTAATGACATCTAAGAACATATCCTGAAATGACCTCACATCACTACGGCGTCAAGAACATAAAAATAAAGAACCTCTTCCTCCCGGGGGGGGTCGCATGCACTTCAAAATGACAGACGAAGGTAACTATGAATGACGACAATAACGTTGACCTTTAGTAGTATGACAATCTTATGAACAAGAGGACATAATAAGGCAACAAGCAAGAGGAACAGGAACAACCATATATGGACAAGTTTCTTCCCGGTGACATTGTGCTGGTGGCTCTCATAATGTAAAAGGAAACAGCATCATCATCATCATCATCATCATCATCATCATCATCATCATCATCAGGCCTATACTGTCTCCATCCGTAGGGCCCTTCGACAGCATACATGTCTATGAAACCCCCCACCTCTTCACTCATGCAGCTCTAGGGCAACCTAGAGCTGCATTCCTTCTGAGAACGAAGAAAATGTTCTTGCATAATCCCCCCCACACACACACACACACACACACACACATCCTGCCTACCTGCTGTGTATTGTACATTTCCGTACCCACTTTTCACTTTAAGCTCTTCTGTCACCCTGAAATCCCTTTATCTGGGACAACCACATGTGATGTCATTTAATCACAAATTATTTTTAAATGCGTGTAGCCATTGTTGTTTTTTTCCATTTTTTGTTATTCTGAATGTAAGGATTCACATGCATGTGAAGACAGTGAGACGTACATTTGACTCCTGCTGTACATGTAATAGGAATTAAAATATTCATCAGTGGCATGATGGCTCTTGATGGAAATGGTATATATGGATATATGGATTCATATGAGCGAAAAGCATACCCATGTTGAGAGATTCACAGGACATTTACTGCTGTGCCACGAGCAGATTTGTATCAATATTTGGAGGTTACGTTTTCCAATAAACATATTAGTCACACAAAATGGTTCTGTGTGTGCATGTGCATGCATGTGTGTGTGTGCGTGCCTCTCTCTCCGTCCGTTTATATGAAACTGCAAGGTCAAGTAAACAAAATGCGCCAGTCCTTTGATTTGTTAAGAGCTTTGTTCTCTTGCCAAAGAACCCCAGTGGGCTACATTTGAAGAAATAGGTGAGAGAGGAAATCCTGCTGCAGCCCCAGAAAATAAAATAAAAGGTGTCTGACTCGATTGTGACTCGAAAGGCTTGTGAGAGGGGAGCAAAGTCAGGGCTACGCAAGATAAAAAACTTGGAGGATGTCTTCAAGAGGACAGGTTGAGCCTTGCCCTTTAGCTTAAAAGGAATCGAGCCTAGGCGCACTGATGAATAATTTAGCATTTCATATCAAGTTAATTCTCTTTATCCGTCTCAGCCGTTTACAGGCGAACAAATATCCACTTAGGAGGCACACTTCTGAAAGTCTGCACGTCGGCATGTCCACGTTGCAGGCTGGGTTAACGACGGATGTTGCTGCACAAGCGTATTTCCCCGGTGCGGTGCTCCGAGGTCACCAGCGTCGCATGTGGTTCAGGAGCATAAAAGAACCATTACAGACATGTTTCTCTTTCGCCTCCTCTTTATCATCTTTTTCTTATCCTTTCTCCTCTTCTTCCTCTTCCTTCTTTTTCTCTGTATCTTTGTTGTCCAATTATTTATAGTACAGCTCCCCTTCCTCTTTTCTCTCATTTAACTGCTCTTCTATCTCCTATTCTTCCTTCTCTTCTTACTCAAAATCCTCTTTCAAAGTTATCCCTCCTCTCTTTTTGACACTTTCTCCTCTCTTGCAACCTCCTCCTCCACCAGTCTACTCTACTACCCCTCTGAAGGACACAATCACATAGTGAGAGGAGGTGCCAGCCTCCTTTCACTATGTACTGCTCCTCTAGCCAGAGGTCTGCATCAGGAGGAAGCATCTTGTGACATGAGTTATCCCATCCTCTTCCCTCCTCTCCTTGACAATGCTCTTCCTCTTCCCATCCACTTAGGTTCTCCTCTCCCTTCTCCACCCA
Organism: Merluccius polli; assembly: GCA_030340625.1. Lineage (NCBI taxonomy): Eukaryota > Metazoa > Chordata > Actinopteri > Gadiformes > Merlucciidae > Merluccius > Merluccius polli. Next base: position 113,202 of record JAOPHQ010006566.1, read on the forward strand.
TTGCTGCTTCTCCTCCCTCTCTTGTCCAGACTCCTGGTGGTGGAAGTGCTGGTCGTTATGGTGGGAGGTCGACAGGCCAACTGTCTCCAGAAATTCAGACCAATTCTCCATCTTGTTGTGGGGGCCAGGTCGTATTGGTTGGTTGAGTATCCATCTTCTGAATAAATGTGGTCATTGTCTGACATACGTTATGAGAACAGTGAGGAGGTGCCAGCCAGCGCATCCTGCTCCTCTACCCAGGAGTCTGTACCATTCACCTCATCCGAGATGTCCGTTTTTTCCTCCACCCATTGCCCCTCCTCCTCCTCCCTCTCTTGTCCAGACTCTTGGTGGCAAAGTGCTGGTCGTGATGGTGGGAGGTGGACAGGCCAACTGGCAGGGAGCCCAGGCTGGTGTCTCCAGAAACACATCCAGATCAATTCTCCATCTGGATGTTGGGCTTCAGGTTGTTGGAGCTGGTGGACCTGTCTTCTGAATCATGTTGGCCATAGTCTCTCTCTATATATATATTTATTTATTTATTTAAAAAAAAAAATTATTATATTTTTTTTATATCTACAATTCAAAAGAGCTTAATGAGCACAGAAAAATATATAATTTCTCTATTAAAATATTTGTTGTTTTTTTTAATTAAAAGTGAAAGTACACTGATTGACTTAAACATCAACACTTACAATCTGTAGCCATACTATTCTGGCAGCAGAGACACGAAAGGACGCTGCAAAATGTCCCTTGGGGTCATCCTTAGACGAGGGTCCATTATCAGCATCCCTTTCAGTGACTAAGAATTCCACGAAGACATGCTCGTCTTCCTCTGGATACATACTGCACTTGGAAACAGTGTCAATTAAATTACACCTCTCAATCGTATTTCTGTAATATTTCAGTTATTTGTCAACTGTTATGTAAAATATCTACTGAAGCTAGACTGTCTATGAGCATTCTATATCTACATTGCAGATGTTTTACTTTGCGTCACCAGCCATGATGTGGAGAGCTGAGATCGTTAGTGGTGAAATACCAGTGAGACTGGATACCGTTGTTTAACAGGTGCTCAGAGGGAACACCTGTTTGTGTCCATGATGACTGTCAGCTGGAGAGACAACGCAGCAACACATTAGCCTCCATTTTTCACAATGTCTCCACAACGCTTTAGATGTGTGTGTAATGTGTTCCCTCTATAAGGGGAAGACTGTGGTTTAGTTTCACTGACCAGTTCATATTCAGAACGACATAGATACAGGTGGTCTCCCAAAAACAGTGAGGCAATGACACGATGGCCTCTGTGATGGGCAAGCCCAACACAACCTCCGCAGCCCTAAGGGGTGAAGAGAAATACACACATAGTACATGTTTCCACAATACTATGCATCAGAACCCTTTGACAATTTCCATAAGTAACATTTACAGTACAAAGTAAACCAACCTCAGCAGAGGGTCTGACCAGGCGACAGTAGAACTCACCTGTATTACAGGGTGTGGAAGGTTTCGCCGAGCACTACTTTGGAGATGGGGATGGCCAACCCAAAGTCAATGAGTTTGACCTTTAGCAGCTGGTCTTGCTGGTTGAGAAACATGATGTTGTCCGCTTTAAGATCGGTGTGGATTATCCCCTTTGCCTTCAAAGCCTGCAAAGTCTACAAAGGTAGAAATGACGGTCCTTGTGTTTTGTAATTAATGTCGGACATATTTCTCACTTATTGTCATCAGTGCTTACAAATACCTACAATTATTAGACCAATACAATATTTACCTGTTTGCAATGACACATATTTCCAGAAGGCTCAGAGGTTGGAGGTTGGCATTCCAACAATCAAAAAGGCTGATGTCAGCAACTCGATGACCAGACAGGTGTGCACAAAGTGCTCAAACCAGCGTGCAATGTTGCACTTGTCCAGGTGCAAGGCCTTGATTATTTTCAGAATCGCAATCTGTAGATAGTCACAAATAAGTTAATAGAAATATATATTCAACAGCTCATGTTGATTTTAGTAGTACATGGAGAAAAAGTAGCAAGAGCGTCAGGTACTATTTAAATAGCAAAAGGCTAAAAATATTGTATTATTGTATGGTTATTTTATGTATAATTGTATTACTTCATCGTCTTCATCCATAGACATGGAGATTGTGGCGTGTATGTGTAGTGTGTGTGGTTGCTAGCTGGTCTACAGCCTCACCTGGCCTGAGTCAGACTGATTAGACTCTGGCTGGGTGGGGCTGCACACCTGTGGTGCAGAGCAATCTCTATTGTATGAAAGATGGCATTAAATACTAAAATGATCAGCCAATCAATTGTCAAGTGATGTAACTACCAGGTGATTAGTAGGTGTCAAGGACACTTGGGAGGGAGACACTTGGGAGCGACATACAAGATTATCCATTTGAAGGTGCTAGCCTGACAGGAAGTGATGCAATCTCTCACTGTGAGGGCATCAGAAGATAAAAGAAAACACACCATTCATGGGGCACAGAATGACTTGGGAGTAAGCCAGAGACATCTGGTCTTTTAAATATCAAAGAGGACATTAAGGACAACTAGAATTATTCATTTGGGTAGCCCCACTGGCTAGACTCCTTTGGACCCCATTGGGTAGACTCACAAAGCATTATCAATGATGCTTTGTGAGTCACTTCCTGTAGGGTGAGAGCCCCCAAATTGATAATCTTACATGTCCTTGAGGCCCTCTTTCATATAAAAGAGAACCCAGGTCTTTAGCTTACTCCTAAGTCATTGTAGGCCCCCCTTAATAGTGTTTTTTTAATCTTCTGATTACCTCCCAACAACCATCTGCATCACTTCCTATAGGGCTACAGCTGCAAAATTCATAATCTAATACATCCTTGATGCCCTCTTTCATATAAAAGGGAGCCCAGGTCACAAGCTCACTCCCAAGTGAACTTGACCCCTAGAGATCAACTACAAATTGTACCACTTCCTGTAAGGCTAGAGCCTCCAAATTGATAATATTACATGTCATTGAGGCCCTCTTTCATATAAAAGAGACACCAGGTCTTTAGCTCACTCCCAAGTGTGCTTGACCACAAGAGGTATGTATGCTTATGTATGCTTTACTTCCTGGTTAGATACCCAAATGGATTACTTTGTGTGGGGCTAGCGTCTCCAAATTGATCATTCTAGTTGTCCTTAATGTCCTCTTTTTAAAACCTATTTAAAACCTTACTCTTACTCCGAAGTCATTGTGCCCCCATGAATGGTGTGGTTTTTTTAATCTTCTGATGACCTCTCAGTGAGGGATAACATCGCTTCCTGTCGGGTTTAGAGCCACCAAATGGATAATCATGTATGTCCTTGAGACCCTCTTTCATACGAAACAGACCCCAGGTCTCTAACTCGCTCCCAAGTGTCCTTGACCCCTAGGTCACCTGCTAATTACATCACTTCCCGTAGGGCTACAACCCTTGTTGATAATTTTATAGTCTTTAATGCCCCACAAAAACACGTCGGTTTACCAGAGGGTTGCGGTAGCAATGCGCCTAGTCTGTCAGAAATCCCCAAAAGAAATAAAAAGAAATACGTCATCTCTGGGGCTCTTAAATTATACATTTTTATTGAAAGAATATCATCAAACAGTTACATAAAACAATACAACATCTCAGATAACTACACAACGCAAAGACAATGATTCAAACAATATGCAAGCTACATGGTTTCAGCATCCACAGCAACCACCATAGCAATGATAGAAAACATTGTATTAACTAACAAACTAAACTTCATATACATTCACTGAACACTGCACATTTCTGGCTCGAAATGTTATCAAAATGCATTTTAATGACGAAACTATCTTAAAATATTGCATTTTCCACTGTGAGTGTCACAGTGTGTGTTTCTCTTTCTCTGACAACACATTTGTGGCTGAGAAGAAAAAAAGACGATAATTTACAAAGTAGGTTTGAAATGTCAACTATCCCCTGGTAATGTAAGCATAAGTGTTATAACTTTTACAACAATTTAGAATGTGACCAATTATGGGGTTACAGTGGGTCACCAGTTAAAATGCAATTTGTTTTGCAGAGATATTTAATAGAGATGGCTTGGCAAGTATGGCCTTCCTATTGGAATCTGGTAGGCTTACACAGTGAGAATTATTTTTATTTAGTGGGGGCTTAATGTCTATCTCCATGCATTAGAATAACATGGGAATCTTATAGCAATTGTTTTATTGTAACCCTTTTTCACTGAATAGTTGAATACTGATATATGGGACACTACCAGCACATCGTCGTCATGAAAGCTTTTTTCTACCCTTTTTTATGTAACCTGTGAACCAATAATAAGGCTACATCGAATCCATTCGAAGATCATGGGAAGATCTTACAGTGTGCAAAAAAAACACATAAATGCAAGCTTTTCAAAACACAATTGCAAACGTCTTGCTTACACAACCCGTTGTTCTGGGAGAGAGATTGCATTAGTAATCTTTGACAGACATGCAGCATACAGGGCAATAAGTCAATGGAAATAAGACATGCCTGTCTCATTTGAATTAAATCATGTATTTCTTGAATTAAGTAATATATCTCAAAAAGCTGAAAAATAGATAAGAGTCTTCCTTTCAAATAGGAGACAAACAGCTCATTGCTAACAACCGCGACCCCCCCCCCACTCTATTTTTAAACAGCCTCAGTAGTAGCAAGGCAAAGAGGAACATCTCTTCAAGCCGCCAGGAACACAGGCTTAAAAAACGGATATATTGGCTACAAAGAAGCAAGGCTATCTAATATTAAGGTGCGATTATCTACCGGGGAAGCTGTTTAAATTACATCTCCCTATTTATCTCCATCTCATTCTCTCACACTGGCTCTCCCTCTCTGTCCATGTCTTTGTGCATTGTAATAACGCGCTTATGAACCAGATCACGTTCCCTCGACCTGCCTGCTCAGTCAGTTATGAAAAAGAAAAAAGATATAATGCCAGAAAACTTTTTTGTGTGTCCAGTCCAGAAGTGGGGGATGTAGATTATTTGCAATTAATAGGATGAAGGTGGCTTTGAAGAGAAAACCGCACAATGCGGACAATGCGGACAAAAGTGAAGTCAGGCAGGGAGGGCATACGACTGTGGGACCAAAACGCAAGTCTAGCAGGTTTCTGTATAGGACCTCGATGATGACTACCATGAAATCGCTCAACCTGTCAGTGGGGTCCTGAAGCGATGGTGTATGTGTGTGTGTATGTGGGGGGGTGGGTGGTCCCAATCTCAAGCAATTTTCAACCTCAGTGTGTACACACTGTTGCCATCAAAACAGCATGCAGTACACACAAGACAATCCCTGTGTCATCCAAGCTTCACTCTGCCCCTCCAGCCCTAGGAGTGTGTTTTTGTGTCTCACAAGAGTCTTTCTGTGTTTTGTCAATGCCTCAACCTGTGAAGCTTGATCAATTTCAATTAAAGTGAATGAGGGAATTTCTTGTAATTGCAATTAGGTAACACAATGATTCGTCTGTTTGTCTGTGGTACTAATTGAAATTGATAGCGAAATGAGAATGTGTTTTCACTGGTTAAAATGCATTTTATTATGACTTTTTCTGAAAACTTTTCATTAGTAAAAATGTACTTTCTAATATCAAATTTAACTTGTAAAAAGAAAAGTACAGGCTCAAGTGCCGTAGAATTAGTCCCAGTTTGAATCATGTAAAGAATAAGCTGTGAACACACAACACAGTAGAGGATGCACAGTTTACTGCAGTAGTGGGGGAGCTAAACAGCACTCTATGTCTCCCTCACCCACACGCACATTATACACAGTGGGTCAATATCACAACTTAATGTCTGCTCTCTTTTGTACATGTTGTAGTGTCCCCCCCCCCCAACTCCCTGTTCCACGTGATATATTCACCACTTCTCATGATGCACCGTGATGTTTATTCATGCGCGGAGCCAATCCCTTCCTGTCCATACTTTCCATCAATTTTATGATGTCCCTCTCCTCAGTGTTGTGACCAGCACATGACCATCACGTGACGCCAGGACAGCAGGGTGGTCCCGCAGGATAACTCTCCCGCAAGGTCGCGCTTTATTTCTTATTGATTACCCCGCAGATCCGTCGTACGGTCCAATAAAGTGCAAGGGGCCAAGGACTGCTTATCACAATCCCAGAAACTCATAAAGACTGACTTGCTCTCCCCGTGTATTAAGGTATATAGGCTTTTATGTTTGAGGAAGTAATACAGCAATGAGTGGAGCCTTGTTAAAATACTGGATTGTTTTGGCCCTGGCACGGTATCATTTATATGTTGTGTTGGTTTCCTTGTGGCAGATTTAAAAGTACACTGCACACGGTTTGAAAGCAATTTGTGTAAATGCAGCTGACCTATTTAAGTAAAAATGTGGATGGTTTGTGTTTGATTGTTCCAGTCGGGGGAACATTTCCTAGCTAACAAGACTTTTTGTTGCCTATGTAACCAGGTTGAAATTATATCTTTACTTTTATGTTTTAAATGTCACCAAATCCTGATGAATATTGTTTTCTATATGTTTTAGATGTCTTTGTTTGCCTATATTTATGCCTGAATGTTGTATTCAGACCAAAGTGTTAATACCTGTACTGCCACTTTAAGAGGTCGCAGGCTTTGTGCCGTCATTCAGGTGCTTCTCTCAGTTCGCGCCAGACTAGCTGAGAGGAAGTGATGTATTATTTTTGCTCGTCATTTTTGAACATTTATTTCGGGTTTTGGACAATGCAAACCTTGTTTTATGCATGTATAAATGTTAGGTTTTAGGTTGTGAACATGCAGTTAATGTGTCAATTGAATATAAACCTTGTAAACAGACTTTTTGCAAGTTAAAGTAGACATGTTTCCACATGCTAGTCTACAGGGTTTTCTGTATTGTTGCGAATTAATAATAACATATGTAGCCAGCAGGCTGTAGTATCTACACATAGCCATAAAGGAGTAGAAATAAATATACAAGTTGTATTAACTGCACCTCAACACAAGGTGGCGGCATACATAATACACTGGGGGCGGGCGCTCAACGCTAGCCATTGTGCGTCATGGAGGCCACGCCTCCTGCCCAGAGACCATCCGGGCGGAAACATCCGGTTAGAATCAGAACTCCCAGGCAGCGCATCGGGACAGATGCAAAGCGAGGGGGCTCTCCACGCGGCGTGACTTTTACTATACCCCTCCATTGTTACGTAGATATAACTAAAGCTAAACAAATAAAGTGAGTTAAAGCGTTCCTGTTGTCGGCGGCCTTCTTCCTCAATGAACACCTCACAGTATGTTTAACTGCTAACAGGAGCTTGAGACCTGTGTGCTGTGTGGAGGAGACTGCATGTTACAGAGCCTTATATGTTTTTCTGTTTTGTACAGACAAATCCACCGTCCTGCATTCATTAAAAGAGCAACCAGCAGCTGATCGTGGTCCGAGTCCTTCCTTCATTCAGCACAACATAGAACACAACGCAGAACTTACAAGGGTTAGTGGACGTGCATCCAACCTGATCTGAACTGTTAAAGGCAGTGTACGCCCGTTACACCTAGTTACCAGTCACAGGATAAAAAAAGAAAAACAGGTCTCAACTACTACTTAAGGAGGGAATGTTCTAGTATGCGTCTTCCTTGTCCTTTATAGTTGTTCTACTTTAAGTGCCTTTAGCTTTTAACTTTAACTTATAGCTTATAGAACGTGCTGCTTCTTTCGCGCTGTTTGGCTAGGTGCGTTGCTAAAAGGTGTCGTATTCCGGCGGCAATTAGTTCCGCCCCAATGCCATTCTAAACAGTAGGAACAAAAAAAACGGGAGGTTAACAAATTAAAAAAACTATACCAGGAAAGTATATGGTAACCATGTACTGTCCTGGTATTAGGGCTGTGCGATATATCGAATATACTCGATATATCTCCGAAATAGATTTGTGAGATATATAAAATTAGTATATCGTATGTATCGAGTATTTTATTTTATTTTACGTTTATTTCAAGCGGTAGCCGAGATTTGCCCTGGTTTCGTGTTTAAAACATTCTCCGGTAGCTTTCTCCCTCTCCCTCACGCAGTAACGTGAGTGACTGAGGGGTTAAAAAAAAAAAAAAACACTCGCGTGACACGTCACACACTCACCAACCAATCCCGCGCGATATGTAGTTCCGAAAGGGAAGGAAAACACCGGCGTAGACAGTGCGACCCACGCGAACCACGAGTTAAGGATGGAAGAACAGCTTGTTCCTAAAAGAACTAATAAAGGATCCGTGATATGGAGGTTCTTCGGATATCGGGAGGAGGACGTGGAGCAAGTTAAACCGATTTGCAAAGTGTGCAAAAAAACAGTGCTTACGAAAGGTAGCAGCACCACAAATATGTTCCATCACCTAAAAACCCACCCGGTACAGTACGAAGAGTCTGTTACATTAAGAACATCATGTACACCTGCAAAAACCCCTCCACCAGCAGCCCGTCAAATGACCTTAGCGGCATCGTTTTCAAAAACCACTCCGTATGAGAAAACATCTCAGAGATGGAGAGACATTACGGATGCCATTACCAATTTCATAGCTCAAGATATGATGCCAATAAATACTGTGGAGAAACCAGGCTTCCGAAAATTGATAAAAACTCTTGACCCCAAATACGAGATGCCTGGTCGGAGGCACTTCTCAGAGAAGGCAATACCCGAATTATACACCTCAGAGAGGCAAAAGTTGGCCCGTCGGCTGCAAGATGTGACTTATTTTTCTTCTACTGCGGACCTTTGGTCCAGTAGGACGATGGAGCCGTATCTCAGCTTTACCGTCCATTTTATTGACAACAACTGGGAGTTAAACAATGCGTGCCTACAGACGAGCTTTTTCCCGAAGGACCATACAGCAGAGCTCCTTGCAGAGGGCCTGCACGAAGTCCTGAAGGCATGGGACTTGCCCGTCAATCGTCAAGTCTGCCTCACCACGGACAATGGCGCAAACATTGTCAAAGCTGCCAGGCTGAACGATTGGGTGCGGCTGCAGGTGCTTTGGCCATCGGCTGCATCTGGCAATCGGTGAGATTATATGAAACTTTAACAATGTATATTAGCCTGATAGTCTAATGTTAAGCTTACAATTCCTAAATAAATGAATAAATAAATAAATTCATTGTGCAGCACACATTGTATCAAAATGAGTTTATAATATTTTAGTTTAATTTATTGCAATGGCCTACATATAGGCCTAAATAAATTGCTGCCTAAATTCGTTATTTGTGTAAATTAGATTATTTAGCCTTAATATTTATAAGCCTATAATGAATGTGTATTATGTTTTCATTCCTCAGAGAAAAGCATGAAAGATGCCCGTATTGACCGTGCTGTGGGGGTCTGCAAGAAAGTGGTGAGCAGCTTTTCTTTCAGTTGGAAGAAAAGGAGAGAAATGGCTGCTGTACAGAGAACACTAAACCTGCCTCCACATCAACTAATAAGTGAGTCTCCTACACGATGGGGATCCCGTCAACATATGATTGAGAGAATACTGGAGCAGGAGCAAGCCATCGCACAGGTTCTGGCTGCGAACAAGAGCTCTCGGCATCTTGTTCCAACATGGCAAGACATGGACGTTCTTGATTCCGTAAACAAAGCTCTGAAACCCCTTGTAGAGTTTACAGATGCTCTATCTGGGGAGGGTTATGTCACTGTGTCATTTGTTAAGCCTGTGCTTCATCTTTTTCACTCCAACATCTTGGCAGTTCAGGAAGGGGATACTGACCTTACCAAGTCAATCAGGGCCACTATCATGGACTATCTAATGGAGAAGTTTGATGATGTGGCCACCAATGATCTTCTGGACATGGCTGGCCTACTGGACCCCAGATTTAAAACAGCCTACATCGATGAGGACCGTGTGGAGGTCATTAAGTCCAGTGCTATAGAAGAGATGGAGTCACTGTCTGTCACAGGTGGTCAGCCAGATGACCCGTCAGTAGCAGAGCCACATGCATCAACAGAGCCCCCGAAAAAGAAGACCCTAGGGAGCTTCTTTAAAAAGGCACGAGCACCCTCCACTACAACCTCAGGCTCAAGCAAGGAGCAGCTGACAACAGAGTTGTCTACTTACTTGCAGACTGTTGATGCGGACAGTGAATCAGATCCATTGCTATGGTGGAAGGAGCATGAACAAATGTTCCCAAATTTAAGACATCTAGCAAAGAAGTACCTGTGTGTGCAGGCAACCAGTTCTCCATCCGAAAGAGTATTTAGTACCAGTGGGAATGTAGTCACTTGTCACAGAGCATCTCTGAAACCAGAAGCCGTAGATAGGCTTGTGTTCTTAGCACAAAAGCTAAAAAAATGAGCATTGTGTTCTCTCTCTCTCTCTCTCTCTCACACAAGGTTAAATGAGTTGGTTAAACTTGAGTTTGCACTTTAAAAAATGAGCATTGTTGTAGCCCCTCTCTCTCTCATTCTCTCTCTCTCTCTCTCTCTCTCTCTCTCTCTCTCTCTCTCTCTCTCTCTCTCTCTCACACAAGGTTAAATGAGTTGGTTAAACTTGAGTTTGCACTTTAAAAAATGAGCATTGTTGTAGCCCCTCTCTCTCTCATTCTCTCATTCGCGCTCTCTCTCTCTCTCTCTCTCTCTCTCTCTCTCTCTCTCTCTCTCTCTCTCTCTCTCACACACACCAGGTTAAATGAGTTGGTTAAACTTGAGTTTGCACTTTAAAAAATGAGCATTGTTGTAGCCTCTCTCTTGTTTTTGGATTTAATGCTTTGTTTGAATAAAAAAGGCAGTCTTATTTCAACTCAGTTGTGGTTAATCACTATGAAAATATGAAATGTTTTGGATGGATACCACCTGTGAAGTTAACCAAGAATGGTATATAATCTCCAGGGATTGTAGTGAAAACAGTAAAGGGTAAAAGTGTGATTTCATGGGGTCATTTAAAGGAGATTTCAAAATATCGAGATATATATCGTATATCGTGAAATTGAGAAAATGTATCGGGATATTCACTTTTTCCCATATCGCACAGCCCTACCTGGTATAGTTTGTTTAATTTGTTAACCTCCCTTTTTTTGTTCCTACTGTTTGGGGCGGAACTAATTGCTGCCGGAATACGACACCTTTTAGCAACGCACCTAGCCAAACAGCGCGAAAGAAGCAGCACGTTCTATAAGCTATAAGTTAAAGTTAAAAGCTAAAGGCACTTAAAGTAGAACAAATAAAGGACAAGGAAGACGCATACAAGAACATTCCCTCCTTAAGCAGTTAGCAGTGGACGAGGCATGTTTATCTTTTATTTACGTCTATGAAGAACGTGAACGATTGTGTTGTGTTGCATTCCATTGCATAGTTGGTGCGTGATGGGGATTTGCATACGACGTAAAGTGGTGAATATGTATATGTAAGTTAAGTTTGTACATTTACAAGTTAATATTGAGTTGTGGACTATATGTGAGGTGTGTGTAGTGGTTTTTGGTGTAAATGCAACACCTGTTGTGCTGCTGAAAAAACGGACATTTGCATATTGTCAATTGTATTTATTGATTTGAATTATTTTTCTCTTTAAACCCATTTCTCACGGGTTGGTTCGACCTGGAAAATAAATCCTGTTTTCTAACAAAGACCTCTGGCCTCGTGTGTACTACTTGGGAGCTACAGTAATATCATTGAAACAAACATGCTTCCTTTTACAGTACAGTTCCACCTTTCTTACAGGTAACTACTCTGTAAAACTCTGATATCACCCCGATAATTATCAGGGAGATATGGGAGTTTTTGCCAGATACCATGTTCAAAACTACACACCCTAATGGGTGGTAGAGGATTATAATCTACAATTACCAGGAAAGTATATGGTAATATCATTGAAACAAACCACGCTTCCTTTTACAGTACAGTTCCACCTTTCTTACACGGTAACTACTCTGTAAAACTCTGATATCACCCCGAAAATTACCCGATAATTATCAAGGAGATATGGGAGTTTTTGCCAGAGACCATGTTCAAAACTAGAGGATTATAATCTACAGTTACCAGGAAAGTATATGGTAATATCATTGAAACAAACCACACTTCCTTTTACAGTACAGTTCCACCTTCCTTACAGGGTAATTCACAGGGTTTTACCTGATAATGTTTTGGAATTACATTTGTAATTACTGGGTAAATACCAGTTAATATCTGCATACATACATGGGGGTTATTGGGTAAATTGTAACTACTGGGTAATTAGAAAGTAATTACTTAGTAAATAGTTGCAAGTTATCAAGTAAATACTGGGTAATTACCAGGTAAATATCAGAGTCATTACTACCCTCACTGTCACTACACAGGTTGATTGGTAATACATAATCTATAATTCCTGGATAAATACCTGGTAGTTTTCAGTATATATCTAGTAAATACTGGGTAACTTGTTGGTATTTACCAGGTAAATACCAACAAGTTTTTGTTTATGTTTTTACCATATCAGGTAACTACCAGGTAAATAAGTGGTAGTTACCAGGTAAATATCAGGTAACTACCAGGTAAATAAGTGGTTGTTACCAGGTAAATATCAGGTAACTACCAGGTAAATAAGTGGTTGTTACCAGGTAAATATCAGGTAACTACCAGGTAAATAAGTGGTAGTTACCAGGTAAATATCAGGTAACTACCAGGTAAATAAGTGGTTGTTACCAGGTAAATATCAGGTAACTACCAGGTAAATAAGTGGTAGTTACCAGGTAAATATCAGGTAACTACCAGGTAAATAAGTGGTAGTTACCAGGTAAATATGTAATGTAAATACTTGGTAATTACCTGGTAAGTACTTGGTAATTAGAAGGTAATTACATTTAATTACCTGGTTATTACTTAGTAAATACATCTTATTACCAGGTAATTAGCTGGTAATTACCGTACTGTAAAAGGAAGGGTTACCATATATATTAGTGGTGGGCCGTTATCGGCGTTAACGCGCTGCGATAACGCGAGACTCTTATCGCGCGATAAAAAAATTATCGCCGTTAATCTATTCTCAAAGTTGGGTTGGGAGCTGGGTCTATACTAGGGCTGTCAACGAATATTCGAAATTCGAATATATATTCGAATAGTTTTTAAAAACAGACATTCGAAGGTGAAAATTAATATTCGAATGTGGAAAAACACACTCGCGCCAGCCGCGGCGCGTTCTTTCTGCTTTGCGAGTGGGCGTAAACTTCAATTAATGTTATATTTGTTTCAATCACTGATTGAAGCCTGCCACATTTGGGACATGAGTCGGGATTGCTTGCACAAAACTCTTGATCAGCACTCAGCATTTGTTTATTGCTGTTGTTTATTTAAACCAGTATGCGCAGAGAGAGTGAGGGGGAGCGAGAGCGAGGTCTGCGGTCTTGGCCATTAGTTCCAGGGGTTGAAATAAGGCTGTTTTACTCGCCAAATGCGAGTACTTTTTGTATTTGTCGAGTAATTTATGAAGACCAGTAAGTAAGTAATCTAAAAATTCGGCGCGATTGCCGCGGACCCGCCAGCAACGGACCCACTAGCCGCGGACCCGACCGCGCAGCACCAGCGTAGCACCCCCCCCCCCCCCCCCCCCTGATTAGTTCATTTACTTATTGTGGGTAGGTAATATGTTGCCAAATATGTTTAAACTTAAATAAACGACCTATACAAGTAGTTATGTCTCGTTTGTCCTGTTATTGACGTAATGCGCGTCATTGACATAATGCGCAAAAAGCCGCAAATATAGATATTCGAATATATTCGAATATGTGGTTTTTTTAGAGGGAATATTCGAATGTCATTTTTGAGCAATTTTGACAGCCCTAGTCTATACCAGGCCCGGTTCCAGAACAGAATGACTTGGGGTGCATCCGAGATTACAGGGGGTGCACCAGTAGGCTACTATAGAAGTGGTGGTGGACCAGTACGCGATTGTCGAAGGGGGGGGGGGGGGGGGGGGGGCGATTGTCGACGGTTGGGCGGGGGGGGGGGGGGGGGGGGGGGGGGGGGGGGCGCGATTGTCGACGGGGGGGGGGGGGGAATTTACTCCCTCCTTTTTTCAATTGAGGGTGCAAACAATTTTTTTGGGGGTGCAATGCATGCTTATGCACCCCCGTAGAACCGGGCCTGGTCTATACTGGATTTCCACCAAGGAAGGTGAGCGCCGCCAGATATATATATATATATATATATATATATATATATATATATATATATATATATATATATATATATATATATCTGCTCAACAGCTAAACTGAGATTTACAAAAAACACAAAAAGACTTTAAACCCCCTTTAAACTAACTTTAAAGGGGCTGTAGACAACTTTTCAACTTTTGTTCAAAGTGGTATTATCTTTGCGCCGCTATCGCAAAGACAAACTGGATCGCTTTCCACAAACAACACAAGACGCGCAATTCCCTGCGAAAGAAAAGATCAACACGTTGGAAATAATAAAGAAAGATACATGTTCACTGAGGAGGTAAAGGGAAATTGGCATCATTTTATTTGGGAACAAGCAAAAGCTATTGTAATGATGTGCATTGCATAGTGATACCATAGTTTGAGTATCAAACAGTATCGGCAGCAGGGGTTGGCGCCGGGGCGGAGGGGGGAGTAGAAGAAAACGTTAGGAGGAAAACCGCGAGTTTATTAATTAATTTAGTCTATAATGGAAGCAGATACACATTCTTTAGTATGTGTTGAGAAAAGCGAACTGGGTTGGTAGCCTGACTGGATTGCCTGGTGAGTCGCGACATGAGGTTTATTCAGGTAGTATACTCAATGCAAAAATGTAGCGTATGCAGATATACTGTAAGTAGTGTCATCAGATTGGCTTTACTTTGTTTGTTCCACCGTCCGCCATTTCCACTACTGGGGATAGCTACCGATAGCTACCGGGTAAACACAATTGCTATTCCTCCTGGTTTGGTTGCATGCGCACTGGTTGACGCGTTTTCTTTGTGCCGTCAATTAAGCCTTAATTTTTCCCAGGAGATCGTACCCGGTGACAGACAGAGCTGCATAGTGAAAGCGAGGCTTATAAGGACACTAAGGGAACCAATCTAAATGCCAATGGTGTCATTATTCTGTAGCCATTACACTGTGCAATCAACATTTACTTCAGATTGATACGTTAAAGCCAACAAGTTGTCTATAGGCCCTTTAAGGCTATATGGATCTAGGTAAATTGCTCAAACTCTGCAGCAGCGTAGAGAAATCTAATGTGACATTTTTTCAGTGAGCCTCACTTTTTGAGGGTGGGCGGGGCTTGGAGAGAGTGGGGAGAGGGAGGGGTGAGGAGCAGAGTGGGGAGACTGGGGCTTAAAATAGCACCTTGTACCTTGAAATTACCTTTAACCTGATTTAAACCTGTTCAAATTAGTAACTGCAAATGCTCAAATGTGTGTAGCAGTTCCATATGTCCATATACAGAGAGTATAATGTGTGTCCCAGAATAAGGAAATTAAATAAAACAACATGCATAATATACATCAAAATTGCCATAGTGGTAACTATCCCAGAAAATACAAGGCTGTGTGCATATGTTATGCACCGTAGCACATGAATAAAACTAGAACTACAAAAATAAATGAATTATTTAATCAATAAATTAATCACATCCTTTAAAAAGGTTTGAGTACGCAGTGAGGACAGAAATAGGCCTTCGAGTTCACAAGACATCTGAGGAAGCTTTTAAGTTGTGTGAGGTGTTAACTATGGGCTGCTTAACTAAGAGGCCACCCTGCATTTCTTATGAGTGTGGCAGTGCCACCCTATATGTGTGTGTGTGTGTGTTTGTGTGTGGTAATGTGACCCTGCAAAAGCCTAATATCCAAATCAGGGTGTTTGACAGCACACACACACAAATATGTGGTTGAATTTGTAAGTATCATCATGTCAATCTGCATGCATTTAGCTCCTTGTCTTTCCTGTTGACCAAATAAGATACAGCTGTCAATGCTGGCGACTAGATGACAGCCGTGAGTGTGTGTGTGTGTGTGTGGATACCGTGAGGTAGGGTGATAGGAGCTGTCCAGGGCGTTAAGGGCTGCTGACCAGCCTCTCCTGGCAGCTCTGGGCTGAGCTGCATACATGCATCCCCTGCCACCCTACAGTACACACAAGGTGACATCTGAGATATGATGTTTTTTTTAAAACATAAATCATCCCGATCGATTTAATCCTAAATTAAACTGTAGGCCATATTTTATTGCTATTAACACACGTGGAACGTGTTTATCTGCCTTTTTGTAAGTAGATGGCATTCTAAATATATTTGCGTGAAGTGATTGTGTCATTATGACAGTGATTAGCCAATATTGTTTGTGCTCTTACTGTTAAATTGTCTCCTCTTCGGGGAAGTGATTGGCACATTGTTTGGCAGACTTTGTTTTGCGGTGTGCTGCCATTCATTAGTCATTCATCAAATTAATATTGCCACTTAGTGCTCATCAGCTATAATGGGCATTGTAATCAACCTATTACATTTGTGATACAGTGTGATAATACCTAATCCACCCCCTTGTAAATTCTTTAGCAGGTTTTATAGCTCCTGAAAGGGCTCTTAGGTGATCCAATAACTAGAGATCTACGGATAATCTTTTTTTTTAGAAAGTATGCAGTAAAACAGTTTGCGGCGGAAGTAGGAGTGTTGTGTTGAAAGACGAATAGTCTAGGCAGTACTTCTCTTTGGTCAAACCCGTATGAACACATGAACACTTTAACTTAAGATTTAAAAAGGAGTAATCACATTAGGTGTTTTCCTGCCTTTTCCTCTCGCATATCTAAGCAGCCGATCCCTACGATCAGGTCAGCACAATGACTCCATGCTGAACCGTGCCATGAGAGAAATCAGATTATTTGTTATTTGCCAAAGGTACTATTCAGGTGTGGTGTGGTGAGGTGTGTTTGATGCACTTTTACAACATGAGGAATATCAAATGACCTACAGTTGCTCTACATCGACTGACCTCAAATGCCACCACATCGATGGGAAATCTTGATCTGGTGGCCTTTTCAGCAACATTCAGAATTAATTGTTGAATGAACATTGTTGACGTTCATTGTTGAATGAACGTGATGTGAGTATACTGTAGCATTGAGGTCACGACATACAAGAGATAGCACGTGTTTATATGCAGCCTTAAATGAAGATTCAATCCAAACACATTGTCATAGATTCTGGATATGTTTCTTTTGTAAACAGTTACACAATGTTTAAGCTCCAGATGGACTCTGAGTAGCATCTAAAATCATTCGAGGAATCGAAACAAAAGTGTTGTCCAATTTACACTCTGTGTTACAATGTGTTGCGTGCCCTTGCAGGCCTGTTAGCCTATGATGGATGTCTCAAGATAAAAACAAATTGGAGCAGTTCTTCATTTTTTGGGTTTAAGGTTTGCTATGGGAAGATGTTACACCACCCGTGAATATTACAATACCGTCGAAGCAGCTTCAATTCCGGTCTAAAAACTGCCACATTGGGAAGATATTAGTGTCATGAAGAAGAGACTCAAGTCACGTGACCAGCTCTCGTCGTACAATATGGCGGCAGCGTTGCGCAGCTCTGAAGCAGGTAGTAAATATTAACAGGCATGAAGCTATACAAACGGCTTTATCTCTTTGTATCTATGTGTGAAATAGCACATCCTTATGCTTTCATGCACTGAGTGGAACTAAGCTATTCAAACATGCAAACTGAATAGTATCCCCAGCCAAGGGCGTCAGTTTGGTTTTGGAAGTGGTGGGGATGGGGGCGCGCGATTGTCGACAGGGGGGAGGTGGCGCGCGATTGTCGACGGGGGGAGGTGGTGCGCGATTGTCAACGGGGGGGGGGGGGGGGGGGGGGTGCGCGATTGACGCCGGGTGTGGGGGGGGGGGGGGGGGGGGAACGCGATTGTCGCCGGTGGGGGGGGGGGGGGGGAGATGTCATGTCATTGTGCGCGCCTATCGCATGATTTAGACTTGACGGTTTTGGTTCAGTATGTGGGGATTTTTTCGGTCGCAATTGGTTTGCACATTTTTAAAAGTGGTGGGGACAAAATTAATCTTGACGAAAACTGGTGGGTACTCGTCCCCAGCGTAACTGACGCCTATGTCCCCAGCTAATGATGGACTTATGGGGAGCATTCTGATAGCTTGTTAACTTGCTATTCATCAGCCTTCAAGGTACCAGTGAACATATCCATGTTAGAATATATTAGGGAAAACAGCTCTTACATCATTCATATCTCTTTCCGGTCTCTCACGCTGACCAGCATGAGATCATGAAACTTGACTGGCTTGAATGTGCTTAATAGCCCAAGATCTCATCATTAGCCAATCCTTGACGTGAAACGACATAGACCGAGAACATGACCAAAAATACTCATTTCATACTCAAACACACATTTCATCCACTTCTTAAAAGACACCTACCGTATACACACACACTCACAGGCGATGAGGAAAAAACTGTTGAAGTCTCAGTCAAGAATACATTTATGAGCCGATATTACAGTGAGATAAGGAATCATTAAAAGCCGGCACCTGTTGCTTTTGTACCGGTGTATACTCGGCCCTTACAGACTCAGACCCTGTATGACACTCCTGGGTCTTTGTAAATGTAGCGTGTCTGTGGAGGGAGAGACACACACAAACACACACACACAAAACACACACTCACAGACATACGCACACACAGGTGTGCCAAAAACCCATGGCGCTGGCAACGTGCCGATCCTGATGCTTGCCCTGGCACATTTTCCATGTGCTAATCAAGAGGCGCCACACAAATGTGAATATTTATTTTTATTATGCTACTGATGTTTAAAACATGTCACGAGTTGCTGTATGAGCGTGCTATATGTGTTATCCACTCAGCTAACAGGACCTCTTTTTTTAACACCCACCCTTTGCACATTCTTGACATTTTGACATATCGTTCATCATTATAGAAGCTGCCAGATTTCACTGGCATTGACCTGCATGGGCCATTATAATAAGCGGGAGGATATACCACGAGAATAGGAATTGGCAAGGTGTTACAATAAAGTATGATATACTTTAGGGCTGCCCCCTAATAGTCGACCAACCGGCTTAGTCGATCGACAGAGGCGTAGTCAAATAAGTTTTCATTAGTCGTGCAAAAAGTAAAACATACAAACACAAGCATCGCAACCGAATACATCCATGGTCGCAACAAGCCCTGATTTAACTCATCGCTACATCGCTGCATCTTGCATCGCTGCAGAAATATTGACCAATACACCTGGGCAGGTATACACTGCAGGTACACACCTAGGCAGGTAGACACCGCGAGACACACAGGACTCATACAGGTGATCGCGTCTTTAGTTCCCCGTGTCTGATCGCTGTAATTCGGAGCGTGAATATCTGTTGAATATCTAATATCTTAACTTTTGTATTTTTTAAGACAAGACGATAGTCGCACATCCCTAGTAAGTAACTACGCCGTGAAGGTGAACCCTCCCGGACTCCGCTATTAACGGCTCCGCCGGAGGAGCCGCACATCCACACGCACCGGACATGAAAATATGAACATGTTTTCCATTTGCTTGCTTTTAAATAAAGTTGTGTGCAGTTATACGGTTAAATACGATTAAAGTGTTAAATGTCTCCTTCCTGGTTGTTTTTCCGACAACCTTCAGAACCGCTTGGTCCATGCCGTTAATAGGCGGCCCGCTTCGTGCCTGTGCTTGTAAAAATTATATTTTAAAGGCTGATTATTACGGTATTGTATTATCTGTAAAGTAACACAAGGTTAACAGTGTTTCTGTTATAAACCTCTCGCCCTGGAACTCAAAACACTTTCTGATGCCCCCAAAAAATAAATCGAAATAATTACGTTAAAAGTGCGACGATTAGTCGACTATCAGCTTGAAATGGCGACTATTAGCTGACTAAGAAATAATCTTTAGTCGGGGGCAGCCCTAATATACTTATAATATCTTATAATATAACTATCTATGGCTGGTAAAAAATAGGTAGATATTTGATATAGGGTTAGTATTGGTATTTGATCAGTTTTGTCCACCAACGCCAACTTTAAAACACACTACTACTACTGACTAACAGAAGTAGCCTACTTGTGCTCCACACCTCCTGTCAGAGCACTGCAACTCTGTCTAATTATGACATTATATACTATTATACTATACACATAACTACGTATAGTGCCTAAGCATACGCCGCCTATAAGCTGCAATAAGACTCAACTTATTCTCCAACAGAAAATGAAACCTCAGGGCTCCTCTTTGAACTTTTTATCCACAATATAATTTGTGCTTTACAAGAAGAGGCTGTGAATTGTGAAGCACAAAACATATGGCGCGTATACGCTTTAATTATCATTTCCTGATAGAAAAAAGTGCTTATGTCTCTTATGCACCACATATATTGTTTGGAAGCGAAAAGGAAAGAATTAAGCTTTACAGAGAAAATGCATATGTGGAGCTGATCTGTGGACCACTGCAGATCTTTCATTCATACACTAGAGAGTATTACTGCAGGAATAGAGCAGAACAAAATACAATATAACAGAGCATATTATTGTGACCACAAAAACAACAACAACAATAACAACACATGGATAGCAGCAACACAGAAGTAGAAAAAAGTACACCCTGGGTATGTCTTTAGTTTCCTCCTAAGCTTGTTTCATTTGCTCAAGCACAGCCTGTACAACGACAGTGTGTGTGCGTGTGCGTGTTGAGTAGGATGGGAGATTGGGGGCGGGGCTTGCTTAGATGAGAAGGAGCCTGTACACGATATGAGGATATTTTTTTTATGAGGCTGGGAAATAATATGAATATTGTGTGGAGGATGGGCCAACAAACGAACCCCTGTATTGCTGCTCAGCTAATGTTTCCAGGGAGTCTTCATTAGGCTATAGCCTGTCACCGCTGTGTGCTCCTCTCGTTGTGTGCTCCTTTAGTTGTGTGCTCCTTCAGTTTTGCATGTGTTCTGTGGGTTGTCTCCTCTCGTTGCGTTCCTTTGGTGCCTGGCTCGTACACGGCTGCAGCAGGACGTCAGGTATGCCAGCGAGGAACAGAGAGCCAAATGACAGCCTTTAAAGGGCACCTTTTAACTCGGGATCCAATTTAAAACAGGCAAAGCTTATGCTAATTATCCCGAGGAAACTCAGCCCTGTCACCACGGGTGCTGAAATCCACTTTTGTTTCGTTGTCGGTAAGAGCTGCTGTCTCCGCCCATGCAGAACAGCGGCCTTGCGGAGTTGACGTTTACATGACGAGGAGTGTGTTTTCCCTTTTCTTGCAAGCGGTGAGCCTCTCATCGAGTGAAGATCAAGAACAGGGGATCCCGAGCTCTGTGTGTGTGTGTGTGTGTGCGTGTGTGTGTGTGTGCGTGTGTGTGTGTGTGTGTGTGTGTGCGTGTGTGTGCGTGTGTTTGATGGGAAGGGTACTCTATCTTGGGAAGAGCCATTTATAGCTGCTGGGATATCACACGGCCTAGGGCTGCGTTCCCCACATGCTAACCTGTGCTTTAACGTCACATGAACAAGGTTGTTTGAGTCAATGTGTGGGATCTAAATTTGACAATTTTTTGTGTGCTAATTCCTTTGAAAGGAAAGAATACAACTGCAGAAATGTCTATTTCAAACTTTGTTGTAGAAGAATTTCTCTCTCTCTCTGTGACAGAATAGTTTGCCTCTTGCGTGCCTGACTTCTGAAAGGTCTGGTACATGGACCATGTTTATTGTAGGCTATGTCTAATATCTGATATGACTGTAGAACACCATTCCCAGTGACTGACACATCTAAAGATTAACATTGACTCCGGCTGGGTGGTACGGCAGATTGCAGGCTCAGTTAACCTGAGTGAACACACAGCAAGATACGTACAATAAGTGAAATGTTCCTATAGTTTAAATGTCATTGAGAATGATTGGCGGATGGATAACAGGTTTTTGTTGAGTTCTTGTGTGTTATTTTATAGTTGGTATTAGAGTTTAGCTAAAGGGCTACGAACTATGCTTGTACCCAACAGGCTTGTTTTAATGTGTGTGTGTGTGTGTGTGTGTGTGTGTGTGTGTGTGTGTGTGTGTGTGTGTGTGTGTGTGTGTGTGTGTGTGTGTGTGTGTGTGTGTGTGTGTGTGTGTGTGTGTGTGTGTTCTTGCCCTTGCTCCCTGGCTATATGTCTGTCTGTCCATCACTCTGTTTCTCCCTCTCTTTATCTATCTATTTCTCCCCCATGTGTGTGCGTGGGTGTGTGTATGTTTGTGTGTGGTGTGTGGATGCATGCGTGTGTGTGTGTGTGTTCTTGCCCTTGCTCCCTGGCTATATGTCTGTCTGTCCATCAGTCTGTTTCTTCTCTCTCTCTTTATCTCTCTCTTTCTCCCCCATGCACAGGCAGACACACACACATACACACACACACACACACACACAAACTCCGAAATTCTGCAAACACACCTTCTGCACGTATACCTGCACATTCTCCAGATTAGGCACACATACACTTTTCACTCTGCAAGACACGGTGGTGCCGACAGCAACTCGGTCCCCACTGTGTTGATAACCACAAAAAACCCTGGTGGTGGTGGTAGGAATCACAGGACGTCCTTGATCTGAGCGCACTCTGTACTGACAAGCCCATAAAGGGCTCCGTTCAGATTCACTACTTCCTGTTTGAGACGCTGCTTACTAATCAGGGGACAGAGATGAAAGGGGGCTTTATTGTTCCTCCTCCTCCTCCTCCTCCTCCTCCTCCTCCTCCTCCTCCTCCTCATCATCATCATCAACTGAACCTCTAGTGTCACAGTCACATAGAGAAAACGAGAAGATGTTGTGGATGACTGTAATTATTGCTCATGATGTCGTTAGCACTCACGCTGTACTGTTGTTTACCAGATGAGATAATGTTGGGCTGCAGTGTTGGCTTTCAGCTCAAGATTGAAAATGTTCACATCTATAGAAGATATATTTTGTATGTATACAGTATATGTTTTCGCTCCGTCTGTCCGTCTGTGTGCTGGGTATCTCAAAAAGTTGAGCATGGATTTGGTCCAAATTTGGTGGGTAGGTAAGAAGTGATTAAATGTTCATGTCAATCAGCCAAAAGTGGGCGTGGCAGTGGGCGTGACATCAGAAAACGGTGCATAACTTCCCTCCCTCCTTGGCGGAGGTCTGTGCCCTACTGAGAAACATTTTCTAGTTTGTTATATTATTATCAATTTTAAATAATATGCATTTTGTTCTTTAGCTTTTTGTGTTGCTTGTTTGTGGCCTTTATTTGCATGTGCTTGATTTGTGTATTTTTTTTGCTGGGCTTACGTGTGCCGTCTCCATTCCCTCTTCTGTTTGCATTGTGTCTTTGTTACGGCCAATGCCTAAACGCACAGTGACAGCACCCGGTGCGCTACCTGACGGCTGAGGTTCACAGGCAAGAGGAGGAGGAGAAGCCCACCCCCTCCCGCAATATCTCTCAGTGCACCTAAAAGATCCACTAAAACATATCTCCATCTGTCCTCCAGCAGGTTTGTCTTTCAGCGATGTTTTTCCAAAACACACACTTACACACACACAAGCACTGTTTGTTTTCCCTTTTAAGTCCAGGATAGTCTAGTAGTGTTTGTTTGACTTTCAGACAAAAACTTTTGGGGTTTGAACCCCAATGTCTGCAATCTACAGTCAGGCAACCTTGAGCAAGATGCTCTGCTGAAAATGCATTGTATGTGGCAAAGGCTCATAATCAGATGTGTTTTTTGCGGTGCAAAACATTTGTCTTGGTAGACTTCACTTTTTGCTTCCTTGTGTTGACTAATAAAAAATATAGCATGCAGTTAAAACTAAATGTCATTGTCACACACAGACTGAAGGAATTTGAAGTCTCTGCTAACTCAAGGAGGAAGTAAACAAACTTGTTTTATCAAGACAACTGATAGGCAGATACATGACAATGCTCTGCTTCCAGACAAATAAGGAAAGCAGTGTAAACGGTGTTTCTCAGTCTTCTAGACAGGTGAATGCTTCCACAGTAATAGACTCACAGCAAATTGCAGAGAGTCTGTCTCAGGATGCAAACTAATAAGAAATGTGGTAGAGGTGGCACTTATTTTTCCAAATTAAGTTTTAAAAAAATGACCGATCTTATGAATACAACAGCATGGCCCTTGACTAGACATCCAGCAATACCTATAAAATAACATTATAGACATCACACACACACGAGCACACAGTTGATTGAATATTTTGATGTTTGCATAGGCCTTGGGCCCCTGAATTGCTGAGCTATACGTTCCCGCCTAAACTGTTGAAATCATTACTTCTACTAACAGAAGTATGCTCAGTCTACATAAATCATTTCTGACAGTACATATGTGAGTGCCCAGCCACTGTACACCCCCCCTCACCCACCCCCCTCTCACTGTACACAGTGATGGGGGGAATATAAAGCACATGTACGCTGTCAGACTTGCATAAGAAAGCTATTGATGAGCAAACCAATATATCCCACCCAGGAATCAATAGCTGTCTATGGAGAGTAAGGATCAAGGCCAGTACACTAATCACTCAGTTGATCAACAAAAGGAGTGACAGAGTGAAATATGTCATGTGTGTGTAGAGTAGTGACGCTCTGTATTAAAAGCCATCGATTATGTGGTTGATGGGGTTGATTATGTGTGTGTGTGTGTGTGTGTGTGTCTGTGTGTGTATATATATATTTTATAGTAATATACTGCATATAACATGCCTTTAGTGATTTTGTGGGGGAAAAAATAAAAAAATCATATATGTATATATATATATATATATATATATATATATATATATATATGGATGTGTGTGTGTGTGTGTGTGTGTGTGCGTGCATGCATGCATGCGTGCGTATAACATGCCTTTAGTGATTTTGTGGGGAAAAAAATAAATAAATAAAATAAATCATATATGTATACAGTATATATATATATATGGACGTGTGTGTGTGTGCGTGCGTGCGTGCGTGTGTTTCATATAGCCAAGTCTGTAAGCATATAGGCACCCAATTTCTATTCAAGATGATTCAGTGATTTGTCTTCATTCGTCTGTGCACTAATAACGATTTGGCTGAAATACTTGTCAACACACCACCTCTGCAATTCTCTGCCCCGCCCCGAGACCGCAACGTATTCTGCATTCCCTGTTATCTCCATGAAGGGCAACTAATTTCACTCACCTCAATAAAAAGAAGAAGAAAAGTAATAACTGAGGAATCGGTGGACCAGCGGTAATCGTAATAACAGACGACTGCAACAAGCCAGTACACAGGGATGAAATACAGAGGTCTGAGAAGACATTAGTTTGGGAGGATCAACGCACTAAGACCCTCATTTTCCTTTATCAACAGAAGGTGTTGTCTAAAGGCCTTTCAACAGCTGCTCAATACTTCCAGTTTAATGAAACGCTCTGTGCCAACAGCATATATTTGCAGGGAATTCATCCACAGAGCATGGGCTCTGAAACACTAAACCCAGAGGGTCTTTGACGTCGTTTACAAGCCCAGTCTGAGCTTGAAGCGAGCGAGCGTGCGAGTGTTCATGTGACGTCCACTGAAGTAGCACCGCAGCAAGTTGTATGTGCAAAACAAATGTGTCCATAACATTGGCAGGCCACAAACGCCACGTTTTGAACACCTGAACACCTGCAGTATTACTGCAACAGCATTACTAACACAGCACTTTTGTTCAGGGAAGATGTGCAGGTACAAACTGCCTGTCTCAATCCAAGACCATTTAGATATTAGACCCCAGAAGTACACTGTTCATCAATACAATATTCTCCTTTTCTGTTTTTACCAAAGATCAAATTAAATAGAGGAGACATGTAGGCATGTAAGTATATTTAGAAATGTTGCTCATCCCTCGACCCACGTGGTCCCATGCTGCGACCCATTTTTGGGTCCCAAACCATAATCGAAGACCACTGCTTTAGCCTATATTAGTCCTGGTCAAACTGGTGTGTCCTGGTGTTCAGCCAGCCTCAGTCTGTTATCAACCCCTTCCTCCTCCCCTGCTGTTGCTGTCTAGCAGGAAGTGAGACAGCCTCCTCCGTGAGGCCCTGCCATGGGTAATTACAGCCCTCGATGCAGCCCACTGAAACACCTGGAGTGGGCTTTCAACGCGGCTCATTGGTGTCAAGCTCTGAAGGACATCCACCCCATCCAACAGATAACAAAAACACACATAATTAAAGCGTCAAGAAAAATAATGATTTCTTTCATTTTGGGGTTCTGTCTTTACCCGCAACAACACAATTTTCTAGGAAAATGTTTGACACGTTCTGTTATCTTGTGAATGGCCAAATTAGGTTGTACTTCGCTATCAAGGTCGCTCATGCTATCATGTGTGTACAGGAGAGCTTGACTTGGGCAGACTGAATGGGGATCCCAGCATTGGGGTCGGGTTGCTCCCTGGCACCGGGGAGCGGTATCTGATTTGACAGGTAGAGTGAGGGGGTCGTAAATAATGAGAGCCAGCCGTCGACCTTGAAGTCAGAAGCCGGACTATCTTAACGTCTCACACTCATTCACTTCCCATTTAAATGAGAACATAATCCACAACTGTCGTCTGAAATGAGAAGAACGTGAACGGGATATCGGGTGTCTATAGGGGTTTAGGGTACTTGACTCCCAGAAGAAAGGTACTGGGTTTGAACCCCTGATGTCGACTTGAATGGAACTACTGGTAGGTATCCCCTATTTCCTCTTTTAATCAATGTAGCTGAAATAAATGGACTGTAAGTCACTTTGGATAAAAGCATCTCCTCGCTAACTAAATACCGAATAGTATGGAGAATCTGCCATGGAGCAACTAGGAAGCTTCATCTGTTGTGGTGACATTGCCCGTGTGGTCACTCTTATTCGGTCCACTTTGGAATAGGGGTGGGGGGATCAGATACTGTGGTGCTGGTTTTGATTAATCAGACGGCCTGGCTGGTCTTTAAATATTTATACTAGAAAGCTTTGTTCCAATAACTAATGAAATGTCTTTGTCATCAATCTGTCGTCCCTCAAAGGAACTGATCATTTTCCCTCTGCATAGATGAGGGACTGAGGGTATATAGATACCTATCTACAATCTGTGGAAGATAAGTCAGAATCAATACCAGGATTGTTGTCCTGCGACACTAAATATAAAAAAATAAAGTGACTGAACGGCAGACGAAGAGACAAAATCATCTGTGTGGCCTTTCCACAATTAGGTTTCTACTTAACATTTAAATATTCTTACTAAATGCTAATGTTTAGCACAGATCCCTCAAGCCAATGCTGTATTGCATTAAGTGACTTAGTTACATGTATAAATATATTAAAATGTAATTAACCCTTAAGATTAACATAAACAGTTTAGTTATATTGCCCTGCTGGTAAAATGGGTTTTGTAATTAGTCTTTGTTTATTTATTTTAGAAAGGAACTAAATTAAGTTAACTATTGGCTGACTTTATACTTTGTTAACAATTGCATAAATGCAACTGTGACTTCTCACTGTGAATATTGTTAACAATGCTGGTTGGATTGAAATACAATACAATACTACAATACATTGATCACAGCCACAGCAAACGCGGTAATAATTAACACAGCAGCAAGGGTGATCGGGCTGCTGTGACGATGTCAATACTAACCCTTCAATGACGAGGCTCCAACATATTTCATTCACTGGCACAGATGGCAACATGGTGGTTATTATGAGCACCAGAGGGAGGTCTCTGATTGGCCGGCAAAACAGACAATCCAACCTTTTGGGCTATATACGCGTCGCCGAGGCGCAGCAACAGAGAGACTGCCATTCAGAGGGGCCGACGGCACAACCTCACAGTGTTTCAGGTGGCCCAGGGAGAGGGGAGGGAGGGAGAGATGGGGGGGGGGGGGTGTAAGACGGAGAGGAGGACAAGGTTGATGTTCATTTCCCCGGGCCACCTGCCTCCTGCCTTTGCATCAGGAGTCCACCAAACACCCCCTCACCACCACTACCACTACCCTGTCCTTTAATGGAGTTTGACATAGTGGAGATGACAGGTGCCACGACGCCATGGACCACGGGTGAGGGGGGGCATCTTTTCTTGGGGGTGGGGGGGCGAACTGGGTAGTGATTGAAGGCTGGGTGGAGGAGGGGGGCGGGGGGGGGCTCCTATGAGCTATCACACCTGTGCACTCCTTTTTTGCTCTCTCTTCTTCTTCGCTCGCTCCAAGGTGAGAGCGTTTGTCAGGTGCGAGGTGGAGGCTGCTCTCAGTGCGGCGTTGATTCCTTAGGAGGTGCTGATAGCGGGTGATACATCATTCAGCAGTCACACCGCCACGGCTCACAAAGACACACACACACACACACACACACACACACGCCACAGAGTCCTGACAGGCCCGTGCTGACAGACGGCCCTTTGAATAATGGTGTTACATTAAAGTATGAATATGGACCTTGACCTAATATGGTCACCGCTGTTGTGAAAGGAAGCTCGGATGTGTGTGTTGAGGAGGTTGTGGTTATGTGTGTGTGTGGGGTGGCTGTTTCTTTGAGATGTGTGTGTTTGTGTGTGTGTGTGTGTGTGTGTGTGTGTGTGTGTGTGTGTGTGTGTGTGTGTGTGTGTGTATGCGTGTGTGTGTGTGCGTCCGTGCATGCGCACGTGCGCATGTGTGTGTGTGCGTGTGTGTGTGTGTGTAAGGTGGGGGAATTCAGAGATACTACTTTTTTCCGTTTAATATACACTTTTCCATTACTGGAATTTGCCGTCATGACTTGACGATAACACCAATGTTATCTCTTCTTTCTCAAACTATTTCCTATACTTGTATACTTCCTATAATTATTTCTACCTTTTCACCCATTTCAGTGCGTCATCCCCATCGGTTTTATTAGTCAACTTTACGTTTTTTACTTTTTTTTATTTACTTGCCAACATCAAAGAGAACTGAGACTTCTTTAATCACAGATGATATGGATGAAGGGGAAATATGACTATGTGTATATCATACAGAAGATATGTTAGGATATGCAGAGAATATACGGCATATATCCCTTGCAACTTATCATTTACTATTAAACCGTGTACACTAAAAAGTACTAACGTATACTAATAAGTACTGGATGAGGTCCAAAGTGTGGAAGTTATGATTCGAAAGCAGTATGGTGAGTCATATTCTGCTCTAGAGGAAGTGCTCTTGGATTATAAATATTCTGTTTCATGTACAGCTTTAAACAAGAGCTATAGGCCTATTATAGAGAGAGAGCTACGCCACTCCCATTGACCATAATGCAACAGGAAAAAGACTGCAATACCATGCTTGTGCACCTGGGAGAGTGTACTTGACAGTGTAGAATGCATGGTGGTGAATGGAGATAAATGCTATAAAATGAGACTCGCCATCTAGTTCAGCTGTGCATGGGCTATTCGCTGCTACTGTGCAAATAACACAATCTAAGGGTTACTGTGAATTGATGGATGTGATTTGACCTTTTTAGAGCAGTGCTACTAGCATTGAGGCTACGCGAGCAGCTGGCAGCAGTGGTAATGCTACCAATCGCTTCACAGGTTTCGTAGGCGTCATTTGATTAAGCAAGAAAATATTTTAAGATACACATTTCTCCCCTTAAAAGTTATCAGATTAATTAACAGCAGCGCTAAATTAATGAGCGTAGCTAATACATGAGGAGCAGTCTGGAAATATTTTATTAAGTGTTCCATTAATTGACAAGCGAATTTTAAGCGAACTTTTGAAATGTCACAAAAAAAGAAGGAAAAAAAAGCGAATTAGGCACGTTTCCATCAACTGGTTTGGAGCTAATAAACTAGGCTACACAAAGCATAGTTTCAGCAGAAGTTGGCGGTATAGGCTACATTACGCAGGGCTGTAATAAACAAATAAAGTTCCATTGCTGTTTTCCATCTAAAATGGCTGTGTTGTTTTCATGGATGAGACCGAGGAATATTTCGGTCTCTTCTTTTGTGCACGAATATCCAGGAAGACGCCGAAAGCGGAAACAGCTGATCAGTCATGTGAGTTAAATGTTTGCTACGTCAGAATTTATTCGGCAAATGTGTTTCCATCTCCCATTTAGTGCATTAGCTCTTTTTCGAAAAAATGCAAAAACCACATCAAGCAAGTGAAAAATTTGGTCTTTCGCGAATACGTTTTAGTAAATTTTGCCTTTTCCATTAACCTTTTCTAATGCAATACTTCAAAATTTGCATGCAATAGGTTTATGGAAACACGACTACTGTCGACACTTATTTGTGCCCCTGGTGTTGCTTCGCATATTCAGCCAAGTAGCGTAGGCCTATCCTCTTTTTGGACATCTTTGGTTAAACAATGTGCAAATAAAATGTAAACATTTCAACATTAATTCATAGGCTCTGTGGGAGAAAAATCCCGATGATGTGGCAACAAATGAAGCAGTAGGCCTACATACTGACATCCTCTGTAGCTGAAAGTAATGTGCGATGAATACTCAAATAAGGAAATACATTATTACATGAGTATTAGTATATAACGGTATCTAATGAGTACATAATAGAGTCATATTAAACTTTTAATTAGAAACATAACAGTAGTATGATCCTTAGCCCTACTTATCAGAAGATAATTCTGATGGACAGCCAGAGACAACCAGACTTGACATGTGGACAGTGTAGCATCTCCCCTATGGTGTTCCCCAGCCCTCAAGGTTTTGGTTTAGTTCAGATAGGCCTATATTTAGTTTATGATGCTCCAATGTTTTGAGGCAACATGGTCATGTTCCCCAAATCACTTTTTTTCAATGGTTCCATCAAGTGTTGAAGTGGTGAACGTTTCAGTTATTTTTTACTAAAATGTGTTGTTAAACAGTGGAAATTCTCTGTAAAATACAAGAAGTTTGCTACTTATTAACTAATTAATTAATTAATTAGATCAAAAAGTGCTTGTTCATTATGTGTTATGTGGGATATCAGGGGTGTCTAGATGGTAAGGGTGACTCCCAGAGGAAAGGTACTGGGTTCTCTTTGGTTAAACAATGTGCAAATAATAATGTGTAAACACTTCAGTCTAATAATGAAACTCTCAACTACATTAATTCATAGGCTCTGTGGGAGAATGATGATGATGATGTGGTAAAGAAATGGGGCAAAAGACGAAGCAGTAGGCCTACATTCTGATGTAATAGGCACAGTTATAAAGCATTCAAACAAGTCCACTTGGGAATTTTAAATGATGTTATATTGCTAAAATACCAAGTCTAAGACCTTTTGTAGTAATAAGTGGAGTAGTTTACAGTATTTAAGTTTTTTCTTTTTGTGTACGTATGTAGGCCTATGCTATTGTCTTTCTCTCCCCGTAGGGCTGTTTTTCGAACCTGAACAAGTGGTTAAGTGGTATGCTCTGTTGCTTATCAAATGTGCTTTGAACTGTGAAAGCTACCCCCTGTGTATTTAGCCATTAAAAATCCCAACAGAAATTACATTAACACAAATGTAATCCATTGTAGCAGTTGTTAGTAGCGTTTGCTGAACTGTAGGCCTAATCTAATGTAAATCAGCAGTGACACATAACAGTGAGTGAGCGATCAGTTACGATCAAGAGAAGAATCCATAGGTTGCAGGTTCATTATATTGCCGGTCCTAAAGCGCACAATAAAAAAAATGATGATGATCAACCTTGAGTTTTGTGCAAGCTGTCACCTGCAATTTAAAAATAACAAGCGGTAACAAATGTTTGTTTCCTTTAAAAGATTGTCAGGTGTGACGTGTGGTGCTGTAGAGGATGAGCCAAGTGGCTTTCAATAGAGCCGCGTGCCAAGGCGGATTTCACACAGAGGACGCATACCCTGCACACAGAAACAAGAGAAGCAGACATATTATTCAGATCAGATGGCATGTTACATTTGGGTGTCTGGTAATGGCAATTAGGCAACTGTGTGTCTCTTATCTCCTCACAATGACGCTTGCGACCCATTTTTGTGTCTCGGTTTCATTGCAGGCGGGGGGGAAACACAAATTGGGAAACAACTGATGAAGGGTAAAAATGGAAGAGACAAAACAAGTGCAAACATATTTCTGCTGCTATGGAAGTGGTTTACATAGTTGCTCTTTGGGTGTTTTTTTTTCTTTTTTACATTTTTGAGTGGGGGGGGGGGGATTTGGAGGGCTGTTAGGTGTTGCAGCTATGACAGCTTATGGATGAGGTTACCATGGTTACGTGGTAAGATGTCAGCGCCACACTCAATCTTGATGATGTGCGATTGTGCGCGAGGTTGGAACAGGAGGTACAGTGCTCGTGTGCTGCCGACGTACGAGTCCATACGCGCGGAGCGAGTCAATTAATCAAAGGGAGAAAGGAGGGAAATCAGTATCACGCCTTTGAATGTGTTTGAATGTGACAATCATTATGTGAAGTGATGCAAAGTATGAGCAAAATAAGAACAGTTTTTTTTAGGGTGGTGGATGTGAAATGTGCTGGGATCTTTAGAATCAACACTGCAACTGCCAAATGCACGATTATCACATGGATGATTTGACCATTTGATTCTGCAAGTTTATTTTTATTTTCTGAGAGGAATATTATAAACATATATTCATATTTACACCCACCACAGACATCACTCCATTTGTTAGTTCTTCATGCAGTACATCTGCTGGGATCTTTACAAATATAAACTGTAAACAGAGTAACACATTCTTGGAAAAAGGACATGTTTCTTCGAGCCATTGCTATAACAGTATGGCAATAGCAGCATCTATACCGGCTTTTTATCTTTTAGTTGTCTTGACAAAACAAACATAACATCAAGCTTACTTTATTCCTATACGTGCCAGATCATGTGCTGCATTGTGTCACCAACAAGGGCTTAAAATCCACATTTTTCTCTGCATAATCCTTGTATTGTTTTCCTAAGACATCCTGTCCGCCCCCTATAAACAGTTCTGTATAGGGATGGCTGCAGAGCTTCTCCCCATTCAGAGGAAAAAAGAAAGTACTTTCAGAATAAACTTCCCTCCACCTGCTGGGGGGATGACTCAACTGTACCAATATCCACTTTGCCTGCCCTGGCTCGCTCAACTTGAAGCCAAAATCAATTCAATGTCTTTTTTCCCCCCTTCTTTAAAAAACAAAAATAAGTTATCGAAATTAGTTATATTTGCAAAAGTAAGAAAACAACTTAAAATATATAGATTGTTGTTGTTCATTCACAACTATTCATCAACCAATTTTAAGGTGTGCCTTTTTTTGTATTCTGCCAAACATTGATATTGGCCGATGTCAAAGGCAAAACATTACACTGCACTTTAACACATTTCAAATTCTCCTCGTCACAGTAGCAAGTTGTTAGTGCTAGCCAAATGCACGGCCACAAGCAATTACAGCTATAGGGCAGTCTTTTGTTAGCGTCTTTTCAAGAATATGAGATTTAATGCATGAAAGGTGCTTTACAGTGCCACGGCTTTTCCACTGTATTTGTTTGGGGGATAATGCATTGTGTCGGTGCTAGCGTAACAATTTATTCCAGGCCGAGCTAATTTTACATTTCCCCAAGATAAGAACAGTGAAATGCATTTTGTTGTTATTTCCTGTTGTCATGTTTTCCTTTTTCAATAATAGAAACATAGAATACATTGTGTTCGTTTTCTAAATCAGTTATTGTTGTTATTTCTGTGAAAACATCACCAGTGACCCTCCCCGCCTAAAGGGAGAGGTCCATATAGCTGTCTCAGCATTATGCACACTGAGCCGTCTTTTAGTGCTAAGGATTTTCCTAAATAAATAAAATAATAAAAAGACAACTTGCTATTCACGTGAAAGTTCTTCATCGTTGTTGAGGTGAACCATTTTGAATTCATATCAGTCCCTCACCTTTTGTAACCTTTTGCCTCTTCTCAGCCCCCATGCGGTTGGGGTGGCTATTAAACTGGGCTTGCCATTAGGATGGAGCAGTGGCGTCCCTAGGCTAAAACATTCGGGGCTAAAGCCCCGGATGTTTTTTAATTAGCCCCGAATATTAATTTTCAAAAATTTGTTGTTTTTTGTTGTTTTTTTGTTAAGGTTAAACTACGGTCATCTTATGTTGATGCTTTGATAAAACAGTGTTATTGGACAGGTTTGAGTAACAAATAATAATTTTTATTTTATTTTTAAAAGCCACTTCTTTGGCTTTGGCGCACAAGTGGTTAACACCCCCAGGACGCACGTCATTCACCCAAAACAGCGGTGTCAGGCAGCAGGCGCACTTGGTAACAGGCAGCAGGCAGCAAGCTGTTCAGGTGTCTTTGGGATGTCACAAAAAAAGATTTCCACGTTTTTCCCCCCAAAGGTGGTCAGCAATAAAAGAGGTAATGGGAATAGAAATTATGTAAAAATGTCTCTATGTCTAAAATTAACTCTTATGGGCTAAGCCCGGATGTGTCAAAATCATAGAGACGCCCCTGGGATGGAGACTAAAGTAAAGGCCCTGTGCCACAGTAACCTAGGCTTTGAAGGAGCAAGGCCCCACTGGGAACCCACATTGACGGTTTAGTATTGTTGCAATCAGTCTATACAACAATAATGACATCAGTAAATATACTGGCCTTACAACATGACATTCGCAGACACCTGACTTTTGCCATTTTATTGACCAGACTCTCTACACTTACACTTACACTTAACCAGGTGTGTGTGTGTGTTTGTGTGTGCCTGTGTCTGTGTAATAAAAAAAGTTATCATTATTATCATTATTAACTATTGAAAGAGTTACACTGTTAATAATGTAATAATGAAAAACTTTACAACTAACTCTAATAAATGAACAGAACCCCGGTATAAACAAATCATTATTCAAAGTAATGTGCTCTTCTTTTACAGCCAATTCCCCCAGCGCACTAGCATGCGGTTTAATAGCAAAGCTCTGATTTATCAATATCTTTCATTTTCATAGACTCCATTTACACTGGCCCAGGCTGGAGGAAAACCATCGAGGCGTGATCTACAACATTAGCGACTATTTAAACAATGAATATTTATGAGGCTAAACGCCCCTGGAGCGGGGAACATGTCTTGCATTCTGTGTTGTTACTGTCATTTATACAATGAATGCCAATTTGCACACCACACACACAACCACACAACCCCCCCCCCCCCCCCCCGTGTTCTGTGTGGTCGTCTGCAGTTTAATTGAAATCCCTCAGTAATGGAGGATGCATGAAAAGGAGGGAGAAAACTAAAAAGGGGGAAAAAAGGTTTCATTAATTTGTTCTTGACCCTTTGGATCAGTGATTTGCGAATCGCTTGCTTGCTCGACAGCTAATGTTACTTATTTATATATATTTTAAAATAAAATATGAAGTGCTGTCAAAAACTGGCAGTATATATACTGTATTATAGGCCTATATTATATATATATATATATATGTATATATATATATATATATATATATATATAATATTTAGTTTTTGACAGCACTTCATATTTTATTTTACAATATCTATATAATATTATTTTATGCGTAAGAAAATTCTGAACATATATAGCGGCCCTACTATACGTGATGGTACAGACTCCTGTTTACCGCCTTGATGTGTGTGTTTTTCCCAGAGATTGATCAGGTGACGGGTTTGACAGACCGATAGTGGCTTGATTGACAGCCATCCCTGGCCATGATGTCACCACCTGTCAGCATGGAATGAGATGTCCATCCAGGAATAGATCCCTTCCCTATCCCTGCCTCTGCAGATATGAGAACCATAAGGACTCTAGTGGTGGGAAAAAATTAAAGTAAAAACAAATAAAACACAAGAAATTGACAAACTAAAGTGAACTCCCGCATGATCCCACATGGACCGATCCAACAGGGCTTTTTCCTGAATTGCTCGCTGTTCCAAGTCATTTCACATAGTGAGTGTTATGCGATAAGGCTGGAGGGTGTTTTACAAGGTAACACTGCAAAGAAAACATGATAATTGAACAGCTTGACAAGATAATTGTCCAACTGAAAAATCTCACTCAAACCACTATGCTTCTGTGAGCGAAGACGATTTATCTAACAATTTTGGTCAACGGCATAGAAACTTCTGCCCGTGAACTGAACTGTGAGTGAGTGTGACCTTTTCCCCCTTCCAGTGTACATGTTCAAATAGGACGGCAAACAGATTCATCGGTGTAATCTGCAGTGGGAGTTTGTAGTGCGCTTCAAGTTGTCAAGGGAATCGAAACATACTTATCCTGAAGGCAAATGGCATAAACCAACACGAATGACCATACTTGACTTCCTGATGATGCAAGCTAGCGGTGACTTGGTACGAAGCAAGGCAGCATACCGAACAGAGATACTGATGACATATAATTGACAAACTACTGAGGCTTCTACTCCCAAGCTAATTTCACTTCTTTGTCACTCTAATGTGTCTATTTCTCATTTATATGTGTCAATGTGTAATTAAAAACATGTTTTTCAGCAACTTATATTTTGCATCTATATTTATCTTTTCTACTGCCGATTTACTGACAGCACTTCAGTTCATTAACAGTGCTTCAGTTTTGGTCTTTGATGCAATAGTTTGATGCATAAACATTTCTGAAAAGGCCATCAAATGAATGTTGCTTTAGGCAGGCTGCCTTTTGCAAATGGTGTGTGCATAATTCACTTTTAATGCCAAACTATGTCAGAGGACCATTTGGCATGAGATCATAATGCCTTACAGGGAAGTCTGAAGGTGTTGTAATTGGTGCTGTTGTTGTTGTCATTGTCATTGTCGTTGTCGTTGTTGCTGCTGTTGTAGTTGCTTATATGAAAGCAATAATCTGGAACCCTATTGGCTTGTGTGTTTCCATGGACTTCATCTCAGAAGAACAACAATATGCAGATTGCTACCAATCACACTTTACCGATGTACAACCAGCATCTCCACCGTGTCCTGGTCTCTGCAACCTCATAGAGCAGCGTGGGGCTCCATGCTGGGGCTGTGCTGTAACAGCTCATTATAGTGAGCCCATAGCCTTGCTCTGCCTTACCCTTCTTTAGTTCAATTTATGTAAGATTTCACATGTGTGCAATATAACCTAAACTTACTTGAACATAATTTGTGTTACCTCCCTCGCTCTCTTTGGCCATGTGTGTGTGTGTGTGTGTGTGTGTGTGTGTGTACAAGCGTGGGTGTGTGTGTGTGAGAGAGAGAGAGAGAGAGAGAGAGAGAGAGAGAGAGAGACAGACAGACAGACAGACAGACAGGAAAAAGAAAGTATGACAGACAGACAGTCAGACAGACAGACACAAACAGACAGACACAAACAGACAGTCACACAGCCACACAGCCAGACAGTGGCACCACGGATGGCTTCCATACTAAATTGTGCTTTGTTAGCCAACCGCAGGTCTCGGGAGACACGTGTGTCGCTATCCCAGAGACTTATTCACGGCACACTTTAACAAGCACTGTGAATGGGAGGCCATTGAGATCCAGAAGAACACTGCAGTCAATGGCAATCACATGTGCCAAACAGAGTGCAAATGAGCCTCAGCAAAATCTTACCATGGCCCTGAATCAATGTCAGTAGCCACAAGAGGCTAAAGCAAACAGCCTCTCAGAGACTCTTATGTGTGTTGGTGGCGGGTAATACGGTATTAGGGAGGGCTAGCACAACAACAAGGAATTTAAATCAGGTTGCTTTGTCTTTCTCTCTATAAATTATTGAAGAATTATTTTCTGCAGTAGACCGGATTGTGGTTGACGAAGTCATTTTTCTCAAGCTCGGTGCCCAGACTGACGTGTGCCGTTTCGATCACTTTATATTAAAACGGGATGTTACACCGGCTTCAAATAGACTTGAGCATAACCAATTGGGTTAGGCTGGGAAGTTCAAATGTTTTTTTATCAGTATAAACGAATCACATTCTGCAATTAGAGTTGATTCATTATAGGTCATCTGGGCGTGGAAACAGCCACTGTGCCAAAATGTGTCTTTATATTCAAAGTACATCAAAAGTAATTCTGGCCAATTCCCTCTGACTGCGTCGGGGTTGTAAGCGATCTATATTTTTGCCTTTCATAAACACCCCCAAAACAAGACCATTCCATTTAGCAACAGTAAATAAATGAATACACAAAGGGTGCAAAACCCTTTCCAGGCTATTATCATACATAAGGCCCTTTTTAACAGGATCCACAAAAAAAAATCAGCTGTATGAACTGAATACCAAATAAGGAAGCAAAACCAGTTCATTTAGCTTGAGTGAGTAAAGTCCCATTGTGCGTAGTCTCTAAACGGGATAAAGAACAGCCTACATTTATCTAACGACTTAGAGCCCCACTCTGAACGGCGTTATTAGTGGAGTCCATTAGCCGGTGTGTACTGCTCCCTACACACACAAGCACAATGGTTTTCGGGGAGCAGGGGGGGTATCCGCGGTTACCTGAGTCGGCTGTGCCACTGTATACCCCCCTCCCTTTGTGTCCGACGTAGAAACATTGCCCCGGGAGGCTGAGGGCCCTTGGGTGACCCGCACAATTGATGAATTATACATTTGGTGTGCATGTTGGTGTGGATAGGGAGCCCACAAAGCCTGTTTAGATTGAACCTGGTTCTGGTTCACACTTCCAATATGCCAATGTGATGGTTGGGGTGGGGGGGGGGGGGGGGGGATTCAAGGAGAATAGAGGCGATATAAGAGTGTGTGGATACCATGACCTCTGGGAGTCTGAAGGTGTGTGTGTGTGTGTCGGTAATGGCGTCAGTAATGGATGGAGCTTTATCTCATTGGTATTTGTGATGAAGGCACCCATGCATTCACTGTACACTTATTAGGAGGGAAATGGGGAGACACAGTCCTGTTGATTAATACGAGGTAAGAGAGGGATGGGCTGAGGAGGGTGGGACACGATGGACGATGCGGTGAGAGGAGGAGAAGAAGAAGAAAACAAAAACCTCTGGACTGGAAAGAAAGTGAGACATTACATTTCCGAAGCAGTGTGTTTAATGACACAATGGACTGGTGACTATGAAGGTTCTCAGGCAACTGTCATTTCCCGGTCACATAATAGCCTACACACACAATGCATGATATATCTTTTTTCAGGGCGGTATCTGATCCTGAATGATACGGTTTTCATTCTGATTGAATTGAACTCGCTTTCTATTGCTTTTCCGTACCAGTGGTTTTCAATCAGTGGTGACACAACTCAGAAAAAGTGTGTATCTGGACTATATATTGCAACAGGGATAGGTGTGTCCTATGTATGTATGAAATACATACCCAGAATATTACAATTTGCCAAATCAATCCTGTTGGGATTAAGTATGCTTAATTGTGCAGCATTTTATGTAATGTTTGAAAAAAACATATTTGTGTCACAGTTTCAAAGACAAAAGATCCCAAACGCACTACTCCGGAGGGAGATGTAAAATAAAGAGTCTTTACTCTAACAAAATACAAGAATACAAAATCCAGGCAGTCAAACAAAGTTCAAAAGCGCTATATAAGATATATAATATAAATGTATTATATTATTATTATTATTATTATTATTAAAAGGGGTCAGAATCCGCTCCGTAGTAAGTAAGCAGGGTCAAAAACTAGGTCTACATCAGGATACACAACAGACTAGCAAGAACCAGCACAGTGGAGCACTAAAGCACATGGCATTAACAGTGTGGCAGAGGACACAGGAAGTCAGGGTATCAGTACTAGGGAGCTAATGAGGGAGCTGGTGAGTGGGGAGGATGAGCAGTGGAGGTAAATCTTCTGGTGGAAGGGCAGGCAGGTGGGAGTAGCAGGGTCTGAAATGACAGCAGAATTAGTACATGAAAGTAAAAACAAATGGGAAAAAAACGAATAAATTAATGATGGACAAGAAATGACAAAAAACCATGACAATTTTGCGTGTTTTTTTGTGTACCTGGCATACACGGCTGGCTCTCCAATTTATTTTCATAATCCCCCCCTGCCAATTAATGTGTAAGAACTGTTTAGGAGCACAATAGGAACCGCATGGTAGGTCACCGCCTGACTGAAAACAACTGTTGGATTATATTAGGGCAATTTCATTTCACATCTGCTATAATTACCATCTAGAAATTGCCAAACGCTTGCTCGCTCCTCCCTCCCTCCTCTCCCTGCCTCTGACATAACAAGCAACAGAGGATGCATGCAAACAAGTCAAGCCTGGGAGGAGAACTCAACTGGTGTGTTGTTGTGAGGTGTAAATAAACACACAGATCACTGTCAGTGTCAAGTAATCCTAGGGACATTTTCTTTCATTTTTCATATCACCTTTTAAACGTTGCTACAAAACAACCCATCAAAACCCTATGTCACCCATCCGTCCATCCATTTCATACACACATGCAGGTGTACACACGTGCACGCGCAAACACACACACACACACCCCAGGAGATAGTATTAGTAGAACATTTTACTTGTATGTACATGATACTATTAAGCAGATACTTGACATCCAAGTCAATTTAGAATTTGTAGTGGGGCTTTTTATTGGCAACTCAGTGGAGATAAAAGCAATGGTGTACTGCTTTTACATTTACAGAAATTCAAAAATATTAGGCTTTCATATGAAATGTTCATATGATTGCCTATTCAACACATCCACATCTTGTAAGGTGCCCTGTTGGCATCTTATATAGTTACAAAAAGAATGTGCAACTTTTACATTAAGCAGCAAGCAAAGCAGAGCAAAGGCCAAAACAAAAATGTGGCAGGGTTAGTCCGGCCACACGCCACCTAAGTGGCTTTCTTTCGGGGCCCTCCGACACAGGACACGGGTAGATGTTGTTCAAGGTGTTTATTGGAGTTTCAGGCTGATGTTACACGCCGAGCTGATGGTACTTCTTGTCATGACAGTGCTCCTCCTGGAGTGTGTGTGGTGATAGCTGGTTTATCCTGGGTGCCATGATTGCTCTGCACCACAGGTGTGCAGCCCCACCCAGCCCAGAGTCCAATCAGTGTGACTCAGACCAGGTGAGGCTGTAGACCAGCTAGCAACCACACACACTCCACATAAACCCTTCACAAAATTTTTTTTAAAAAAAATGCACGACTGAAATACAAAAATAGAAAACTGTATCCATGTGACACCAAGCCCAGACCTGTTGATTTGACATAAGGCTATATTCATAATTTATAATCGACAGTATTCTCATCACAAACATATTCATAATTCAATCAGGGAAAGACCAGTATAACAATGAGCAATACACTTTATTGATACAACAACATTTGGCGATTAGACACCATCAGATGAATTCCCCCCTGATGGGATCTAGATGCTGGTAGTCCCGCGATACCAAACCCTCTGAGATCTTGCCGCCTACCAACCGCCTGGGGATTTCTAAATGTAAGTTAGTTGCTAGAACAGCGGCGACAACAGCCGCCAACAAACCTACGACCCTTAGATTTTACCGAAAATGACGCCTTACCAGAAATGATGCTCTCCCCTTATTCCCCCTCATAGTCAAACGAACTGGAGATATAGTGAATCACTTTGTAACACGGAGAGAGCTTTTTAAAACGTTGAAAATGGATGTCCCTCCCAAGTAACGTTAGATGATTTGATGCTGCAAGGCTAACCCATCTTCTGCATGTCCCTGCCAAGACTTTTGATTGTTCCTAACCCTTTTTAAAACTCGAAACCTGGAAGATTGTCCTTGGTCTCTAGTTGAGCAAAGCGTTTAGAGACTTGTGAGTCTAGACACTGGTGGTGGGTGGTCAGGACTATGGATGAATTCCTTGGCCCTGGAGGACGCCATATCTTTCTCTGTAGACAGGTGGGTCCTAGTCCCAGAGGTGGAGGAGGGATGCAACGAGTCGCAATGAAAACAACAGAGACAAGCATGAATGAGAGATGTATATACACTGCCTGTTTGGCGCTCAATTGTACCCCTGTTTAATGCATGAGGTCCTGATTGGTTGAGAGATGAAGGGGAGGGGCCTGCAATGTGGGAATTAAGAACCCAGACATAGATCAATGAGAAATAGAAGAGAAATGTGGTCTTCCTCGTTGAACTTTTGCTTTAGCTACACTAGAGAAATGCCAGGCTGAGATTTTAGCCTTTGCTAACTCCCACCATTGTTCGCATTTAGCTGATGCATTGAAATTCCCTTGGCAACCCCATCCCCTCCAGACTGTTTAACTTCCTTTGTTGGCCCCTCTCCTCAGGGGCCCCTCTCCCCCTGCTGGCCCCTCTCCTCAGGGTCTGAATTCATGGTAATAGGTCAGTTCAAACATTTTCCTTCGCCACACATTATTTCCCCAAGTGTAGACAGTACAGCAATTTTTGTTGCTTGGGTTACCATTTTGTGGAGGGTCTGAAGGCTAATTCACAAGCCCTTGAAAGCACCACTAATCCTTGGGCAACACTTTTAAAGCAAGAGATTTTGTTTCGAAACATCCTGCTCCTTGTCTGTTTTAGTGAAAGAAGAGTTTTGAATTGAACTTTTCCTTTAAATGTTTTCGACAATTTATATAATTGTAGCCTCCTCCGTTATTAGCGGTTAACCCTGGTGTAAGTGCAACATTTGATTGGAATTTCTCAACAGTCATCAACTCATAATGTAGGTGTAGTTTCTAGTGTAAGATAAACACCATCATGACGTCACATGGGTGCTTACATTGAGGCTGAGATGATCCACTACGGTCAGTAGCAGCACTTGCACCGAGGCCCCTTGCCCTTCACATCTGTCTCCCACACATCACCCTCTTATAAGCATGTCTGCTTTCATGTGCTCCCAAGTTCACCCGGTGTGCTGTGTGCTTTTAAGAGGAAACTTTTGATGTGTCTGCCATTTCTGGTTTCTCCTGTCTCTTATTCAATTCCAGGTCTGTGGCTAGACCTCAAAAAAGTACTCGCAGCCAGGCAATAATAACTGCGCTATGCTGTTACCATGGAAACTCCTTGCTTTTAAAATAGACCTTGAAAGAATGAGGGAACAAAATCTATCGTTAAAATATGTCACAGGGTTGTTACTGAAGAAAGCTTATACAGGTGTGCACCTCCACCTAGGTTAACATATTGTTCCTTTAACGGTCAATAGACCTATTGAGGAGTGTTTAGGGTTGGTTACACAGGCACCATGTGCATCAGGCTAAGAGAAGGCATCAATGATGGAAGCAGCACATGTTCAGACCATATCCTGGATCTCTCCTAGACGGTCCAAGAAGAGGAGAGGAATGTAAATGAG
The DNA here is from genome assembly GCA_030340625.1 of Merluccius polli. NCBI lineage: Eukaryota > Metazoa > Chordata > Actinopteri > Gadiformes > Merlucciidae > Merluccius > Merluccius polli. The sequence continues at coordinate 156,263 of JAOPHQ010006566.1, forward strand.
GACACCTGGTTCAGTCTAATTATTTTAAGTGCAGCACACTCAGTTTGTTTGGCTTGGCACCTGAAATGGTTAAAAAAAAAAAGAAAAAAAGTAGAAGAAATACGCAGTGCATCTCTGGATATAGACAGGCATCTAACAGACTGGCTAAAGTAGGATAACAACAATTGTGCACACTCTCTCTCTCTCTCTCTCTCTCTCTCTCTCTCTCTCTCTCTCTCTGTCTCTCTCTCTCTCTCTCTCTCTCTCTCTCTCTCTGTCTCTCTGTCTCTCTCAGTGGCTGAGATGGGAAAGTCTTTCATTTTACCCTTTCGTTTCACCCTTTCCCCCATCTTTGATAAACAGACTATTTACGTTTAAAATGGAAAAGACTCAGACTCATCTTATTGGACGGTGAAACACAAATTGCTCTCCACGCTTTGGCATGGTGATGTAAGCGGAAAGATAGACTCGAGGTAGATGAGCGAATGAGCACCAGAATCATGCTGATGCCGGTGCTTGGAGATTGTCCACCACAGCAATACAGATTCAGAGCTCAGCACACCCACATTAAAATAAGATCAACACAGTCGGCGCTCCCATTGCTTACTGTTTTTTTTCATCATCCCATGGCATTGTACGACCCACATCCGTCATGCCGTTTGCCGTTTGGCAAGAAAATACACCACTGAACTACTCTGCGGCAGTTGTTCACATCAAGGTGGGACGTGGATTGAAATTTCCTCCCTGGAAAGAAGCGGCATAAAAATATGGCAAACATTGTTTATATGAATCGGAAATTACTCCACATCAATGTTTATTGTGAAACAATTGCTTTTGTTCTACGCTCATGCAGCGCATGCAGTATGTGACGCCAGTGTTTAATCAAAGACTCATTGCGCTGTAATTGTGTGTTATGACTACCACCGCTGCTCAGTATTTATAGAATTAAACTTGGTCGTGCCATTGGGCAGGCGTGACATGAGGAGATATGATGTAAATAGTGTTCATCTGAGTCACATTGAAAAGGGACTTTACTCCTTTCACACAAACAGAGGAGGTTTTGTTGCGTTCTCTTGTGAATTATCTTTATGTAGAACATTGTCGTCGCATTTTCTGTAGCTTGAAATGGAACAACATCCAGTCTGGAAATGTCTAAATGGATATGCTATGGGGGAGTGTGATGCTATTTAACTTATGGAAACATAGACGGTGGAAAATCTGTTTTGTAAGGATATTCACTTGTGTGTAAACTGAGATAGTAGTATATAAAGGTCTTTCAAATATACTTACATGTAAACATGAGAATGCATATAAAGGTCTTCAAATATACTTACATGTGTGTCTGAGTGTGTGTTAGTTTGTAAATGTGTACATGTATGTGGAAATTCTGTATGAATGAACCGAACACTAATAATGTTTCCCCCTGAAATGAAGTACAAATTGACCATGTCTGACATCTTGTCGTTCATCCAATTATAAGTGGAGTGACAGGAAACGGTTAGCAGACCTTTGACCATTTCCTGTTCTACCATAAGGTTCAGTATTTCAGACTCATAGCAGGGAGAGGGTGTTAATATGCCTGTAATGAGGAGGAGGGGTGGGGGGTCAGCATCAGGCAGTGTGTAATGCCCTGGCACACACTAGGACGATTTTTCAACACATTCAAGACAGATGAAGATAAATTTAACACTTAACTGTCGTTAAGTGTGTAGAGGCCAACCATTTTGCCAGCACAGCACACCATTCCCCAACAACACATTCCTCTGATTCTCAAAACCCGAACTCTCGCAATCGAAATCTTGCGATCAAAAACGTGACTTTAGTGTAAACAAACCGTGGCCGGACGGCTGCCATGCTATGATAGCTATGCAAGCTTTTGGCTCTTGTTTTTTTTCGGAATATCCTAAGAAAAAAGGAAAGCACTATGGACAAAGTTATGGAGACGGCGTGAAAATGGACGGCACATGTTACAGTGTGAGGTGGACCACCATAGGTTCTGTTGTGATTACCGGTCAAATTGGCTATCGTCTTTCCCAAGTGACAATCCATTTACTGTATACTCGGGTGTCCTTGAGATTCCCCCGCGCACTACATGATATCAGATGCAATCGGTGTGGCCACCGCACCAATTCAAAATACCCCACACCATAGGATAATCTGGCAAAAAAATCGTTACAACCATCAAAAAATCATGGGCCAGCTGGGAGTCGGAAAGGGTGAAATGGGGCACAAAATTTGTCTCATAATTGTGTAGTGTGTGGTATTACTGTGGTAATAGTGAACGCAAGCGAAGATGTCCTTCTTTGCTCTTGAAGAATACAATGAAAGAGGATTCTGCAGCGTCTAAATATACACACCAGTGAATGGGTGGTATCTGACTCAGCACAAGCGAACATCTGGTTGGCCTCACACATTAAAGAGCGGTTTCTCTGAATTTAGCTGCAAGTCATGATATGCTTAAAACAGCACCAGGACATGTTGTTTAAATGAGCCAGTTAATTTTTTTTTAACATGTCAGATAAGATAAGTCATTTATTTTTGCAAGATTACCACATGTTCTGAACCAAATGGGGCATACACTGTTTTGGTGAAGCTAGGAAGTTTGGTTTCTTATAAAAGTTATAGAATAAGCATTTCTCTATCACTCTATCTTAAAATAAGCATTTCGTTATCACTGTGATGCCCTTCATTCGATCATGTCAAATCCTTAGCACTAGACCCTCAACGTGCTCCGCCCTGGACTACAGACAAAGGACAAAGGGAAAGTGAAAGTAGAGGGAATCAGCAGCGAGGATGTGTGTAGGTGACCCCCGCCTCGCTGTGTGTGCCACTGCACCAGATATGCTGAGTTAGAGGAGGTAGAAACCAAGAGAGCAAGGTGATCACATTAGCGACAGTGACAGATGGTCTTGGCACTGTCTCAACCAGAGAACTGGTGCTCTGATGTCACATGTCGACCCAGGCAGCCGCAGAAAGATGTTTTTAAAGTAGGGGGGGGGGGGGGCTGCCAACTAAAACTAAAAGTAAGATGTCATTGTTTGGTTTGTAAGGTACGTGTGTAGCAAATTTGAAATGACGAACGACAGGCAACTTTTTCAAGAATCTGCCCTTTTATTTTCGATCTCCACAGGCAGCAACATAATGGGCAGAAACGGTTGGATGGTAATTCTCTCTTTTAACACGTAGCAACATGAACAACCAAACCACAAACTGTTATGGCGGCACCACAACAACAACTCATGTCATTCTGTAAAACTAAATTTAACCTGTAGGGCTACACTAACAACCAACAATAACTGCAGGTTCTGCGGTTCTTACATTCACTGCACAGCGGCAGGTTTATCAATAAACCCATGTCTTACCTGAAATAACAGGCCAAACGTGGCCTTGTGCTCCGGTGTTTTGCTCATGAAACGTCTAATGAGGGAGGTACATCCAATCCGTCCGAGATGTTACCGTGTACCACGCATAGAGCTAGATGTGGTCAATCTCTTCTGGCTCATGGTGCCTTGGCAGCCAAGTTTTAAGCCGCCGTAGGGTGAAAATGTTTCTTTCGTGACGAGGCAGCTGACATGGGGAGGACGCAAACAAAGTTCAACAAATTTCTCAACTTATTTAAACAGCCCCCGGGTTTTTTGGATGCAATACTACCAGAAATTCGGCAACCTCCTTGGGCAGAGCTGAGTGTCCTTGGCCATTTCACCTCCTTAAAGTCAGCCTGTCAATTGCAAGTATTATTTAAACAGACTGCTAGTCTGTTCATATAATACAGTTCCTCAACAATGTTTACTCAATTTATTATACTAAAAATAATACATTCCCCCCAGCCCACCTGTTTAAAATAAAGGTAGGGATGGTGGTGGATGAAAACAGGTAATTCCAATCTATTTGCGCATATGGTTATTGCACCTTCCAACTGCTTTTATGGCAAAACTTCATCCCCAGGTGATCTTCTGGGCAGAAGTGAATAACCAGGGACTGTGTGGATCTGGGTTCTAAGCCGGGGGGTGGGGCCTTAACAGCTCTGGGATAGAAAACTAGTGTGAGTCTGGCTGTGGGTGCTCTGGTTGGTCCTTCTTCCAGGAGGGAGGAGGGTGTAGCTGAGGGTTCCCTGGGTATATGATACAGTTGTAGGGGGCGTTTCAGAGGGTACGACATAGAGGGCTCTCAGACCACCTTTTGTCGAGTGCTCTTTCTAGGCCGTGCGGAGTCGAAATGATTGTGCTGGCTGCTTCCACCACTCGTCTAGCAGCCTTGATGTTCAGGACACGGTTTGCCACGCGTGCTCAGACAGGACCGTCAGACAACCCCCCTGAATCCTGCACGGCCAAACTCCCGCACCGCCCTTGTGATCTAGAGGGGAAACTAGAAACACATGATAATGCGTGCATATGCTTTCTAAACATCACACGAATGGGAAAAAAAATCCCAAGGCATTTGTATAAGGCCCACCATAATGGATTTCAGCATGGTTCACCTCTGCCAATATTGTATAAAAAGCATTGGTTGTGCTCGAGCAGCATGCATATGTAACAGGGAGCTAGCGCTTTGGGAGCAAGTGACAAAGGTGTACGTGAGTGTTTTTGACAATCCTTTGTAGGCTACGTTACGAATTAAAAAACGTATCGGTCGTGGGAAATGAGCGCCTAAGATTACAGCACAGAATGAATGCGGTGCCAAGCGACTGGCCACTGGCTGTGCCTTCAAGAATGATTCAAATATCCAAAGAAAGCTCAATCGTTGTTAATAAGAATAGCGCGTGCCAGCGTCAGAGGCTGGGGATCTGGCCAAGATGTCTGCCAAAAACCCTCATCCCATTCTACACGGCCAGCATCGCCACTGTGTCGCATGCAAACGCAATGAGAATCATAATAATAATAGTAATAATCACATCTCCCCCAGTCTATGATCCACTCATCTAAACTGTGTCGATTTGATTACATTTTGCCATCTTCAATTGCCACTTATCAGAGAAGAGCTAAAAAAGAAAAATGAAAAACCTTAACTAAAAGAAAGTAGATTTCCCCAAATACAGAGACGAACCACTGCGGAAACGTTAGGGGGTGTGAAGTAGCACATCTGGAGCCCCTCCAAGAACACTGCACAGAACTAAGAGGTGGGGAACGCTATGAGACCATCAGGGAGAGGAGAGAGAGAGAGAGACGAGAGAGAGAGAGAGAGAGAGATGAAGCTCTGGCAGGAGGGTTGGTTTTCCAGTGAGAAGCAGCTGTTCCATGGCCGCCCCTGTGTTTCATCCGAAAAATCTGATTAGAGAGCCATCATAGCTGGCCATGCATATTTCATACGCATAACCCACATAGGCGAGGAATACAACTCATGAAATCCTACTGAACTCTGAAGACCGCTGCCATGGTCTCTTTGGAGTGATATGATGTGAATTATGGGGTTATATATCAATGGTCTTAGGGATAATTGATAAGGGGTATCAAATATTTCTGTAAAAACTCAGAGCGTATCTAATATTTAGGCTGTGTGACGTTTTTTTGATTGTGGAACCTAGGGAGTGTGGCAACGATGGTTTGATGAATCTGTGTGTAATAAATAAACTAATCATTGTATAACTATTAAAACAGAAGACGATAGCAACAGCAATGATATCAGAGGGTTATTGCAACCCCAGAAAAATACAAATACATACAAATAATAAAATGGTACAAATGAATTCATAATACATTCACCTCACTTATGTGTGAATATGTGTCTGTCAATGGGAGGGGGGGCTAGAGAAGGGGAGTGCAGGGTTAACACAGCAGGGCATGTGAGGAAATACCACTGTGCCCGCTCGCTTGGGGTGTGTGTGTGTTTGTGTGTGTGAGTGTGTGTGTGTGTGTGTGTGTGTGAGAGAGGTGAAGTGGAAAAAAGGCGGCTCTTTTTTAGATGCGCCGCACAGAGAATGCGAGGCCTCATTTGGATGCAGTTAATTAGAGGGTGATTGATTTGATGTGGCACTGGGCGGGGTGGGACCACAGAGCTCACTCGTCTGTGAAGGAGGTCTGCGGGCAGGTCGATATCCGTGCCTTTCAGGTAAGCTTTAATAACGCTGCTGAAGGGCTCTATGAGGTATCCTCTCTCCTCTCTCTCTTTGCATCTCTCTATCCCTCCCTCTTCCCCTTCACCTCTCGCTGTCCCTATCTCCCTTGGTCTCACTCATTATTTCTCCCTCTCTCTCTCTCTCTCTCTCTCTCTTGCTTTGCCTTCTCTTATCCCTCGCCTCTCCCTCTTCACCTCTTGCTGTCCCTATCTCTCTTTGTCTCGCTCTCATTATTTTCTCTCCCTCTCTCTCTCTCTCTCTTGTTTTTCTCTACTTCTCCTCTCTCTCTTTATATCTCTTTTTAGATCTTTTTTGTAACTCTCTCTCTCTCTCTCGCACTCTCTCTCGCGCTCTATCTCTCTTTGCCTCTCTTTATCCTTCCCCTTCCCTCATCACCTCTCCCTGTCCCTTCTCTCTTGTCTCGCTCTCTATTATTTCTCCCTCTCTCTCTCTCTCTCTCTTGCTTTGCTCTTTATCCCTCCCTCTCCCTCTTCACCTCTTGCTGTCCCTATCTCTCTTTGTCTCGCTCTCATTATTTCTCTCTCTCTCTCTCTCTCTCTCTCTCTCTCTCTGTTTTTCTCTACTTCTCTCTCTCTCTTTATTCTCTTTTTAGATCTTTTTTGTATCTCTCTCTCTCTCTCTCTCTCTCGCACTCTCTCTCTCGCACTCTCTCTCGCGCTCTCTCTCTCTTGCCTCTCTTTATCCTTCCCTCTCCCTCATCACTCTCGCTGTCCCTATCTCTCTTTGTCTCACTCTCATTATTTTTCCCCTCTCTCTCTCTCTCTCTCTCTCTCTCACACACACACACACACTCCCTCTCTCTCATTCTCTCTGTTTTGTTGTATGGCAGATTCGGCACAATGGACCATACTCTTTCCATCTGCTCTGAGTTTATCAGCGGCAGACACAACAACATGAGAAGAAATCTCCGGTAAAGCGAGACGAGGCTTTTAGATGAGAGCTGCAGTTGTTGGTTGTTCGTATGGGATCACGTCACTGCAATGTCAGAAACAACAACTGTGTCAAGTGTTAAGTGGTGTGTGTTGAATATTTGATGCCAAAAGCATATCACATTTTTCATTGATGGTTCATTTCAAGGCATATGGTGATACCACTCAGAGGCCCAGAGGTGTATAATTCATGTCGGGGGCCGGCACCACAAGGGGTCTTAGGGGGCTTAGCCCTCTCAAGTTGTATTTTTTTGCCCCCTCTGTTCAAGCTTTATGTATCTATAGAAAAATAGCAAACAACAAAACAACAAAATTATTGTCAGAGAGACGTGAATAATTGCCCCCCTTGCAAATGTTTACACCCCCCCCTCAGTCATTTGATCCTGGTGCCAGGCCTGATTCATTATAGCTTTAAGTCACTTCTCCGGCAATCCTTCATATTACATCTTAAGATGGGCTCTATATGGTTCTCAAATTCCACAATACATACATAATTATATAGACACACACACATTACATTTAAATACATACAACTTGTGTTTATGTTTATCAGTGGTTTGCGAAGACTTTGGGAGTCACTTAGCTCTCTCGCTTACCCACATTCATGGCTTTCTTGCGGGGAAGCAATGAGCTAATCTCTAACCGCCCAAATTACTTTGTCTTCATGGAGGAAAGTAAAAATATAAAAAACACACACATACACACGTACACTCATGAAAGCACATTAAAACACAACACAACAAATGATCACACACACACACATACACACTCACACAAACACATCAACACCGTCAATTCAATCATTTTCATTCGGACGTCCAAAGTAAAAAGTAAGTAAAGTATAAGTGTTGTGAGCTTGTGTGTGTGGACACCTTCATCATTACCGTCCGCACGACAGGCAAGACCGGGCTCGGGGTAAACCGGAGTTTACCCTCCCCTAACCCACACCGACCACACCACCCCCTTCCACCACCCGACACGTACCCGGCTCCTCCATCTTAATAATCATCCCTTGTATTATCCCCATATCCCCCGCGACGCCTGGTCTCCACCTTGTGTGTCTGCCTGGCGGTGTTATATTATTAACTCCTGTACCCTTCCATGCTTGCTGAACAAGATGAGCCCCAGACATTACGCATCAATCCCGTGCACACCTCGCTCGCGGGCTGGCACACGGCCCATCCAGCCCGATTCTCCTTTCTGTGGCTCTCTTCGTCTGGAGAGATGCTAGCGCTACTGTGTGTGTGTGTGTGTGTGTGTGTGTGTTTGGTGTTTTTTTCTCCGCTGAATTAGTTGAATTAGTTAAATTCTGTAGCAAGTCACTTGACAGATACGGGATAATAGAGGCAAATAAAATGAGGCGTAATCCCGATGAATTTGCTTTTTTCAGAGTTGTCGTGCGGGGAAGCAATGTAAGAGCATAGTAACAGTAATAATGAGTAGCCTACCACTCATGATGTGGTACTCAAACCATTGACATTGGTACACCGTTTTGCCCTTTGTATTTATTTTTCTTACCGCTTCCTGACCATGAATTGTGGCAATAATGCATTTTGATGATACAATGAGTTGAACTTTATTGACATTTCGCACAGTGTCTTGATCTTTTGTTCATGGTTGATGTCTCCTATGACCTTTGGCAACAGTCAGCAGAGAAAATAGGCAGGACCTACATGCTGCTTGGGGATGCATTGACTCTTTTCAGCAGATGGTACGAGCCATAGCAAATCCCTATAGAGACGCGCACACACACACGCACACACACATGCACACCACACACACACACACACCACACACACAAACACATACACTCCCCCCCCCCACACACACACACACACTAACTTGATCAGATCAATCTTGCCATGACAACATTTCCCACGGCGACTGAGGTCCGAAACACGTTTGGTCTAAATTGGGATCTGACCCAACACCTTTCTCTCACAAGGAAACAAGAACCCCAACCATTTGGAATGCAAAAACGGGCCGCTAATGTCTGCATAAATCCAGGATCTCCCCAGTGGACTCATGTGACACATACTCACGCGGTTGTGAGGACCTGCCTCTGTTGCAAACGTTTAGTTTCGAAGGATGGATGGATAGATGGATGGATGGATGGATGAATTAATGAATGGATGGAGTGAATGGATGGGTGGATAGATGAATAGATGGATGAATGGATGGAACGGATGAATGGATGGATGGATGGAGTGGATGGATGGATGGGTGGAGTTCTTGGATGGATCTCTTCAAGCATTTTATGCACAAAGAGATAAAATACTTGATGTCGTGCCCACTCAATTAACCCACTCTCTTTACTGCTGTCAGAATATTTAATTGACTGGAAAATAATCTGATTTCCACTGCTGGCAGCACATTTTTTACCGTGCTTAGAAGGGATATTACGGTAGCTCTTTTCTCAAAACAAAGTGTGACGATCCCAAACAGAACTAACCTCCATTTAACAAACCCAAGCTATGCCATTTCCGCCATCACCCAAACAACAAATACTAGTTTCCCCTTTTTGTCTTTTATACGCTGATAGCCAGAGTTGTCCTGAGGAAGAGATGTGACATTACTCAAATAAATATCACTTATTTCTTGGACATAATCATAACATATTCTGGCATAGCAGAAGGAATACACAATAGTCCAAGTAGCTTCAACCACACAAGGTAGAGTGTGCTTTGCTTGCTGGATTTTCTAGAAGCAACCATTTTGGAGAGAATAGGCTAACAATGTGGGGTTTTTTTTGTATTTCCTTCGAAAGCTGTTTACATATTTGAAGCTATTTACACAGAAATGCTGATATACAGGGTGCTATAAAAGGTTGTGCTTCTCTCGAGACTCAAGATAACATTGATATAAAAGGGCTTTTTTCAACTCCACTTCTGCATTTTTTGTTCTGTTATATATGGCAACCTTTTACTAACAAAATTGTGTATTTTTATGATGTGATCAAAATTTGCTTCCAATATCCAGTATATCGGCCCCCAACATATCGAAATAAATACAAAAACTATAATACATTAAAAAAAAATGCAATTTGTTCATGTGTTACTTGTAATGGCATAGACCCAGTATTGAACCTGTATTTTGATGTTGATTTTTGTATTGTTTGACATTTTTTATTTATTGTATCATCAGTAGTGGCAAAACCATTTTAGGATGTTTAAATTATGAAGTAGTGGGTCAACAACAGTTTTTCTTAGAGACACCCAGAGAGGTCACTGGTTGAATAAATATGCTTTATACCTATATAACAGCATTGTTAAATACTTGATCCTGATCAATAATGTTCCAAGGGTATGCACTGTTTTTCAGTATCGGGACACCTGCCTTTTTACAGTTCTGAATCAATGAATAAAAATTCAATTAAAATTTTTTTTTTAAATACAACCATTGACCAGATGTTTCCATTGACCATATTGCAAAAACAATATGCACAAAACGTTGCAGAGGAATATTTTATTATTTCAACTGATTAAATCAATAAAAAAACAACAATGCTATAGATGAAATTAACTATGTAATCATTGTCAGTAACTATTGTATATATTGGACTGTGGTAACTGTGGTACAAAGGGACTGTGGAGCGGTCAGCAAGGTCACGGTCACCAAGGTCACGGTCACCAAGTATGGCAATAAGAAAGTAACACACACACTCCAATTTAAATAGTTGTTATTAATAAATAATAATGTTACAAATAAAATAGGCCCTCCTGACTGCCTGCACACAGTGTGAGGCGGTTGCTATGCAATGTACACACTAGCAGCTTACATATTTATTTTTCATCACAGGCTAGTGTTTTAATGATTTCATTATTTGGCTATTTATTTAAATTAATTTATGTGTTGCCATTTATTGTGCAACCACTGAAAACGGTCCAGCGTCAGTAGGATGACTTTGAAAACTGCTTGTACTAGGCTTGCATTGTGTTGTTACTAGGAGGTGTGTTGCTTGGCGTGGCGAGGATGTTGCTCCACTTTCTCCGGTCCCCGAGTCGGTCGGTTGCCAATAGCTCTGGAGAGAGGTTTTGCACTTGTGGCCACTTACGGCCATAATCTCTCTCATGTCAAGCCCTGCATCCGATAGTTTCTGAATCATGGTGCTGCGGAGGCAGTGGTTAGTGTTTCCATTTTGTAACTATCGTAGTTTGTTAGGCTTTTTTTCGCGGAGTGATACTGAATTGTGCAAAGGAATTAGACGTCATAGCCTTGGTATATGGTTAATATACCACAGCTATGAACCAATCAGATTGCTTGATTGGAGCTACCCGTGTTGTAAACAGACTGTGGTAACTGTGGTGTATACGGATTGTGGTAACTGTGGTATCGTCATACAATATTTTCCAATAACAGGACATTATTTCACAGTTTATCAGGCATTTAAATGTAAGCTTCTGTTATTTCTGATATCATGTGGGTTTGCATATCTACCATAACTGATTGTATAACAAAATAAATATGGGATTCCAAAAAATAATAGCTTTCTTAAAGAAAAACAAACCAACAATTATAATAGTCCAAATAATGCAAATTCCAAAATAAAAACCACGGGCATAATCAAACTGGGGTTCAACCATGTAAAACTGTCATTATGTTTCTTATTCAAAAACAAAAGCACCCCATGAGAAAAGTTAACAATCTTCTCTGGTGTCTTATGGAGCAGAACAAAACACAACAAGCACTGCAGTCATTCAGTACAGCCAGCATGGTGGCAACCAGGTGTGATGCTGTTTGATTGGCCGGGTCTCACACATGTGCTTCAGGCTCACCGCACTGGGAATCCCGCTGGTCTCATTAGGCCAGACTCTCACAACCCATCCTCATTTAACTGTGAACACATTGCTGCCTGTATCCAGCTCCTTAGTACAAAGAGGAGGAAACACCAGAGAGAGAGAGAGAGAGAGAGAGAGGGGGGGGGGGGGGTCTATCAAGGCAAAAATCCCTGAGGCGAGATAATACACAGGCTCAGATACTGGCTTAGAAATGTGTCAATCAAATCAAGCCTGCCCGTTGTTCTTGGATGATGGTTTCTGTCGTCCACGATCACTGCAAACCACAGCTGCTAGGCAGGGTCCTGATAGGAGGAGGAGCCCCACCTGTCTACTGGATAAGCCCCCTTACCTATCCAGATAGACAGACAGACAGATAGACACATAGACAGATAGATAAATAGACAGACAGACAGCTAGGACAGGCAGACAGAGAGATGATTACTTCCTCTCATCACCAGTTCACTGCATGGCAACCACTGCAGTTGATGTCTGGACATATATCGGATTAAAATATGTAGGCCTATCAGCAATTATTGGTAAGACAATCAGTCTGCTCTCCATGTTTCGATTTTGCTTTGCTCTCTTTTCAGGACATGCGGACAGTGAGAATCCCAGCGCTCGGCATATTGACATTTCAAGGGGACCTCAAGTATCAATGCTTCTCTGTCTGGATTCCTGTCCACTTCAGTCCATTAAATATTTAACCTCCAATTGATAAACACGCACAACTATCTGAAAACGGGACATTTTTGACAATACTTATTCAGAGATGTATCACAACTGCTTTACAAATTAAATATAATGTTTTTTATGTGTGTGTGTGTGTGTGTGTGTGTGTATATCCGTGTGTGTATGTGTGTGTGTGTGTGTGTGTGTGTGTAGTGTATGTGTGTGTGTATATCCGTGTGTGTATGTGTGTGTGTGTGTGTGTGTGTGTGTGTGTGTGTGTGTGTGTGTGTGCGCATGTGCGTGTAAGATAGGTAAGCCAATCAAGCGAGTTTGGCATAATATATAAATCTCAATATCTAGTTTGTCAAAAAAAAAGGGCAAAAACATTTATTTATTTATTTTAAATAAATACGTCTTGTGTCCTGTGTCATGTGGTGTTCCTCCCGAAACATTTTTGCTTTCATTTTCGTTTCACCAGTGACCCCCTTTTCCACGCGCCTCCACCCAGCAGCAGACGTAGCACAGTAACCACGGGCCGCCGACGGCCAGCCGCCCCATTAGCAAGCCTGGGGAGGATTTATCACTGATGTCATGGAGGCATTAGTAGAGCTAATGAAATTTCATGTTATTCTTCAAGCAATATTATCCCTATGACCTGATTCCTTTCACTTAGTGTGTGTGTGTATATGCCGAGGTCCAGCAGGCGAATAAATGTGAAATGGCAGCGGCAGCGGCGGCGGCTAAGCCCAGCGGCATCACGCGCAGCAGTGCTATTTTGTATCTGGGGCTCGTTTGGATTGGCTCGTTTGGATTGGCTCGTTTTGGGGTTTTTTTTCAGAATATGAGAAAAATAATGGCGAACCCAACCTCGACCCGAAGTGGGCTGCGAGTTAACAACGCCCTGCTGTTCATGGCATCGTTCAGAGCGCGGCGTGGGGAAATAATTTGCGGGTTCCCATTATGGAGGATTGTCGTACATTTTGTGTTTCTCAAAGCGGTAAATGAGATAAGAAGCTGTGAATGTTAAGGGTGTTCATGAAGCCCTGCCACGATGGGAAACAACAGCAACGTATCGCAACATAAAACTGCATAGAGAACAGGGAGGCTCTCTCACTTCTGACATAGAGAATAAGTAGCATGGCGCTGCCATGATAGGGATCCAAACAAAAAAGCTTGGAAGGTCTGGAAATCAATGCTCTCTCTCTCTCTCTCTCTCTCTCTCTCATCCCCACCCCCCTCTTATCTCCCCCCCCTCTCTCTCTCTCTCTCTCTCTCTCTCATCCCCACCCCCTCTTATCTCCCCCTCTCTC